>CAMZMU010000063.1:142188125-142575267 GCA_947311845.1 Poa pratensis | reverse complement strand
GGATTAAGGACGAGTTCGACGAGCGCCAGTTCACCAAGGACTTCTACAAGGTGAGCATGGTGCGCGTCCAAGGCGCCATCGAGCATAGGTGGCGCATCGTCCAACGCCTCATCAACAAGTTCCACGGCTGCCATGAGAACATCGTCGACCGGAAAGGAGAGCGGGAAGGGCCCGGGGATCAGGTGACCGCCGGCTTGCGATCCCTTGTTGTTTTGTTGCTTAAGTACAATTGTGATCGTCGTCGGCTTATGTGTGTAGGTCATGGACGCCCTTGTGTTGTACAAATCCATCAACAAAGGAGAAAGACTTCAAGTTGATGCATTGCTACAAGCTTCTCCAAAATTGTTGTGAAATGGAAGGCGCACGGCGGATCCGCAAACTCGGAGGGGCGGCCAATCAGAACAAGAAGGCGAAAGCGGCCTTGGCAGCGGCGGCAAAGACGGACAGAGTGCAATCGTCCATCGACAAGGTCCTCACGATGTTTGCTCCAACTCGAGCTTGAGACGCGAGGAGAACAACGCAAGGTGGGCGACTTGATGCAGAAGGCGACGTCAAGATCGACCTCGAGCAGAGAAGAAAGCCGCCATCAAGAAGAGGAGTCAGGACTTCATGATCTTGACGGCCGACGTCTCCAACTTGGACCCGCTGGCGATGAGGGCGACGCCACAACATGTACGCGCCGCGATCCTGCAAGAGCTTGGGCTCGTTCCGCCCGAGAACGGCGCGAATGGCGGCAACCAGGGCCACGGCGCCGAGAACGGCGGCAACCAGGGCCACAGCGCCGAGACCGGCCACGGCGCGGACGGCCAGGTCGACGATGACCCCGACATGACCCGGTGACAACATTAGATCGGCGACGACGACGGCGGCGGCGACAAGCAGACGCCGGGCAACGACATCTCCCGGCGTATTTTGGCGACATATTTTGGTGTAGTGTATTTTGGTGGCACATGACTCTCGATTTGTGGCTAAAACAGCCCGTCTGTAATTCAAATTCGCAAAACCTTGGCGGCACATTCGAATTTGCAAAACCTTGTTCGGGAAAAAAAACCTTTGGGCCGGGCGATTTGGGCGCCGCGAGTGGGGAGCGAGGGCGCCCAAATGCGCTAAATAGTCCGGACGGCGCCCAAACAGCCTGTCCGGAAGGCGTTTGGGCGCCCTGACTGGAGATGCTCTTAGTTCAGTTAATCTTTCATATATCACCACGAGAAAACATAATAACACAAGTCTGAGAAGAAAGACATACCACGTAAATGGGTTGAAACACCAAGTGATTTAGTCCAGCAGTCCTATAAATAAGTTGGCAACCTCCTTCTTAGTGTCAGCTACTCAGCTCAGCGAATATCCATCTTCATCTCAGCTACTCTTTGCTTCTTGATCTTGGCTTCAAAAGCACAAGCCTTATCATCAGCAATGAACTCAAATGCTCTCTTCGTGTCTACCCACATGGATGCTGGGCCTGGATACTCTCCACATAAGAGGCAAGGTTGGGGTACAAGTTCTGTAATTCATCCAACCGTTTGCCCATGTGATTCAATTAGGATCTGTGTCCATTTTGTCTCCATGAGTTTCCCCATTTTTAAACAGAGTTTCATTATTTTGAGTGTGACTGGCGTGGCCTCCTTTGGTCCGAGGCTCTCAGCATCTCCATCTTTTCCCTCTTTGTCGGCTTTCCACTCTTGCTCCTACCGAAGTGCCACCGTTTTGAGTTGCATTATTGGAAGTCTCCTTTGCAGTGTCAGCTGCTTTTGCATCGCCTTCTAATTCCCCCTTCTGATTTCCCCGTTTCTTACTCTTAACAGGAGTATCAGTAGTGGACTAGTGGCACCTCCTTTGCCTTCTCTTTGTTAATCTTCCCCTTGTTGCTCTTTGAGGAAGCAGCATCATTTTGAGATATGGTGAGTGCAGCAACCTCCTTTGCACTTTCTCCCCAGACCTCCTTCGAGAGATTGAACTTCCGGAGGTCATCCTCATTACGTGGCAGGGTACCTGTAGTGGCTGCTTTCTCATGTCGCTGCTTAAGATACCGAACCTTCTCATACATCTCCGTCTTAGTACAGTTCTTCCTTTCCAGACTGTCACCAACGGCAGCAATAAGCTCGCCAGTACTAGGCTGTGTGGCATTAGCCTTGACGTGGCTGACAAGAGCCTCCAGGACCTTGATCTCGTCCTCAATTGTCCAGCGTCTTACTGCGGGCTTGGAGGGCGAGCGATGTGGCACAGCCTTTTCCCTCTGCTTCTTGCCCCCCTTGCTGGAGGCATTGGGCTCAGAAGGCGCCTTGCCCGACAGAGGCGCCGCCGGCTTCTCCGCATCGGCCTTGGCTTTTTGGCCTTACCACCAGACCGACTGGACTCGGCGGCCTGCTCTTCTTCCCGGCCTCGGCCTTGGGTTTTCTTGCCGGCTTCTTCTGGATGGGCTCTGGGCTCTCCGACGAGCTGTCGTCCTCGTCGGCGGCGCCGGATTCCGACGGCTTGCCGCTGGAGGGTGCGACCTCACGCAGCTTGAAGGCATTGGCGGCAGCTTCCAAGTCAGAGGATCCTCCTCGCCTCCATCCGATGAATCGGCATTGGGCTCAGAAGGAGACTAGTAGCGCGCGGCGACTATGCGCACGCTAGTCCGTAGTAGTAGCGTGCTGGTTGGCGGGCACGTTACTTGCGATTAGTAGTAGCGTGCGGCCTTATAGGCACGCTACTGGTACTCTGTTTTCTATAAGCATTTCTCTACTAGTGTTTTAATTTGTGGCTAGCATTAGCAACCAAGTAATCTGTTCGCCAGTAGCTTCACTAGTAACGCTGTGAACTTTATGATGCGCCATTCAGGGTCTCTGGGTTAATGAGAAACAATTCATGCATGAAGACTAGTACTCTTGCTTTTCTTGGAAAAAAAAGCACACAACTGGACAATTTCTGATTCAAGCCTTCTATAAAAGAAACCGAGAAATGCTTTTGCCCACATGCTTTCATGACTTTTGCATGATTGCATCTGTGAGGCTGCATGTTTATTGTACAATGATAGGCATTTACATGATGTTAATGTTAGTAACGATCAAAATTATTTGTAAGAATGTCGAAATGTCCTTCCTCTCTATATCTTCAGTCCGAAGCCGAGAATGTGCATCCATTACTTTTTAGATTGGAGCACTTGAAGCTATATGAGTCGTCTGGTTAGGCTTGTATATTCTATATTTCTTTACATCTGAAGAAAGAATACGTGGTCGCCATCTCGGATGACACTAATGTCATCTATTTCTGCGTAGTCTCTACTGACCACTTTTGTGGATAAAACCCGGAAACTTCTGTCCTGCATTTGTGAAGAAATATTTGATGGGGAAATGCATGTTGCAGCATCTTACTATCGTATATATATATGATCTTTTCTAAACACTAGTCATACTCCATGGAAAAAATATCATAGTCAAAAGCTAGAAACGTTTTCACTTACTGCCAATCTTGATAAGCTCCTCCAGTGAACCAGGCAGGTTGATAAGCTTCCCATTCTGTACTGTAGAAGCTGTTGCATTATGAGGGTATGTATGAATTGTAACTCTTTTATTGGCTTGTTTTATGCTACTATAATCTGATATCTGCTGCTTGCTACGTTTTCGGATGTCTGTTGGGAGAACCTGGTTCCATTGTTGCATGTATTGTTTGCCGGCTGCTTGCTGCACTGTTGTCTTCGGAATTTATTTTAATGCAGAACTCTTCAGCACTTGTTTTGGTCTCACAGCTTATGTGAACTCGTTGAGATCCTCTTCTTTGTCCATCATTCCATCTGATATCTTATTCTTGCAATTTGACTTTTTATGTATGTTTTCTTGCTGTGACGCTTCTCCAGGAACTTTGTTAAATCAGTACCATCTCCAAATATTGGAACCTTGTTACTAAAATCTGTAGTTTTCTTTTCAGTGCAGTGGAGGGTGTGACCATGGTAACATAGGATCTTCTCGAGGAATATGAATAGGTCATACTTGCTCAAGAATTTTCGGTCTGGTTGATTGACTTCAGGTAAAGTTTCCTTTAGATTCAGTTTCTGTACGTTGGCATAAAAAGTTGTTAACTTCTGCTTCGGTGAATTTAACATTTAAATGGCTTGAGTGTGTATTTCAGTTTGAAGCTATACCTGGAATAGATTGTTCATTGAATGTCATGGTCCTCCTTGTGGTTTTGAATGGCCTCTGTAAGTCTCTTCCTGCTTATTCTCAGAAATTGTGACAGTTCAGCTGTCCGGAAAGTAAAGGGCTGGGGCATGTTACATAGAGCACCAACCTCTCCAAACATATCACCATTTGTAACTTTCACATATACCTGCTTTCAATAAAATTCATAATAATTTAATAGTGAAAATAATCTATAGAAATCTTAGCTATATCTAGTGTTTATGCAGTTGGAAGAAACATATACCTGTTCGATCCCATTTATGGTTGTTATCATATTCTGGAAAATATAAAAATAGTGGTAATTAGCTTACTGGTATAAACTTGCGCAAACTTTTGTTTGTAACTTTGTCAGAGATAACTAACTAACCACTGCTCCTGAAACTATTAGGTAAACATCTGCCGCCCCTTCATTCTGCAGTATGATATCTTCCTTTGGTGGAAAATACTCAGACTGCACTTCCATGACCTGTTGTCCAACAAATTCAGTTAGTACATATTACCAGTTCTCATAGGGTAGTTAGATAAACATTGAGTGACTATGTACCAGTTCTGCAATGAAACTGTTGGACACTCCCTGGAAGAGGTAGGCCCGTCGCATGATTGGGAAGAATAAGCTGTATGCTAGCTTGAACGGATTCCTTTTGGGAGACCATTTATCATGGCTTGCTGGTTATAGCCTTCTGTCTTGAACTGTAGGCAGAAGTGAGATAGCATTTGCTGCTTAATGGTCACAGGTAGCTGATTTCGTTCTGAGAACTCTGAAGCCGCGTGAATTGAGTCCCTCTGCATCATTTAAAAGATATCAATATAGAATACATGTATGGAACAAGAATGATGGTAACCATTTTTCTTAATTCATTGATTGTGCTTCTTGTAGTTTCTTGATTGTTTTTCTTTGTATAAGACCTTGATTATAATGTTGTTTTGTCTGTGTTCTTGTCACCTAAAATTGCTGAGGACTTAAGGGATACAGTAACTTGGTACCTAGTGGCATTCATGCAATAATAGGATTCCATTGATTTAGTTGTATGGGACCCAAATACAGCTTTTTTCCTGGGTAATTAAGGATATGAATAACTATCATATATCCCTGAATGTTTAATTTATTATGGATACAGAATGACCAAGTATGGCAATGAGATATTCTGCAGATAAGTTGGGAAACATACAAATTTCTGGGTGCGGCTGGTGCCATGAACAACCAGGTTGGTCATATTGCCGATGAGATAAGCTGTCAAGCCAGATTAAAGAGCATATAGAAAATATCAAAGAGCATCTCTCTTGGGTTCTCAGCATGTAGGTCCCCATATCCTGTTGTTGTCAGTGTTGTAATGGACCAGTAAAGTGCAGTAAATATCTAGTCCATACGCTCTCTGATCTGAATGTAGGCATCACAGCACCAATCCATGTATTCTCTGGGTATGGGTATCTGTCAGCAAGCATGTAGTTGAAGCATCCTGCACAATGCACCGCAAAGAGGGTGACCTGCATTTGATCATAACATATTTCTGTACACATAAATAATCAACAAATTTTTGTTCTCTGGGAAAAGACTGCATGGTTGAAACTTTTGTAGAGGAAGGTAAGGTCTAATATTTCTGACAGACTTACAGAAATTAGCTTTGAGCATCTAGTCCAGAAATAGTTGAACCGGATATCCTTCTCCAGCCTGTTTAAAAGAAGATGATCAAATATGTGCCATTTATCATTCATCGTTCAAATATGAAGAAGCTGGAGAAGATTTGAACCTGGCAAACAGTGTGCTGACTCGGTTAAGACGCCACAACCTAAGCATATTGAGTATCGTAAATGAAAGGGCATTTCCCTGGTGTGTAAATAGGAGGATAATCGGTTGAAATGGAGCTGTTGAACATACATCAAAGATGAACCAAGTCGATAGGTATCTGCGGAGGATCATATTTTGTTAATGTGAGGACAGAATCTGTTGGGCCTTCTCAGTTCCAAAAGTGAGGTCATTAAGATGAAAGAAATTATGAACCAGGTACGAACCTCACTGCAATTCTCTTCCGTTCGTCCACAAGAAGATGTGTTTTTCTGTCTACATAAGCTACAAAGAATGTCAAAACATGTCAATGGCAAAGAAGCTATTGACAATGTTCTCAACTAGCAAAAGCTTAGAGGGCATGTCCCTCAAGAATGCAGTTCAAACGGGCAAATCCAGGCGGAGTAAATAACTAGGACTATAAGGAAGAGCTCCCAAAATCTGAGACACACAGAAAAAGCAGAGGAAATCATGTCAGCTGCTGCTCTTTTCTTGTTCTTACAACATGGAAGGTACAGACAGTGCTGCAGGAACCTCACCTGTAGCGGGGATCATAGGGCGATATGACGAACTTCTTCAACTTATTGGAGTGGTTTATAGTTGCACCAAGAGATGGAAGTAGCTCGATGGAGAAACTGTCACTACTCCCATTGATTTGAAGTCCATCCCAGAATTGGTGGAAGTAAGATTTTGAATGAGTTTGAGTCATGCTTTATTTTGCTGTTCTTTGCCACTCAACTCTATATGCAGAAGGTGTGGAGGCTGGAACCTATATATATGCTGCAGCTGAGAAACATGCAGAGATAGAGGGGGTCAAAGTGAGAGAATCTCGGAAACAAAGAAGAAGCTGCTCTTTTTTTATACCTTACGCGGAAAACAACAGGGCACGCATGTTTTCAATGGGCTGCGGGAAGCCGTTGGCCACGCAGGCAACAAGGTGTATCACACGTTCTCCTTGAAGCCTTGTGCTCCTTTTGGTAAATCAACTAAGTAAAATTACTGAATTATTTTGCTAGCTAATCTTTTTTTTTGCCATGCCTACTATTGTGCAAGCACCAGCATGGTTTTGCTGAACCATTTGCTCTGGTTCACAGCAGGTCCCTTCTATAGACTAGTACTATCACTTCAGCCATGAACAGTCTGTGGTGTGCGTTATTTTGCCATGGTGTTACATCCAGTCCATATGTTGAAGTGGTTGTGACTCACAATGAATTCATCAATAACTATCCTCCATCTTCTCAAATACGTAGCAATCGTGAGTATCCAAGTCAAAGTATAACTAATTAAGTATGCACGTCATCGGTGAGCAGTGTTGTGGTAGCCTAGTTCTACAGTCTTCCACATGTGAGTTAATTGCAAAAACTACCACATTTGGGGATAGGGCTACAAAAAACTACCAGTTTACGATTTTTTTTTTTGCAAAAACCACAGTTTTTGGGGTAATTGGTCGCAAGCAGCGCTGATTGCTCAGTTGCCACGCTCTAAGTGGAATTATGACAAGCGGGGCCCACTGTCAGGCTTACGTGGCATGCTGAAACGGTGAAGGGGGACACACATCATAATGCTGCTAAATTTTTGGGGTTTTTTTGGAAATAATCGAAGGGTGGGGCCCACTATCAGCCTCACCCTTTCTTCCCTTTTTTCCTTTCCCTTTTCTTCCTTTTTTTCCTTTTTTATTCTATCATGTCCGGTGGCGGCGGCCATGGACGGGCAGGCATGGGATGAAGCGGCGGCGTCGCGTGTCGGCGGCGACCTCGGAGGCGGCCCACAGCCGGCGCGGCGGGCGCGAGCACGGCCTGGGGAGCGCGTCCAGGGTCGGAGGCGGGCGCGGCGTGCGGCCACGGCCGGGTGCGGCCAGGCACGCGTGCTGGGGAGCACGGCCAGGGTCGGGGGACGAGCGGGCGCGGGCAGGGACGGCGAGGCGGCGGCCATGGACGGCCAGCGCGCGTACTCGGGAGCACGGCCGGGTGCGGCCAGGCGCCCGTGCTGGGGAGCACGGCCACGGACAGCGAGGCCACGGCCGGGCCCGGCCAGGCGCGCGTGCTGGGGAGCACGGCCAGGGTCGGGGGACGGGCGGGCGCGGCCATGGCCAGGCGCGGGCAGGGACGGCGAGGCGGCGGCGCGGCCATGGACGGCGGCGGCTGGTACTTTACAAAATCGTCCCCGGATGTTTAGAACTTCTCATACACAGGTCCTTTTTAGCTGCCACGTGGATCTGACAGTGGGGCCCGTCTGTCATATTCTTACTTAGAGGGTGTCAACTGGCCCATCGCTATTTGCGACGGATTACCTCAAAAACGGTGGTTTTTGCAAAAAAAAATCGTAAACTGGTAGTTTTTTGTAACCCTATCCCCAAATGTGGTAGTTTTTTTTGCAATTAACTCTCCACATGTTTGTGCAAATGCGAACAGCATAGCTGGAACATTGGATGCCATATCTGGAAGTAATTTCTGGTGGACTTATCATCTTTGGGTATATTCTTTTGGTAGGTGGCTCAGAGCTTGTTTTAGGTCTCATTAGTACAAATGAAAGATTACTAAGTGTCCCAAGATATCTTGTCAAGTTGAGACCGAGCTTTAGTTCGAGTGGCTGCGGTAGTCGGTGAGCACCAGCCCGCCAGAGATCGACTCCTACGGGAGCGAATTTCTGGGGTCTCACTGCTACACTGTTCACATGCGCACTGTAGCAACACTGTTCACTGAACAGTGCAATAAATCGCAGGTGCCTCTCTTCGTCCACGTGCCACAGGCGAGGTCGACGTGCCCGTCGGTCTCGGAGCGCTGGTCTTGGATAATCTCTCAAGGACGTATTAGGGATATAGGTTGTAGGTCTAGTTTGGACATATAGGTGGGTGTGTGCGTGTGGTGTGTGTGCGTGTGGTGTGCGTGCCTGTATGTCCGATCAGATACTACAACTTGTACTCTTAGGAGAGGACTCAAAAAAAAAAAGATATATTGTCAAGTCTAATCTAAGCCTCCGTCTTCTGATGCCTACCATTACTGCCATCAAGATTTAGCTGGTGCACTGATTGGACTGCCCTTTTTCTTGGGACCAATAAGGACTGAACAGACTGGGTCTCCATTATTGTGATTTCTGGCAAAAGTTTAAGTTGTATACAATCTTATTTGAAGTTCTGTCTTGTTTTGCATTCGTGCTGAATCATCCATTCCTTAGACGTACTCAACTCATATCTCATGCCTTCTGAAGGGCCCCATATGTAGATTCTAGACAAAGGAGAAAAATCTACTTCTCCGTACACTTATTGATGTTCTTGTCGATGTGCTAACTGAATAATTAGCGTCTGATTTTGCTATAACTCTGAGGAAACCGAGAATGACCGGCCGGAAGATGCGGCCATCGCCGCCTGAGTCATCGTCTCTTGGTCAATAACAGTAAAAACTGAAAACGAGAGAACCCGAGGAGCTCGAGTGGTGGCCGGAATCTGGAATCTGGCCGTGGCTATGTACCACTGTAACTTTTTTTACTCCGAGAATGACGGGACGAGTGGCGCAGGCTGGTGCTGGCGGTGGCCGCCCAGCCCGCCCGAGTTCGATCCCGATCGATCGGGTGGCTCATCAGGGGAATTTCAGGTGCCTCCCATGCGTGCTCGTACCACAACCGTCAAAGCTCAAAGCATGCGTGCTGTGTGTAGTTTGTAGGTCTAGCTTGTGTGCTAGTGGGGTGCGTGAGTGTGGTGTGAGTGCGGTGTGTGTTGGTTCACAAGTTCAGATACTACAAATGTATCACGATCAAGAGGCAATCAAAAAAAAAAAAATGCTCACACCATCACATGTCATGCAGATTAAGCTAGCTGCAACATACAGAACATTTATTGTCTGGCATCAGTAAGACAGATAGTGGTGCCAACTTTGGTGATATGGTATGGTGCTGATCTATGACTGACGATATATACTTCATCTCGTTCTGTAAGATTGACCATTTCTGTTTTTTTTTTTGTTGACTCAGATTATGTTTACTTATTTGCCGATTCTTCTGGATGGATTTCATTTCAGTTTGGTGTCCAAATTAATTTCAGTTCTTTCTTGAAACCTTTATTTTTCTGCATATATTATGCTGTTCAAACTAATGTTCACTCTTTACACTTTCCAGAAACAAAAAGGTTCCTGAAGATATATTGAAACAAAAGGTTTCTTTAGTTATCTAGAACTTCCATTTTCTCGAATGAAAGTTATCTAGAACTAAAAATTTTATTGGTTAAAAGTATAGTCAAGATCTCATTATTTATTACTATTTGCTACTTGTCAATCATTAGGCAACTGCACGTGTTCCTTTGAACGAGATGAGGAAATAGACATGTATAGCTATTTGCACATTACTCTGTGTGGGCCTGGAGAATGGCTAAACCATACAGGTCTCTATCTGCTATGCTCTCCATACATTGGAATGGATACAATTCTATTTCATGTGGCTATTGACCCAGCCTCTACTTGGGATGTCAAAGCCTTCAACACAACCTCCTCCCTTTTTTTTGTTGCTTACTGTTTGTAAAACACGAAACTGTTTGATTACTTTGCACCTCCTGTAATTTCCATGCTTACTGGCTTCTCCGAATCTATCCCATTAACTCTAGCGTAAACTGTCAACTCATTCTACTAAGTGATGATTTCAGTATCGATAATCTCTGCTACAGTTTGCAAGGACTTACTCAACACTGTGTCTTGGAGATGATTAATTAAAATATCAAATTATAATAGCCCACTGAAATAGAATTATATATGGTAGTTCAAACTAATAGATTTAGCCCAGAAATAAATGGATAAATGATTTTAAGTTTTGAGAATTCTAACTAGCTTGTTTAGTTTGTTTGCTCACGATATTGTGTGTTATTAACTTGGGCACAAAATGGCTTCGTTAATTTTGGTATCGTGAGCTAGATGCTTTTCAGGGTAATTCAAGCATTCTCCCATCCAATGCTGCAGCACCTTTCTTATGTCCTCTTGTGTTCTTCTTGCTTCTGCTGAAATGCCCTGCATTATCACAGGTGACCATGTGAGAGTGGGGAGTGCTGAAGTGGCGGTCCTTGCACGCATGTGCATGCATGTGTGTATAGCCCTTTTCTGGCTTCTTCTTGTTGGAGACTGAAGATTTGTATACGGAGTTCGTCCCCATGATGAGCCGGTGGAGGCGATGCGGCCATTATTCTTAAATAAACATCATGGATAATGGTCTCACATGGGCATTATCATTAATATATGAGTCATCCTGATTGCAATGTCTGAAAAAGGTTGGGCATAGTTCAAATCCTTCTATTAATCACATTACTTGTTGACTGTTTAACTGTTGCTGAATGATAAAGGCTGAGGTTTATTTTCCCGTGGACCATAGTCAGTGTTTGTAGAAATAAATAATCAGTGAATCGGTTCCCTTCTGACTAATCATTTTCGTTGAGCTCTTACTTTCTGGATTCTGTACTTTTTGTGTGGTCTTATCTAATTATATTCCTTGTTGTTATCTAGCTTATATGATCTCATTGAGCACTCCTGTTGCAATATCAACAGTTTGGAATCATCTGTTTGCCCATAAAGCCAAACTATTTATGTTCCTTTTTTGGTATAATGATTCTATTTGAAAGGTCGAGTTGTTGACATGCTCTCTATTCTGCATGTGTACTATTCATTTGTTAGTTTACATAGTGTTAGAATTTGGGCCCAATATGGGGCAGCCCAAATAAGCAAATATGAAAATCTCAAATTGGCAGAATTTTGGAGGTGCAAAGTGGTGCTAAAGTTTATTCCCACATTGCTAGTTGAAGGAGACAAACACCACCTTATATAGTGGAGTGTTGTACCACTTGGTGTGCTAGTTGAGAATAGAAGGCTCTCTCGTGCGCACTCCTCCTCCTCCTCCGCCGCCGTCCCCGTCCGTCCGTCCGTCCGTCCGTCCGTCACACGACACGACACGACGCGGGTTGCGGGAATGAGCCGAGCCGATGCCTATATCTGTAACCGACTCGAACGTGTGCGACGTGGCCGGCCCACGTTCTACCCGTTAGGGTTTCCTGAACCGCACTATATATTGCCTTGCACTATCGTGCGCCGTCACACACCGAACCAATCTAGGTTTTGCCAATCTCGTGCCTTGCGCCGCCACCGTAGTCTACTCCATCCCGTGCACCGGCGAACGGGACAGCAGGTCTCCGGAACCACTTGTCCTTGTGATCCTGTACGGGAGAGGGCGAATAAGGTTTTGGGAAGCGCCCCGCGCGACTGCTTTCAAGTTCTTCATCACGGCTCGACTTCCTGGAGGATCTCCGGGTCCGCGGGCGACTGATGCATGTAAAATGCATACATGAACTTTGCATTATTTTACTTATATTCCAATCATATTTGCATCATATAAGGGTTATATCACTGTTTTATAATGATTTTGGGAATATTTGGTATGTTCCCTATTTTTATGGAATTAACCCTGCACAGTCAGAAAACCCTGTTTTCTATATTTTAATGTTTCAGGGACCCAAACGACGTCCAAATGACCTAATATTTTACGGCATCAGTTTTTGGAAGGAACAAAGCGTAGGAGCCAAGGAAGCGCACGAAAGGAAGTCGGAGGCCGAAGTTGAGTAGGCCCACGCGGCCAGGTACCTGGGCCGCGTGGGACCCCCTCTTTTGGGCCTCGGAGCTCCGTTGTCGTCGATCTTTCCTCCACCGACTCGGTTTTGACCTAAAACCGACTATAAAAATAGCCCCCCGACGTTCTCTGGAAGGAGCGCCGCAGAAACACAGAAACACCGAAACAGAGACCTGGAGCTGCAGATTGGAGGGGGAAAACTCCGGCGGGGCGCTGCCGGCGTGGTCTCCATCTTCTCCAACGACTTCTCCACCGTCTCCATGATGAAGAGGGATTAGTCCACCCCTGGACTATGGGTTTGTGGAAGTAACTTATGTATCTCTCCTCTCTTGAGCTTCACTAATTAGTACCGTATGAGCTGCTGAACATGATTACGGTCATCTATGTAATACCTTTGTGGTGGATCTTTTTATGAGTTAATATATGTTTGAGATTGCAATAGTTTTGTTTCAGTTATGAAAGTAGATGCATATTATGTACCCGTTCTTATTTACTTATCATGATCAAGCATGTTTATGAGAGCGTGTGAGGGGGAACGTGTGCATTAGTTGGAGTAACGGGGGGTGGCTAGTGCAGTGAACGTGAGAGAAAGTTCTGCGATCCACTTGGGTGTTTTACCTTACTTTGTTGCCTCACTAGGGATAAAAAGAAATACCATGCTACCGGAGATGTGGGTGTGACCATTGCCACTTCCTCCATGACTAGATCTAGCATGTTCTTATTTTAACTTCATGTCATGATAGTTATTGCTATACTCTGAGTTATCTTAATTACTGAGGTGTTATGATTTAGTTCGCATCTTGGTGGAGTATAAGAGAGACTAATAACCAAAAGGTCTCTATGTTAGGACGTGATGCCCATATAATTATAACTTGTCATTAAACTGTTGTGTTGCAATCTCATATGTCAATTCTAGTGTTCCATTGTCTACCACTTTATTAAAGAGAGAGTGCATTTGTGAAACCATGAACCCCGGTCCATTTTTAATCATAAGAAACACCTTTCCAACCACTTTTACCACTTTTCCATTTTCTGCCATTTAAAAATCCGGAAATACAAAAACACTTTTACATCTTGCATTCATCATATAAAACCCAAAAATATCATTTATCATTGCTACCACCATCCTTGCATATTTATTTACCACCATTGCATATTTATTTCTTGTTTGCATTGCATATTATCTTGATATCATTCTCACACCTTGTGCTTGACAACCACTAGGTGAGGTTGAGGACCAAAACATTTACTTTGTTTTGTAGGTAACCAAAAGAAGGATAGGAAAGATAAATCTTCACTACTGATTCCCCGAGAGTTCGATATTAAACCCTCGAGTCACCCCTCATGGGGAAAACACGTCTTCCACTTACTACACACTCTGCACTTGGAGTCTCAACCTAACCCATATTCTTTTGACGCAGGTAACTACGTCATCGGGTATCAAGACTGTTTTCTGGCGCCGTTGCCGGGGAATCATTGCTGAAAGGTTTATCCAAGGGTCCCCTGCTCTAGCTCTGTTTTCTGGCGCCGGATTTATCCAAGGATATCTCACCAAGTCAAATTCATCACCAACTTGTGCTAACACCTAAGCTTGGGGAGGTTGCACCTACGTGAGCATCATCTTATCCATCTTTACCTTCAAAGCAATTTATCTTGTTTTGTCATTGTCTTGCATTTTTAAGTTCGGTTTGCATATTTATTTTTCAGTTTTGCATTTTGTGTTGCATTTGTTATTTCGGTTTGCATCATTTAGTGTTATTTATTTTCAGTTTTGCATAAAAAATTAAAAACACATAAAAACTTTATTAAAATGGCTTCTAGTGTTGAAATGAACAATTTTGGTCAATACTATGGAGAGTCGTTAATGGATGCTTGGTATAGAATTAAGGGCATTAGTAAAAATGGTGTCAACAAATATACCCCTGCTACTTTGATAAGAAACTTTTATAATGGTCTAGATGGGTGGTCAAAATGTTTTCTAGACTCATTGACTAGTGGAAGATTTGCCTCTGGAAATCCCTCACATGCTAATAATCTAATGGAAAATCTATTTGGGAATTCTATAGAATCAAAAGATGAAATTATGATCAAACAACTAAAAGTTTCTATGGATAGGTCAATATTATGTCTACAAACTTATATGGAAGATTATCCTACTAAAAATGAGATGCATTCATTTATCCTTCATACAAAATCTAGTATGAAGAAGACAAACAACACTATTTCGGGAATTTCTTTGAAAATGGAAACTATATTGAATTATGCCAAGTCTAAAAAGAAGTTGACTAGGGAATTAAATGAAAGAATATCTTCTATGTTGGGACCTTTAGACAAGGATATTAAGAATTATGTTGAAAAAGAGGATGATCTCCAAATAGCCTTGAATGCTGCTTTAAAGAAAGAAATGAGAATTTTGTTTGGATTGAGGAAGTTAAAATGCTTAGTGAAGTAAGGAACCATTGCTTGACTTAGAGAATTGTAGCTTGCATGAATTAATATCTATCTTACAAAAATTTGCAAGTGATCCTTCCATCAACTCTAACCAAGCTGGTTTTGGTTCTTATATTGCTAATCATGTGTTAAAAGAAAAGATTGCTAGGTACAACCAAGAGGCTATGATACCACCTAAGCTTGGGGATATATGGATTCCCAAAGTCCTAGTAACCATTGGAAAAGAGACACACCATGCTATACTTGATCTAGGATCTAGTGTCTCTGTTTTATCTAAAGAACTATATGAAGTACTTGAATTGAAAAATCTTGAAAAATGCTCTATTGAACTTGCACTTGCTGATGATTCCATTAAACATGCTTTAGGAAAGTAAGTGATGTTATGGTAGAGTTACATATGACATTTGTGCCTGTTGATTTTCTAATCATGGATATGGGGAATAAAACCTCTAGTCCAATTATTCTTGGAAGACCTTTTCTTCGTACTACAGGTGCTATCATTGATTCAAAAGAAGGGAATGTGAAGTTTCAGTTTCCACACAAGAAGTGCATGGAACACTTCCCAAGGAAGAGGGCACATCATTCAAGCTCCCTCATGAGCTTCGTCCACAATAAACATCAAGTAAGAAGCCTAGCTATATGGCTATAAAGAAAGCGCTTTACGGGAGGCAACCCGGTTGTTTTTATTTGTGATTTTCTTTGTGTCCTCTTGCTGTAACAAGAGACTTAGTTTTAGTTTAGTTTCTGGAATTTTTAATAAAGTGCCAAGTTTTACTCATTTTGGTTTGAAAAGTTGCTTATAGCGTTCGGAGATTTTATTCCTGCACGAATCTGTGCACGGTATGATTTTTAATTCTTATTCTGTAACTCCGAATGAGCTCATATTTGAACTGTAGTTGCAACTTTTCATCCTCTGTATGCATGAATTTTTCGGAATTTTTCGACAAAGTTAAGTAGGGTAGAAAAATACGTTTTGCTGCTGCTGTTTTTCTGGACAGATTCTGTCCCATTTTGTTTGATGCATGCTTTGAACTTTTAACTTGAATCTTTTTGATCCAATTGAGTTTATGAGTAGGCATACAACATTATACACTTTCTGGACATTCATATGAATTTTTGTCAAGGATTATATGCAGCAAGAAATCTATTTGTTTATCACTACTAATGCACCCCACAGAAAAGAAATGGGAGAAACGGTGTTTTGAAGTTTTTTCACAGGGATTAGAGGAGATGCACCAAGAGCTATCCAAGGATGGTGAAGACCATAAGCTTGGGGATGTGAAGACAACCCCACTGGACCTACACACTCTCGGTTTGCACACGTCTAACTTCTGTTTTTCGATCGAAACACTTTATCGCATAAACTTGGAGCGTCTTTTTGTTTGTTTTGGTTTGATTTTTATTTTGTGAGACCACCACACTATCATTTATATATGAGAGAGCTACTGGAAATTTGGGTTGAATTATGTTGGATGCTATTATAGATTGGGAAAAGGGATGTTGAGTTGATTTTAAAAGATACATATAGTTGCATGATTCATGAGCTTGTTAATGAGTAATAATTTGCAAGTATTTTATCAAGAGCTATCTTTTATTCATGTTTTGATGCTGAATGTTATTTTACCTTGTTTAACATGGATTAGTTAGTTCTATGGACACTCATGCATGCATTTAGATGGTCAACTTTCTCCCTCTTGCTAGCCCAAAAATTCCAACAAGCAAAAACTTGTTTCCAACACCTTCAACCAAAGTTTTTCCAGTGAGTCCACCATATCTACCTATTAGCTTTATGCTATTCCGAGTATGTTTATCATGATATTTGTGTTATCTATACCTCTGAATGAAAATGCTTATGTTGTTGATTGTTATGGGAAAAGTTGGTTATAGAGCTCTCTCGAACTTGATGCACACTTTACTTTCATTGCATAAATAAAACATGACCCATTGTGATTAAAATTATGATGTTGTGGGCTTGACAAATGTCTTTGGTTGAGAGTTAGCTCATATGTGCTGTCACATGGCAAGCTTTCAACATGCACTTCATTTCATTTAGTTGATATCATGTACTTTTGTTTATGGATGCTTACCATGGGTGAAATAAATGTGGAAATGAAGTGAGTTTAAATGAGTTTGTATAAATGGTTAGAGAGACGCCTGGGCCGCTAATCTAAGCCATGCATCATTCATGGTGGAAATTTACTTACATGCTATGGTGAACCTTCTGTGATACACCTTACAATAAAAAGCTATCTAATGGTAAATAAAAAGGGTGTTGAGATTGTTCATTGTGTTTGTTTGTCTTGTCATTTTGATATGGGCTTGTTCCATATCCTGGGACAAGAGGTACCCCAGTTGACGCTCTTAATGATACTATTATTACTTACAATGATATTTAACTTGAACTTGCTTTGTTTCCAAGTTGAGTAACACATGGAGTAGGTACTTGTATTCAAGGGGCATGAGACTTTCAACCTGTACTTTGTCAAGCACACTACTCATATTTGCTTTCACTTTAAACTTAATCATTCAAGATGCTATGATAGGGGAATGAGAGCTTGACACCAAGGATTACCACATTACAATCATTAACTTAAGTAGAGAAGTTCAGAAGTTAGATGAAACTTATTCATGCTTTACCTCTACTCATATATATCTTTCCAAAGTGTCCACCTTTTATATTCAGATTTTCATCAATACTCTATGACCATTATAGGATGTTCTTACTTTCATTATGCATACATGTGGTCCATAGTACTTTCTTTATGTTACACTTTGTGAATTATCATTGAACATCCTTGCATTGAATACTTGATATCACTTCATAAACTATCTTGCATATTGCTACTCCTTTTAAGAATGAATCATTTGACTCTATGTAGCAATAGTAATCATCTTTGATATCCATTGATAGTATTAAATTGCAAAGTCCATGTTAGTTTTATCACCTTCATACTCGAGGACGAGTATAGGTTAAGCTTGGGGATGTTGATGCATGTAAAATGCATACATGAACTTTGCATTATTTTACTTATATTCCAGTCATATTTGCATCATATAAGGGTTATATCACTGTTTTATAATGATTTTGGGAATATTTGTATGTTTCCTATTTTTATGGAATTAACCCTGCACAGGCAGAAAACCCTTTTCTATATTTTAATGTTTCAGGGACCCAAACGACGTCCAAATGACCTAAATTTACGAGCATCAGTTTTTGGAAGGAACAAAGCGTGGAGCGAAGGAAGCACAAAGGAGCGGAGGCCCAGGAGTGGGCCCACGCGGCCAGTACCTGGCCGCGTGGGACCCCCCTTTTGGGCCTCGGAGCTCCGTTGCCGTCGATCTTTCCTCCACCGACTCCGTTTTGACCTAAAACCGCCTATAAAAATAGCCCCCGACGTTCTCTGGAAGGAGCGCCGCAGAAACACAGAAACACCGAAACAGAGACCTGGAGCTGCAGATTGGAGGGGGAAAACTCCGGCGGGGCGCTGCCGGCGTGGTCTCCATCTTCTCCAACGACTTCTCCACCGTCTCCATGATGAAGAGGGAGTAGTCCACCTCTGGACTATGGGTTTGTGGAAGTAACTTATGTATCTCTCTCTCTTGAGCTTCACTAATTAGTACCGTATGAGCTGCTGAACATGATTACGGTCATCTATGTAATACCTTTGTGGTGGATCTTTTTATGAGTTAATATATGTTTGAGATTGCAATGGTTTTGTTTCAGTTATGAAAGTAGATGCATATTATGTACCCCGTTCTTATTTACTTGTCATGATCAAGCATGTTTATGAGAGCGTGTGAGGGGGAACGTGTGCATTAGTTGGAGTAACGGGGGGTGGCTAGTGCAGTGAACGTGAGAGAAAGTTCTGCGATCCACTTGGTGTTTTACCTTACTTTGTTGCCTCACTAGGGATAAAAAGAAATACCATGCTACCGGAGATGTGGGTGTGACCATTGCCACTTCCTCCATGACTAGATCTAGCATGTTCTTATTTTAACTTCATGTCATGATACTTATTGCTATACTCTGAGTTATCTTAATTACTGAGGTGTTATGATTTAGTTCGCATCTTGGTGGAGTATAAGAGAGACTAATAACCAAAAGGTCTCTATGTTAGGACGTGATGCCCATATAATTATAACTTGTCATTAAACTGTTGTGTTGCAATCTCATATGTCAACTCTAGTGTTCCATTGTCTACCACTTTATTAAAGAGAGAGTGCATTTGTGAAACCATGAACCCCGGTCCATTTTTAATCATAAGAAACACCTTTCCAACCACTTTTCCATTTTCTGCCATTTAAAAATCCGAAAATACAAAAACACTTTTACATCTTGCATTCATCATATAAAACCCAAAAATATCATTTATCATTGCTACCACCATCCTTGCATATTTATTTACCACCATTGCATATTTATTTCTTGTTTGCATTGCATATTATCTTGATATCATTCTCACACCTTGTGCTTGACAACCACTAGGTGAGGTTGAGGACCAAAACATTTACTTTGTTTTGTAGGTAACCAAAAGAAGGATAGGAAAGATAAATCTTCACTACTGATTCCCCGAGAGTTCGATATTAAACCCTCGAGTCACCCCTCGTGGGAAAACACGTCTTCCACTTACTACACACTCTGCACTTGGAGTCTCAACCTAACCCATATTCTTTTGACGCAGGTAACTACGTCATGGGGTATCAGCGACTCATCTCCAACGTCGTCTTCTTCGAGCTGCTAACGTCGCCGCTCAAGCTGCTGCCGTCGCTGCTCAACGACTACTTCATCTACAATTGTTCGGTACGTTCGTCACGTTCCGATGGCTGTGTTCGTAGATGTCTTGCTGCTGTTCATGTTAATTAATACGTCTAGTATTTTCGAGATTAACATGTTAGTAGCTCTTGCGATCATGCTTTATATTCTGGAATTAATCATGGAAATTATGCCTAATAATCCAACAATCCAAAAACCTTATATTTGTTATAGGCAATTTCCTGAGTTAAACATGGGACATCTATCTGATGCGCTGAGGCCGGACAAGTTTACCGGTGTGGACTTTAAGAGATGGCAGTACAAGACCACACTGTGGTTGCGATCTCTGAAAGTGTTCGAGGCTAGTGAGGGTTTACCTGAAGGAACTATATCTGACGAGGATCAGAACAAGTTCAAGGAAACCAATACTGCCTTTGTGGGACTCGTTCTGAGTGCTCTTAGCAACAAGCTGTTTGATGTGTACATGCACATTACAGATGCCAAAGAGCTCTGGGAGGCACTGAACGCTAAGTTCGGTGTAGCAGATGCTGGCAGTGAACTGTACATCATGGAGAGCTTCCATGACTTCAGGATGGCTAACAACCGTTCTGTAGTCGAACAGGCTCATGAGATACAGTGCATTGCTAAGGAGCTTGAGCACGCTAAGTGTGCCTTACCTGACAAGTTTGTGGCTGGATGCATTATTGCAAAGTTGCCCTCTTCATGGAGGAACTTCGCCACAACTCTCAAACACAAGAGACAGGAGATATCGGTTGAAAACCTGATAGCGTCTCTTGATGTTGAGGAGAAGGCTCGGGCTAAGGACACTGCTGAGAGAGGTGGTGAAGGTCAGTCTAGCGCCAACATGGTGCAGAAGAACTTTCACCATGGCAAGAGCAAGGCAAAGAGCAAGCCTTCCTTCAACATGCCTACCAAGACTACTTCTTTCAAGAAGAAGAAGAAGATGCTGAACAAATCTGAGCTAAAGTGCTACACTTGTGGAGAGCCCGGACACTTCTCTGTGGACTGCCCAGATCGTGCAGACAAGAAAGGGAAGCCAAAGCATGTCAACGTCGTGACCGCTAGCAATGCTGATGGGTACGGTAATTTACCGATTGTGCTTTCAGTATTTCAATCTCCATGTTGGTGGATTGATACGGGTGCTAATGTTCATGTATGTGCTGACATCTCTATGTTCACTTCTTATCAGGTCGCAGATTCAAGCGTCTTAATGGGGAATGGATCACATGCTTCTGTTCGTGGTGTTGGCACGGTAGATCTGAAGTTTACTTCGGGAAGATCGTGCAGCTGAGGAACGTGCAGCATGTCCCTACTATGAACAAGAATCTTGTTAGCGGCTCCCTTCTATGCAGAGATGGGTTTAAATTAGTCTTGGAGTCCAATAAAGTAGTTGTGTCAAAGTTTGGACAATTTATTGGTAAAGGGTATGAGTGCGGAGGCTTGTTCCGCTTTTCATTATCGGATTTTTGTAATAAGTCAGTAAACCATATTTGTGGCAGTGTGGATTCGGATGCTAATGTTTGGCACTCTCGTTTATGTCATGTTAATTTTGGTTTAATGAGTAGACTTTCCAGTTTGAGTTTAATTCCTACTTTCACCATTGCCAAAGGTTCTAAGTGCCATAGCTGTGTGCAATCTAAGCAACCTCGAAAGCCTCACAAGGCAGCCGAGGAGAGAAACTTGGCACCTCTAGAACTCGTACATTCGGATCTATGTGAGATGAATGGCGTGTTGACAAAAGGTGATAAGAGATATTTCATGACTTTAATCGATGATGCTACTAGGTTCTGTTATGTATATTTGTTGCACACTAAAGATGAAGCTTTAGACTACTTTAAAATCTATAAAGCTGAAGTAGAAAATCAATTAGAGAGAAAGATCAAACGTCTTAGGTCAGATCGTGGTGGCGAGTATTTCTCCAACGTATTTGATGAATTCTGTGAGGAACATGGTATTATTCATGAGAGGACGCCTCCCTATTCGCCCCAATCAAACGGGGTTGCCGAGAGGAAAAACCGCACGCTGACCGACTTGGTGAACGCCATGTTGGACACTGCTGGTTTATCTAAGGCATGGTGGGGGGAGGCTTTGTTGACTTCGTGTCATGTCCTGAATAGAGTTCCTAACAAGGATAAAGAGAAGACACCTTACGAGGAGTGGTCTGGGAGAAAACCATCACTTTCTTATTTTCGTACTTGGGGATGTTTGGCGAAAGTCAATGTTCCAATTCCTAAGAAACGAAAACTTGGACCGAAGACAGTGGATTGTGTCTTTCTAGGTTATGCTCAGCGGAGCATTTGCTATAGATTTTTAGTGGTTAAATCTGAGATACCTGATATGCATGTTGATACTATTTTGGAATCTCGTGATGCAACATTTTTTGAGAACATGTTTCCTATGAAGGATATGCATAGCATTGCTAGAATTTCTTCTGAGATATTTGCTGAACCTAGTACATCTGTTGATCATTCTGAACAACCACTGTTGAGGAAGTCCTTGAGAAGGATGACAATGAATCAGCTCCCAAGAGGAGCAAGAGACAGAGGACTGAAAAATCCTTTGGTGATGATTTCATTGTGTACCTTGTGGACAATACTCCCACGTCCATTGCAGAGGCATTTGCATCTCCTGATGCTGATGACTGGAAAGAAGCTGTCCATAATGAGATGGACTCGATTCTTTCTAATGGAACTTGGGAATTATCTGAACGACCCTACGGCTGCAAACCTGTGGGTTGTAAGTGGGTGTTCAAGAAGAAGCTAAGGCCTGATGGTACTATTGAGAAGTACAAGGCACGGCTTGTAGCCAAGGGCTACACCCAGCGTGAAGGCGAAGATTACTTTGACACCTATTCACCTGTTGCTCGACTCACCACCATTCGTGTACTACTTTCCCTGGCTGCCTCCTATGGTCTTATCGTTCATCAAATGGACGTAAAGACAGCTTTCCTTAACGGAGAGTTGGAAGAGGAAATCTATATGGATCAGCCTGATGGGTTTGTAGTAAAAGGTGAAGAGAGAAAGGTGTGCAAATTGTTAAAATCTTTGTATGGGCTGAAGCAAGCACCTAAGCAATGGCATGAGAAGTTTGACAGAACTTTAACTTCTGCAGGCTTTGCCATTAATGAGGCTGATAGGTGTGTGTATTATCGCCATGGTGGGGGCGATAGTGTTATATTATGCTTGTATGTTGATGACATACTTATTTTCGGTACAAGCATGATAGTGATAAATGAGGTCAAGTCTTTTCTGTCAAAGAGCTTTGATATGAAAGATCTGGGACAAGCTGATGTGATCCTGAACATTAAGCTGATTAGGGATGAGAGTGGGATTACGTTAACGCAATCACACTATGTTGAGAAGGTCTTGAGCCGCTTTGGTTATATAGACAGCAAGCCTTCTCCAACACCCTATGATCCCAGTGTGACACTCAGAAAGAACAAAAAGGAAACGAGAGATCAATTAAGATATTCTCAAGTGATCGGTTCACTCATGTACCTTGCGAGCGCGACGAGACCTGATATCTCTTTTGCTGTGAGCAAGTTGAGCAGGTTCATGTCTAACCCGGGTATTGATCATTGGCATGCACTTGAAAGGGTCATGCGCTATCTGAACGGTACAATGAGTTATGGGATTCACTATTCAGGGCACCCTGCGGTGCTTGAGGGATACTGTGATGCGAACTGGATCTCAGATGTTGATGAGCTCTACGCCACAAGTGGATATGCATTTATTCTTGGAGGTGGCGCAGTGTCATGGAGGTCTTGCAAACAGACCATTTTGACGAGGTCAACCATGGAAGCAGAACTTGCTGCTTTAGATACAGCTTCTGTTGAGGCAGAATGGCTGCGTGAGCTCTTGATGGACTTGCCGGTGGTTGAGAAACCATTACCGGCCATCCTTATGAACTGTGACAACCAAACGGTTATCATGAAAGTGAACAGTGCTAAGGATAATGCGAAGTCATCAAGACACGTCAAAGACGCTTGAAGTCTGTCAGGAAAATGAGAAACTCCGGAGTAATAACTGTTAGTTATATTCAAACAGACAAAAACCTGGCAGATCCCTTTACGAAGGGACTATCACGTAATGTGATAGATAGTGCATCGAGGGAGATGGGGTTGAGACCCGTGAGCGTTACACCATAGTGGTAACCCAACCTATGTGATCGGAGATCCCGTGAATTAGGACCTGGGAAGAACAAGCTAGTGGTTTAACTGAGGAGAGTTATTTTTAACCCTCTCCGTGGGAAGATGCATAACTCTCACATTCTGTAAGGCAGGTTGGCAATATGCCTTAATGTGTTTCTGTTGGCTATTCGTAGCAAAGGTGCTATCCTACAGAGCGACCTTGAAAGAACACACCTATATGAGTCCGACTGTTAAACGTCGCAGTCTATGAGATTTGGGTGATCTCTAGTAAGCTCATGAAGAGACCAGGGAGTATGACGCATATGCTCCACCCGCGGGGTAGGCTACTGGCAGCCACGTACTGGTTATGACTTTGAGTGAAGTCTATTGGCACCAAACTTGCAATTCAAGGTTCGTCCATTGTTCAAGTTGCTGGTAGATGTAGCTTGAAGCTCTAGGCGGAAGTTCAACTTAACAGTCTCTGCTGAAACACTGGTATATAAACAAGAAACGAGGTTTGGCAAAATCTCTAAATGGGAATTTGAGATCTGGTGGGGGATTGTTAGAATTTGGGCCCATTTGGGCAGCCCAATAAGCAATTCTGAAAATCTCAAATTGGCCCATGTGCATGGCAGAATTTTGGAGGTGCAAAGTGGTGCTAAAGTTTAGTCCCACATTGCTAGTTGGAGGAGACAAACACCACCTTATATAGTGGAGTGTTGTACACTTGGTGTGCTAGTTGAGAATAGAAGGCTCTCTCGTGCGCACTCCTCCTCCTCCTCCGCCGCCGTCCGTCTCGTCACGACACGACGCGGGTTGCGGGAATGAGCCGAGCCGATGCCTATATTTTTGCTGTTCAGGAAAATCGAGTCGTGTTAGCGTACGTGTACAGCTTAGCCAATTCGGATCGCTACCGGATCGTGGGCTGCTGTAACCGACTCGAACGTGTGCGACGTGGCCGGCCCACGTTGTACCCGTTAGGGTTTCCCGAACCGCACTATATATTGCCTTGCACTGCGTGCGCCGTCACACACCGAACCAATCTAGGTTTTGCCAATCTCGTGCCTTGCGCCGCCACCGTAGTCTACTCCATCCCGTGCGCCGGCGTGCACCGGCGAACGGGACAGCAGGTCTCCGGAACCACTTGTCCTTGTGATCCTGTACGGGAGAGGGCGAATAAGGTTTTTGGGAAGCGCCCCGCGCGACTGCTTTCAAGTTCTTCATCACGGCTCGACTTCCTGGACGATCTCCGGGTCCGCGGGCGACTCGTCTCCAACGTCGTCTTCTTCGAGCTGCTACCGTCGCCGCTCAAGCTGCTGCCGTCGCTGCTCCAACGACTACTTCATCTACAATTGTTCGGTACGTTCGTCACGTTCTGATGGCTGTGTTCGTAGATGTCTTGCTGCTGTTCATGTTAATTAATACGTCTAATATTTTCGAGATTAACATGTTAGTAGCTCTTGCGATCATGCTTTATATTCTGGAATTAATTATGAAAATTATGCCTAATAATCCAACACATAGCGCTAATTGTCTCACAGTTGCTGTTTTCTATTTTTCTTTCTTTTCATTGTTCATCAGCTATCATTTTTTTAGAAAGGCTACCGTAACGTTGGTCAAGCAGATATTTGTTGAACACTGCGACAAAATTACGATTCCACGTAACTCAATGTTTCTCTGGGGTGAATGTCTTGCGTTTTTGTGGATATGTGGATATTTTACTTGTCTTCGTGAAAATAACATGTTGGATGTTCAGAATGTGCACATCATGGGTGGCGGTAACTGAGGTATGGCCGATTCATGCTGGATAGGTCCCATTCGGAGTGCAGCTTTGTCAAACAGATGAAGAGGAATTCATGAAAGGGCGATAGCGCCGCAGAAAACGAACTGATTCGGTCGAGGAGGTGGCACTGAAGATGTGGTAGTTATGTAAAAGAATCTTTGCCGGTCATTATGGACAGGGATTTGGGGTATATAATATGATACGCCAAATTTCCTCTCTTTTCTTGTGATTATTTGCTAGCTAGGCATTTCGGAGATGATTATTTAACCACGGTTTATGCTTATCTTATGAACATAGGAAAGAAAGTAACATTCCAAGAAGTTTCCAGGTTCATCCAGCAGATAAACCCATGAGAGCTTCTGCATGAAGACAATAGGGCAGAAGTCTGATCTTGGCATTTGAACACAGGTTACCATCTCACTCAGCCTTGTAGAATATACTCCATCCGTTCCACAATATAAGATGTTTTAGACTTTTTACACATTCACATGTGCACGAGAAAATTGCAAAAAAACACTACAATTGGTGGTCAAGCTTCAAAAACCCACCGGTTGTCACCAAATTCACAAATCACCACCACTTTTTGTTGACAACGTTACAAAAAACACTGATTTTGTCTGTTACCTCGTTTAACCTTTGATTCTGACAGTGGGGCCCACTTGCAGGTGTGACGTGGCATTTTGGTTTTTGTAAGTGGGTGTTTTTGTAAAAAACGTGGGACCCACTATCAGCTCCACCCCTCTCTCAAATAAAAAAAGAGCCATCCGCTCGTACCGGACCGTCGCGCCGCCCCTAACCCGCTCGTGCACGCCGGCGGCGGTTGCCCCGTGCACCGACACGCCGTCCCTAAATCGACCGGAGATGTCTTAAATTGAGGCACGGGCGCGGCCGCGGGCGCAGGCCACGGGCGCGGCGAGCGCCGGCCACGGGCGCGGGTGCGGGCGAGTGCCGGCTGACCACGAGCACAGGCGCGGACGCAGACCACGGGCACGGGCGCGGACGCGGGCGAGCGCCGGCCGGCCACCGCGCGGGCGCGGGCGAGCGCCGGCCACGGGCACGGGTGCGGACGAGTGTTGGCCGACCACGGCGCGGGCGTGGCCGCGGTCGCCGGCCACGGGCACGGGCGCGGCCACGGCGCGGGCGTGGGCGATGATGGTTGCATGGGCTCCGAGTTCCCCCGCGGCAACGAAGGACGGTGAGCCATGAGCGTGGCGGCCGGACCGGCACCGGTGAGGCCTTGCCGGTCAACACCAGCGTGAGAAAGATAAGAAGGCAAAAATATTGTGGAGAACTTTGTGCAAATATTGCCTGCGCCACGTCATGCCTGACTGTGGGCCATACCGGTCAGAAACAGCGTCAACTCGGCTAAGACGAGGTTTCGTGGAAACTGGTGGTTTTTTGCAACGCTGTCAACAAAAGTGGTGGTGATTTGTGAATTTGGTAGAAACCAGTGGTTTTTTGAATCTTGACCACCAATTGTGGTGATTTTTTGTAATTTTCTCCATATGTACACATGTATCTAGACATGTTTAGTGTCTATGTATACTTATTGTGGTATTTTTTTTTAGAAAAGGGTGTTCCCGGCCTCTGCATCGTGATGATGCACACTTATATTGGTATGAATGTGTACACATGTATCTAGACATGTTTAGTGTCTATGTACACTTATTTTGGTATTTTTTTTAGAAAAGGGTGTTCCCGGCCTCTGCATCGTGATGATGCACACTTATTTTGTTATGAATGTGGACAATATGTGTAACACCTAAAACATCTTATATTGTAGAATAGAGGGAGTATTCATGATGCGGGACATTCCAAGTGATAATTCGGAGATCGAGGTTTGGGTCCCACGTTGGAGATGAGGCTCCTTTAATTGTGTAGGATGGATTTGTGTTCACATCACTCTAAAACCAGCCGGATCAAGTTCTTGCGTCCAGACTCCAGACCCCAGGTTTGGGGGGTGGATGCGGCCGGGTGGGGGTGGCGGAGTGCGGATGTGCCCACGAGAACGACCCGGAGGGGTACGTGGGGCTCGCTAGGCTACCGGCCATATCGTGGTGTGGCTCCATCGTCGTCTCATCTTGATTAGGATTCGATGGCTGAAAGCGGAATAATACAGCCGTATAATCTGAACATAATGGGGGGATCACGCTGGCTGGCCCTCCACGGAGCATGTAAGGTGGAGTCTCCGTGTTGAACTCGAAAAAGCAGCAGAAGTTCGGCACGAAACAATGGCGCCTACTCGGCATATCTACAAAGGCATACGGATCAATGATTGTGATGATGATCAATCGCCATTTGCTTAATTACATTGATAAGCTTTAGCTAGTTCTCACTAGATCAACCCAAGAGCCGCGTTAATTGAGACTGCAACGCGCGCCTGCAGACGACCCATCTCACTCCATCAGCATATCCAAGTTCAGATCGTGGACTCCACACCACCAAGGGGAACTCTCGTCGGCGCCAAGAGTCGGTCTATGTGGGGGCACACCAAGATTCTCCTGCCATTCGTTATCGAACTGGGAAAACGAAAAAACAGACATATGCATAATAGTGGCACTTATCCTAGCTCGGGTGGATGCAGGTGCATTTCCGGAACGCGATTAGTCTTTCAAGGAAAAGAGATCATGTGGCTGAGAGCAGACTTTGTGTGCCTGGAAAAGAGATCATTAGCCTTTCCAACCGGATTGCTTTGAAGAATTCAAATGCTATTTTAATAGAATAACTAGCTGGGTGGCCCGCGCAATTGCGCGGCTAGATGACAAATGTTCACAAACTAATTAATTTTTTATTATGCAGGAGTGGACTCTACACATCAATTTGTATTTTGTCTTCAATGTCTAGAAATTCATTGTGACTTCTCGCTTGCATCTATGGAAACGTTAATAAAGATTTATTAGTACTTCCAATTGTCTTATTATTGTGTAGGTTATAATACAAATATTTTGCATTGTAATTTTACACGCTTATATTATATACATAATTAAGAACATCCATAATTTTTCAAATAATTTTTTAAAATTATATTTTCAATTTTTTGAAACAGAGCAAGTATGAAATCTTCACTCATTCCACAGCCATTACCTTAAGGATTTGACACTTGCAAATATAAGGTAACATTGAAACATCTAAAGAAAAGGCTTTATTGTTTTCCATAACCCGAGGAAGTAAGTTTTAGCATTGTTTCCAATTCTTCTGACGAACGGGGCATCACAATATGATAATTTAATGCGCACCAAGTTTGCATTGGAACTGATAGATTGTACACGCATATGGGAGTTCAAAGGCTATATCCATATTTCACATACTAATTAATCACTCTGTTCCACCTGCCATTAATAGTCCAAGACTTCACTTTCAGGATATCAGGATTTTCACCTACAGAAAGAGCGCACTTAAAGGACACAAATATTACAGTGTCACATCATCTACCGTGCTTGTTGTCAGACTCACAATGATACCTTTAAGAGGAAATATAATAAGCTAATTATAATTGCTTGTGCAGTTCTTTTTCCTATGTGAATAGGTAGAGACATCAAAAAAATGAGAGCAGTTTACTCCCAAATGAAATCAAACATCTTTGTATATGCTCGTAGGCAAATGTAATCAATATTGAAAAGAGATACAGAGAGGATTGTAAAAAAATAGTACTCTAGAAGCCTCTTCCCTCTGTTCTTAAACATAAGCCTTTATTAGGATTTTCTTAATTCATACATATATAGATGTATATTGTCATATTTTGTTTTTGCGAAACACTATATAGTCATATTTTGGTGTGTAGATTAATTTCTTTTTTGCTCCGTATGGAGTCCATATTGGAATCTCCAAAAGATTGATCGGAGGGGAGGGAGTACTTTATTATATGGGTGACTATATATATGTGATTCTACTAATTAAGAATTTTTTCCCCAGTGGTGTGCTATCCATCTGGTATTTGCATTGATGCAGGCGTCCAGCCACATGTACCTCAAATCCATTCTTGCATTATTTATGCATGCGAAGAGTTGCACTACCAATTCCTGAGCGGCTAACATGGGTGGTGAACGTTTAGCTACTCTTATTTGGTGCAGCCATACAGCCTTATAGATTCAGATAGCATGTGCATGTGTCTCGGACTCTCGGGTTCTCGGCTATGGAAGTCCTGCTTTGTTGAGGCTATAGCAAGGTTACACCTGAGAGTAGCTGGTACTGCAAGGAAATACTAATGCCTGCAGCACTGCCGTCCCTGATCTGAAAATAATCAAGCATCGCATTTTTGATAACCAAATCATCCACTGCCGTGGGCATACCACTTGTGCTTGCCTCTTTGTATCTGTCCCGTCTCATGCATCTCATTGATCGAAACATCTGCCTGGTCACCGTGGCTGCGGTGCCTCGTGTCTTGAGTTGTCCGATCGTTGGTTCGATCAAAGGCCACCATGGATGCCGCGTATCGTGTCTTCAGTTTGCCGATCGTGCGTTCCTTGCATACCAGCGCACCATGATAACCTGGGCGTGGCTGTCATAAATCAACTGTATAATCTGAATCTTGGTGTTTGTTTTGTGCACCTGATTATGCCCTGCAGCAAATCGATTGCTTGCGTGACGGTGGGCTAAGCATAGTTGCGGCGGCGGCGGCGATGCACGGTATGGATCAGCATATGCCGGCATGGTCCCGAAGCAGTCATGTGTTGACTCGATTATTCAGGGCAGTTGAAGGACGAATCTGGAGTGTGATGCGTTAGTTATCATCTTCTTCCCTAACTTGGCCGAGTGCACGACCACTTGTACTTGATCCAAATAGTACGTGTGCTTGCGAGACTGCGCGTCATAAGCGGCGGTGGTGCGTCGTGGGCTCGTGGCTGATTGCATGCGCCGGCGTCATAGGCTCATAGCGATTCATTGTTCGGTACCAGTTTCTCCAGGAACATAGAAAGCCGACGACCATAGGACAGACGGCCGTATAGTTCCATCATGTCTCCTTAAATTTACGGTACCTTGTGTGTTCATCGGCATCCAAGGCGTGAGATCGGCTTCCTTCCCTGGAGCTAGTTTGATCAGAGCGAGATCGACGTAGTTGCTTCGACCTCATCGATCTGAGGCTTCATGCTGGCCGGGGAATGGTAGTAGCCGATCAGATCCACGCAACGTCCATTGTGATTACTTCTCCACGCGGCGGCGTGCAACTTGTCCATCGTACACATGTGGATCGAAATCGACATGGAGTTGATTCTAGCAAAGCAACACCAATCACGGCTATGAGCTCGTAGCCTTAAGGCCACCGCCGCTGGCAAGTACGGCCACTTCTTCCTTCCTTCGCGTGTAGATCGACAATCCGAAAGGCGATTGGGCTACTGCGGAGGGCGACGGCCGGCCGCCGGCAGGCGTGGACAACGGCATGAATCCCCTAGGAAATAAATTATGCTACATCCGATTGATTAGTCTACGTACACGAAGGCTTTTACGGGCGGTGTCCTTTTCTTTGTGTGCAAGTCGTGGACTTTCCAAAATTATTGTACGTGATTAGGCTAGCAAGGCTATGGATAGATGTCCTATTTTTTTCAGATTGCATCTGCGTGTTGACGTTGGACATCTATGCGCGTAAGCCTTGTACTTTCCAAAATTGTTGTGCGTGACAAATCTACACCGTTTATACATCTTAGTTTTAGTCTGGAAAATCTCCACCGCTGATTGTTTGTTGTTTTAATAATATAATAGATAGTTTCTTTTGACCTGTAAGTTACTTTTAAAAAATATCGTATTCACTCATCTGCTATACCAGAAAGATAATTTATGTTAGAAACATAATTTCAAGCTTAAACAATTCTTGTGTATATTTTCTTGGACCAAGTTCCCCATGCTATGTTTCATGCAACAATTTACACGTGTACACTGGATATTTTAAGAACACGGATATGGCACAATCATCCTAATGTGCGTGCGCCGATATATTTTCTTTCTATGATAGTTTCCACAAGTATGTGAGGCCGAGAACGAGAAGCCACGGTGGCGCTATCACCAGCCGCATTTCGCAAAAGGAGACGAGAGAAAAGGAGATGATATGCATGCCCTTATATGGTTAGACTTTAGATTCTGAAATTCTGTGGTCCTGGCACGAAATAGTCGAATAGTACCAAATGTAGCGGAAGCGTGCACACATATGGGAATTCCACCAAGATCCTATTTTGGCAATGTATTCTTTGATGTTTATAGGCATGATCGCTAGAATTTTCCAAAAGACGGAGAATGTGAAGAGGATGAGAATGTGATGGAGGTGAGCGCAAAGGCGAGAAGGTGCTTTTTGACTTGCCTTTTGTTATCCCGTGTTTGATTGCTGATCCAATCATTCTTGCTGTGAATCCAATCATTCTTGCTGTGAATACGAGAGAAAGAGCTTGCTCAAGCTTCTCCACTCATCTTGATCTCTTGGCATATTATGGGTAGAGGAACCGTGCAAGTTGTGCAGCTTTTCTAGTTTGACGCAATCTAATTCGGAGAGTGACTACCCTGAATGTGCTCCCATGAAAATGCATGAACGGCCCCATCTTTATCCTACGTGTGACATCCTGTAACCTTCCCATTCTTTTCTACTCTTTGTTCTAAATTATAAGATGTTTTACTTTATTTTATGATCACATGTATATAAATGCGTTTTACCGTGTCTGTTTTCATTAATCCGTATGTAGTCCACGTTAAAATATTCAAAATATTTTTTAATTTGGAATGGAAGGAGTACTTCAGATGATTCTTTTCCAACAGCCCATAGAAAAGTTTCTCACATACCCAACGGTTCTCTAGCCTTAACGCCGCGATCACCACATTCTCCTACTCCTCTAAGTAGCCTTGCCATACTATCGACCTCTTTCACTTCTCGTGGGTTGTGGCATTGCTCCCAATAAGCCATGTTAATATTCCATGGAGAGAATCTCAAAAAAAAAAAAATTCCATGGAGAGAATTTCTTAGTTTTCCAGACAATGCAGAGAGTTGCATGTAGATTCATTAAGATGCAGAATGAACTTCCTGTGTGTTGTGGCATGTCAAAGATGGGTTCACTCATACAAAGCCAAAGAAGGCACATCCCAAGGGAAACAATGATCAACATGATCACAAACTTAACCAGCAATAAAAAAATTGCATAGAGAGGCAATCGACATCGCAATACCGGACCAGACACCATTCAAATCATCGAGAGTGTGAGGATATCCATAAGGGAGGGATAAGTTCCTGATTATATGGGGAAGGGACACGCTCCAAAAATAACTACAACCACAAATTCTTTACTTGCCAGTTTGCCACCGCGAAGGTGGTGTTGCACACAGATATTCTGTCTAGACTATAGAGCTCCATGTGTCGCACAGACAAGCAGTGTATGTAAAGTAAAGAACTCGTTGGCTGAGAGTCCTCTCGCAATAAAGAACTTTCAGCTACAACAACCTAGGAAATGAGTGGCATAGCGATAGCGCCGCCTGCAGGAATTCATCCGCGACCCTTTACTGGGCCGGCCCATCTGGCGCCTTTTTTCTTTTTTCTTTTTTCTTTTTTCTTTTTTATTTTTTCTTTTTTTTTCTTTCTGTTTCTGTTTCTTTTTTTGTTTTTGTTTTCCCTTTTTCTTTTATGTTTTGTTTTTGCTTTCTTTTCTTATTATTTTTCGTTCTTTTATTTTTTTGAAAAGGGTACCAATTTTGAAAATGGTTCCAAAAGTGAAAATAGTTCCAATTTTGAAAATGGTTCCATTTTGAAAATTGTTACGAATTTAAAAATGGTTCCATTTTTTAAAATGGTTCTAAAATTGAAAATGGTTCCATTTTTGAAAATGGTTCCAAATTAAAAAATGGCTCCATTTTGAAAATGGTTACGAATTTAAAAATGGTTCCAAATTTGAAAATTATTCATTTTTGAAAATGGTTCCAAATATAAAATGGTCCCAAATTTAAAAATGGTTCCGAATTTAAAATGGTTCCAAATTAAAAAATGGTTCCGGATTTAAAATTGTTCTGAATTTAAAATGGTTTCAAATTTAAAAATGGTTCCAAATTTGAAAATTGTTTATTTTTTAAAATGGTTCCATTTTGAAAATGGTTCCAAATTAAAAAATTGTTCATTTTTAAAAATGGTTCGAAGTTTAAAAATGTTACCATTTTGAAAATGGTTCCAATTTTTAAAAATGGTTCTGAGTTTAAAAATTGTTCCTTTTTTGAAAATGGTTCCACACTTTTTTTGGTTCATCTTGATTTTCGGTTCTCCAACATTTTCGGTTCATTTAGGGTTCAATATTAATTTTGGTTCCACTACATTTTTTTGGTTCATCTGCACATTTGGTTCACTATTATTTTCGGTTTTTCACCCGCACTTTTGTTTCACTTTTTAGTCTTTGTTCACCTGCATTTTTCGGTTCTCCAACATTTTCGGTTCATTTATTTCGGTTCACTCGCATTTTATGGTTCAATATTATTTTCGGTTCTCCAACATTTTGGTTCACTATTATTTTGGTCACTCGCATTTATGGTTCAATTTTATTTTTGGTTCTCCCAAATTTTCGGTTCACTATTATTTCGCTTCTCTCGCATTTATGGTTCAATATTAATTTTGGTCCCACTACATTTTTTTGGTTCATTAGCACATTTGGTCCACTATTATTTTTGGTTCGTCACCCGCACTTTCGTTTCACTTTTATATTCGGTTCACCGACATTAATGATTTTGTATACTTCGGTTCACCTACACTTACAGTTCAATATTATTTTTGGTTCATCTCCATTTTCAGTTAACTATTATTTTACGTTTCAATATTAATTTTTCTTCACTTTTTAAAATCGTTACAGGTATTTCTGATATTTTTAATTCCGAGAATTATTTTCATACTTTCGTCTGCTTCGTGCGTATATTATGTTGTACATGTCGAACTCGAACCAGAAAATAGAAAATGGATCGCGTTGATCATGGAGCGAGTTAGCTAGCTAACTCAACGTCTCCTGATACGCATGCATGTGTCTACTAGCTAGCTAGCTCAACGTCTCCTAATAGGCATGCATGCATTTTCTAGGCTAGTACAAATATGTGTGAACAAAACAGAGGAAGCAGAGTAAGCACGCAGGAAGCAGCAGAACGTCCGCGCGCACAATACTTGGGCCAGCCCATTACGAAGCACGCAGGCGGCGCAGCACGGAACCGCCGCTACGAAATGAGCACCGAACCTATATGCCGCCCGTTAGCGGCATGTATCGTTCGCGCCGCCTGAAGAGTTCACGCACGAAGCGTTTTCTGGGCCGGCCCACTGCTTCCTTCTTCTGCCTTCTCTTCTATCGATCCCGACCCCGATTCGCCGTTCTTCTTTTCCCCTTTCCTCGCCGTCCCGTTCTTCCCCGACCCCGATTCCCTCCCGACCGCGATTTTCTGGTTGGATTTCTTCGGTGGCTTGTGGCTGGTCTTCTCCTTGGCTCGTCGCCGGTGAAGGCGGCTGAAGGTTCGTGTACATCTAGTCTCCCCTTTGTTTCTACATCGATGTTTGAACTATTTTGATCTTTTTGAAATCCACGGCGAGGAGTGATGGTTTGAGAAATGTCGGTAGGTCAACAAAGGTCAAAGGGGTGGCAGCTGGAGCTCGTCGTCTTCGATTCATCCTCCGGTCACCGGAAGGAAGAGCTCCACTTCGTCTTCTTGCTACGCCGGCAGGATCTCCTTTTCCTCGCCATCTCCCTGCTCGACCAGGACCTCAGGTCCAGTCTCCTTCCCTTCACAACGCGTCATCACTCCCTGCTGTAGGTGAGATTCCTCCGTCCCTTCTGTTCGCCTGTTCCCATTTCTTTTCATGTGCGTGTGTTTTGCCTAGTGATTGAAAATTGCAATTTTATACTGTATAGAAGTACACGATATTGATAGCCTCTGGATTGCTTGTTGTATAATGCTCCATCTCTCGATCTGTACTCTGAGTCTGAAGTGGGTACTGCATGATGCGGCTACCAGCCTACATTATACTGCTCTGCCAAATGAATACAAGTTATTAATTGTTTAAGCTTTAATGCATAGCTAGGATTTGGACATTCACATGCGCATACATGCTCATTATACATGATCGATGGTACTGTACTAGTTTTGCTAACGCTACCTCATAACCCCTACCAAGCATTCTCTAGAAAAAAAACCTTTCAAGTGCATATGTAAGCTTTTCTTCAGTTAAGACTTACAGAGTAATATTCATAACTTCTGATCAGTCATACATGTTCATGTATATCGGTCAAGCAATACTAGGACATTTCCTTTTTTCTCTCTTTCCAGTAAGGTTACACAAACAGTCCAGTTTTATTAATGCAGCTAACTGATTCATGCACTATACAATGATTTGTTGTTGTAATCAAGTTGAAATACGAAAAGGTTTGAACCTTAATTTCTCTGGAAGTTGTCTCTTGTTCATCTAATGAAGTAATGCTGCTTTTCGATATCATGTATTGGTTATCTCACTATGAGTAAATGTACCGGTAATATTGACTACCGCAAATAGCAACCCTGGTGTGATCTGTATCATAGTTTGTCTCGTGATATATGTGGTGATGAGAGTGCAAATAGTTGAATAAATTCTTTCTTAATCTTGTTTTTATGCCAATTTCTACAGGAAATACCAGGACAAAATGTCACTGTTAGAAGCAGCTTGCATGTTGTTTGATAACTAGTGTTGTTTTCACACTTATTGTCGGAAAAGTAAGAAAATTTTAGCTGTAGTAGCTGAGGTGGAATTGCAAGAACATGAAAGACTTCAGCAATGTAATGTGTTCTTTCTTTTATGTTATTAGTAGATTTTGTTGTTGTTATTTCTGGCGTTTTAGTAGATTAATTATAAGTATTTTTTTATTCGGCGCAGATCATAATTCTGAAGTATAGGATGGCAGTGGCATACAAGATGTTTCATTCAGATCACAATAAGGTTGACAAAATGAAACTCGAGGCTATCAAGAAGAAAAAGAAGTAGTTCTTAACTCTTTTAATTAGATCCAACGTATGGATATATGGTTGTTCATATAATAGCAGGGGAGGACAAATGTTGACATGTTGTTATAACTAATCTTTTCCGAGATGCCCTTTTACTTTTTTAACAAGTACTTGATGGACGCCAGTTTTGTTACTTGATGGATCTGCTGCTTCCTTGATCAACAGATCTTGTGATTCCTCTCCTTGTTTTCCTTGCTGGCCTGCTCCTCCAGCTCCAGGTTGCTACCCTCTAGCTCCTGACCTTCCCTCCTTGCTCCAGCTTGCTCTTGTCCCTTCTATCCCATCTTGTTCTTGCTCTCATCCCTCCTGGTTGTGTTGCTGTGCTGTTGACAGCAGAGATATGCATGTGTGATAGTGCTGCCTGCTTGTGTGCTAACTCCAGATTCCTTTAACCTGGAGGTATGGCTTCAGCTGGTTTGGTATTATCCATATGTGATTCATTATTTTGACCTGCCAAGTGGAATTCTTGCTGCCCAGCCAATGATGTTGAACCGAGGCTAATTTTTCTGGTTTAGAACAGATGCTACACTTAGTCCCTAATTTGTATCCAGTGATGTGTTTAGCAGTGCATCACACTGCCTAACTGAGGATAATCCTAGCCCTAATCCCTTCTTTTTAGTTTCTGTCTTTTTCTTTTCTTCTTGTTTTTGCAGGAAAACTGGTTGAAGCTAAGATGAAATTTAAGAGATAATACAAGACTTCTAGTTTAGGAATATATTTAATTGTCCTTTTGTAATTCAGTTTATTTGTAAATCAATTGTAAAGACAATGTATTGTTGTAAATAATCAATAAAGTTATTTGTTTGTCTTTCTAAAATTCTATAAATTGTAATATGTGTTGTAAAGATTTAAATTATTTAAACAACTATAAATTCATTTACTTAATTATTGTTTCTATAACTTTATTATTTGATTTGAATTACTTTACTAATTCAATATTATTTGAATGATTCAAATTGGATTCAAAAGCCCCACAACAAGTAAATTACTTAGAGGTCATGTCGAAATTTATTGCATTCACCTAAGATGAACTAAACCCTAATTCATGAAGATCAATGAACTCCGATCACTCTAGGGTTTTTTAATTTGCGAAAAATTTATTCGGGTTTTTCAAATGCATGCATGCAGATGCACAAATTCCTTTATGAAAAATGGTTCCTTTATGAAAATTGTTCCGAACCAAAAAATGGTTTCGATTTTTGAAAAAGGTTTCTTTTTGAAAATGGTTCCGAACCAAAAAAATGGTTCCTTTTTGAAAATGGTTCCGATTTTTCAAAAATTGTTCCTTTTTGAAAATGGTTTCGAACCGAAAAATGGTTCAAAATCGAAAAAATGGTTCCGATTTTTCGAAAGTGGTTCCTTTTTGAAAATGGTTCCGAACCGAAAAATGGTTCCTTTTTGAAAATGGTTCCGAACTGAAAAAATGGTTCCGAACCAAAAAAATGGTTCCTTTTTGAAAATGGTTCCGAACCGAAAAAATGGTTCCTTTTTGAAAATGGTTCCGAACCGAAAAAATGGTTCCGATTTTTGAAAATGGTTCTTTTTTGAAAATGGTTCCGAACCGAAAAAATGGTTCCGATTTTTTGAAAATGGTTCCAAATGAAAAAAAATGGTTCCGATTTTTCGAAAATGGTTCCGAACCGAAAAAATGGTTACGATTTTTTGAAAATGGTTCGAACCGAAAAAATGATTCCGATTTTTCGAAAATGGTTCCGAACCGAAAAATGGTTCCTTTATGAAAATGGTTCCGAACCGAAAAAATGGTTCCTTTTTGAAAATGGTTCCGAACCGAAAAAATGGTTCCTTTTTGAAAATGGTTTCGAACCGAAAAAATGGTTCCTTTTTGAAATTGGTTCCACACCGAAAAAATGGTTCCGAATGAAAAAAATGGTTCCAATTTTTCGAAAATGGTTTCTTTTTGAAAATGGTTCCGAACCGAAAAAATGGTTATGATTTTTTGAAAATGGTTCGAAACGAAAAAATGGTTCCGAACCGAAAAATGGTTCTGAACCGAAAAAATGGTCCTTTTTGAAAATGGTTCCGAACCGAAAAATGGTTCTGAACCGAAAAAATGGTCCTCTTTGAAAATGGTTCCGAACCGAAAAAATGGTTCTGATTTTTCGAAAATGGTTCCGAATGAAAAAAATGGTTCCGAATTTTGAAAATGGTTCCGATTTTTCGAAAATGGTTCCTTTTTTGAAAATGATTCCGAACCGAAAAAATAGTTCTTTTTTGAAAATGGACCCGAACCGAAAAAATGGTTCCTTTTTGAAAATGGTTCCGAATTTTGAAAATGGTTCCGATTTTTCGAAAATGGTTCCTTTTAAAAAATTATTCCGAACCGAAAAAATGGTTCCTTTTTGAAAATGGTCCCGAACCGAAAAAATGGTTCCAATTTTTGAAAATGGTTCTGAACCAAAAAAATGGTTCCGAATTTTGAAAATGGTTCCGAATGAATAAAATGGTTCCGATTTTTTCAAAAATTGTTCCTTTTTGAAAATGTTTCCGAACCGAAAAATGGTTCCTTTTTGAAAATGGTTCCGAACCAAAAAAATGGTTCCAATTTTTTGAAAATGGTTCCAAATGAAAAAAATGGTTCCAATTTTTCGAAAATGGTTCCGAACCGAAAATGGTTCCTTTATGAAAATGGTTCCGAACCGAAAAAATGGTTCCTTTTTGAAAATGGTTCCGAACCAAAAAAATGGTTCCGATTTTTGAAAATGGTTCCCGAATGAAAAAAATGGTTCAAAATGGTACCATTTTGAAAATGGTTCCAAATTTAAAAATGGTTCCAAATTAAAAAATGTTTCAAATTGAAAAATGGTTCCGAATTTTCAAATGGTTCCGAATTTTCAAATGGTTCCAAATTTGAAATTTTTTCATTTTGAAAATGGTTCCAATATTAAAAATGGTTCCATTTTGAACGTACACATATCTCTGTTGAAACGAAAAAGTTATAACACGAATGTTGTGTAAAACTGCGAGTTTCATCTACCCGTGAAAGGATTTTTCAAACTGTCGACTGAGTGTGACAAATTTAACAAAATTCATCTAAAAATATTGAAAACTTCGGTCCAAAATTAAGAAGCTACATTTCACGAAACTCGAAACCGATCACGAGAATGGAACCTAATCGTGAACGTACACATATTTTGTGTATAAATTATTTTGAACTGAAATATATTTTTGTGTTAAATGGAGTATGTGAACTGATAAATTGATTTTTATCAATTGTTTCGTGCATATGTGCCAGCGAAAGAAGCTGTGGAAGCTCAGGTCAGCCGAGAAGGCAACGAAGCAGCGAGAAGCAGTGTAAAAGCAACGACGAAGCTGTGGAAGAAGCAGTCGAAGAAGCAGCGAAGGAACGAACGTGCAGTGAGCCAAAGAAGCAATGGGCCGGCCCACGAACAAAACTCTTCAGGCGTCGCATCTCGTTAGCGCCGCTAACGAGCCGAGCAAAGGCGCTCCCCCGAAATGAGTATCCCTAAAAGAAATATTGTACATGGGAAATGAGTATGGGCCAAAAATGAACCTACCGTGTCATGGTCCAACTTACTACACAAGCCCATGATATTGGGCTTTCTTTTGTCAGCCCATAGCGACTATGAAACACTAAAGATCACTCTAGGCCGAGGTTACCAAAGCCCAAACCGAAAAGAGAGAAGACAACGCCGCCTCCACATTCACACTCCCACGCCCGAAGCCGGCGACGAGAGGCGGCGGCGGCGGAGGTGGAAGCAGCGGCAGCAGGTCATGGCGTCCTCGTCGGCACTGGCACCGGCTGCCGTACGCGAGATGCAGCGCGACCTCGAGTCCCAGGCCAACGCCCTCAGCAAGATCCAGAAAGGCACGTGCGCTCCCCCCGCCCGCAAAGAGGAGCCCATCCCTCCCGCCTCGCAACCCTAACCCTAACTCCTCCGCTCCCCTCGCAGACATCTCCAAGAACCACGAGGTCCGCAAGCAGTTCACCATCCAGGTCGGCGAGAACGAGCTCGTCCTCAAGGCACGCACGCGCCCTCACTTTCTCCATCCCCGCTTTGGATTATTGATCTGCTGCAACTATATGATTTGATCTGTTTCGCGGGTTGTTCGCAGGAGCTGGAGCTGCTGAATGACGGGGCGAACGTGTACAAGCTGATTGGGCCAGTGCTAGTGAAGCAGGACCTCGCGGAGGGGAAGGCCAACGTGAAGAAGCGGATCGAGTACATCTCGGCCGAGCTGTGAGTGGCTTTGAGCTGCTGCTCTGGGTTGTGGTTTGATCGGTTTCGGTTGTCCTGATGCTGTGATGATCGTGTGGAATTGCTTGATGTGCAGGAAGCGAATGGATCGGGCGCTTAAGGACTTGGAGGAGAAGCAGAACAGCAAGAAGGAATCGGTATGTTCTTGGCGTCATATGGATTTTGTTTGAGTTGCTTGACCACATAGGGACAACCGTAAGATGATATGCGGAACTTATCTAGATTCATTGTTGGTATATGAAAACTTGTTTGAAGTGCGGGATCAGTGGTTATTGTTTGGTGGATCATATGGTATGCTATCGCTGTGACTTACTCTATGAACAACGTAGCTAACATGCCCTTGAATTGTTTGTGCAATGTTATGAATATGAGGTGCACTTTCTGAACTAGGTGTTTATAGTGCATCAGTGTGAACTTTGAATCGACTAGCAAGACACCTGTGCTACGCCACGGAACCAAAAAAAAGGTATATAGGCCGGACGAACCTTGGTAGGCTAGGATTTCAAGGCCCGCTTTTGAGATTCGATGAGATTTTATGGTTGGAGACATAGGAACTCGAAGAATTCGGGCATGGGCCGCCCCAAGCAGAGTTTAGTACGGGACTTGTCGGTGCACTTCTGTTTATGCCTACCCTTGGGCGACAATGGCTGTAACTTGTAAGGCGATGAGTCGGAGGAAGTCCGCGATGCTGGCCAGAGGAGAACAAAGTGGAGAAGGAGCCCGTTCCAGAGTGAAGTAAGACACTGGGTGAAGTGGCGAGGGACTGCATGGCGCAAACAACAGCTGAAGGCCAGCTTTAGATCTGGATGGATGGCTTGCTGCCGCTGTTGTTCTTTTGGAATGCCGATTCTTTTTCTCTTCTGTGTGTGGGTTCTGGATGCTATGAGTGTTGTAGACACATGACAGGCTTTGAGTCAAGAGGAATAGAAAAATTGGAGGTGGTAGCAGGCCTAGAACCTGCAGGGATGGGTGGTCAATCCGGTTAAGCGAGTGCAACTACTGAATTGACCAGAATTAGTTGGATTTTCAGGTCTGGAAACCGAATTAAGCACCAAAAACTGAATTAACCATCAAAAATAGAATTAGGCTGCTACTTTGTTTTTTTTGGTTTGGGTTCGATTCTTTTGGTTTTTTATGTGCACCCTAGCTGTAGCAAACTCTTTTAGCATATTAATAAGTGGTTTGAGCTTTGACACTCTCCAGATTAGCATATTCTCTCCTAGCAAAAAAGCTTAGTTCTTGAGAGGTTTGGTGAAGTAGGTCCCTTTTTCTTGGCACTGAGGTAAACTAAAAAACAATGACCATATTGTATGCATCGTGGTGTGTTCCCAGCCATCACTCTTGTTGATAGCTGCAACTGTTGCTGGGACCAGCTTCGGAGTCTGCCTACAGCAGTAAGGAACAAAAACATAACATTCACTCTTGTTTAGCCACCTCTGTGCTGTTGTTCTACACTGTATACTCTCTGAACTGACATTGATAGATCGTATATGGCATCCAAGTATATAGCTGCTAGACAAGCTTGGTCTTCTTCTTTTGATTATGTGGTTTGTCATGTAGAATTGACGCGTGTAGTGTTCCCTGTGCCGCTCACATATAAGCCATTAGCTAGTGTAGTGGGTTACCTCCATCATTGGGTGCCATGGATCTCGAAACAAGCTTCTGGTGTCCACATGAATTAAATTGCAAACACCTATTGCTTTCTGGATTTAAGAGGCGAGTTCAGTTTGTTGCTTGACTAGTATAATCTAGACAGTCTATTTGATAGGACAAAAATATAGCATTCACTCTTGTTGCGTGGGTAATTGGGTGACTGGAGGCAGGGTGCCCGCCGGCTGCCGGCAACGGGATTTTATTGCCATTTTCGTCGCCTGCAGTGGCAGCTAGCACAGATATCCTAGGGCAAAACCGGCGACAACAGGCTATGTGGTCATCCATGGCTGCGGCCATGTCTATTGCGAATTTAGTGATAATTTTGTTTAATATTTAATGCTATTAAAATATAAACTACTAATTATGTGTGAAGAGGGCCCCCTTTTTTTCCTTGCACAGGGCCCCTGAAATGTCAGGGTCGGCCCTCGTTGCGCCGCCTCTGTGTTGTTGTTCTACACTGTATACTCTATGAAGGAACCGACATTGATTTCTCATATTTGGCATCCCAGCACATAGCTGCTAGACAAGCTTCGTCTTCTTCTTTAGCCAATGTGGTTTGTCATGTAAAATTGATTTGTTGTAGTGCTCCCTGTACTGCTCACATGTAAGCTGTAATCAAAATCCTATTGGACAACCAAATGGTCTGTAGTGGGTTATCTCCATCACGGGTTGCCATAGACCTAGAAACAAATTTCTGGTGTCCACATGAACTAAATTTAATACATATATTGCTTTCTTGTTAAGAGACGAGTACAGTTTTGCTTTGCTTGACTACTATAATCTAGGCAGTCTATTGGACAGAGTTTAGTAGTCTTAGCTCTGCGAGTGGGTTGTCTATTTCCATCAGGGATTGGACAGCATCTCGAATTCTATCTAGGTTTCTCCTTATCTTGGTTACCTTCTTCAAGTCAGCTTCATGTTTCACGTAATCTGGAATCTGCTAGACTCGGTTCCGTTGCTTGCAATAATATGTTGGTTCCTGCTGAAGTTCCTGCCCGCTTGTTTGGAGCACACAGCAGGACAGTAGGAATGAAGTACACGCCCCAGGCATCTCTTGTGCTCGCTCAGGATCTAAACTAGCTGGAACAATGCAGTCTGTTTGCCGATGCATATATTTCTAGCCTGTTAGGAGACCACACAATTATTTGGGTTCTCTTTACTCATTTTTACGTGGAATAAGGGAGGGAAGATATTTCACAGGAATCAGTTCATCAGAAACAGGCGTTGCAAATGAGGCCTAAAGGTTTAATGTAGTATCCTTGAAAAAAGTACTCCCTCCGTTTGTAAATATAAGATGTTTTAGGTTTTTCACATGTTGACTAGATACGGACTAAAGTGAGTGAACATACACACTAAAATGTGTCTAGATACATGTGAATATAGAAATAGGCTAAAACATCTCACATTTTGGAACGGAGGGAGTAGTTGATTTCTCTGATGCTGAATCTCTGCATGACTGTAAATGAACACTTTGAGGCATGATCAAATGATGTCTGCATCATAAAGGTTCATTGAGTTTTGTTTAATTCACACTTATGTTTTGCAACCATTCGCTCCAGTTGATTAACTCTAATACTCGGAATGTTTAAATATTTGCTGTTGTTGATGTGTTTCTGCTTTGCAGATAATCCGTCTGCAACAGAAGATGCAGGCTGTACAAGCGAAGGCATAGGCATCCGTTGCTAGTTTTAGCTGAACTTCCCTGCATTACCCATTGTCGTCCTCAAGTGTTTGATCTCTACGAAGCGAAATTAGCTGTCTTGTGTTTTTCTCTCCCCTAGGAAAGGGAAAGATGTCTTTAGTATTCATAGACTGAGAAGTGTTCAAGGTATGTGTAGTGAAATATTTTGTTTGGGAGTGGGACACCCGATAGAAGATGTACCTCTTACTGGCTTGGCTTCTAGTGATATGCTTGAATTAACTTATGTTTGAAAGAATTTGGTCAACTTTATTCAGTGTAGTAGAAAGCAAGCTGGGATAGACGGTCACACACACTTCCGTTTCCTTGCGCCATGGCGTTTGAGCCCCCACTTGCTTGATCCTTCTATATGCTTGCGAGAAGCCCTTCTCAAAAATCAAAATTGCACCGCAAGTAATAAAATAAAATAAAAAATGCAGCGATTTCGGTGGTTCTGCAATCCTGCTTCCTGGGAGTAAAGTCCGAGGTTGTGAGGTGGTCTTCTTTTAGGCAGCCTTGCCTTCACCTTTGCCTTTGTTTTCACCTTTCCTTTTCCCTTTTGCTGTCTAGAAGCAAGTTTAAGATCGTTAGACGCGGTGATCGACATGTATATGTCATTTTATATGTTGTGTGCACTTTGCATGATGTTAGAATGTGAAAGTCAGCAACTAAAATGTATATAGATGTGTGTGACGCCCCAAAATCGGTACCATGCGGATTTCAACGATCCCGCCAAAAGCCGCATAATAACGATCTCAGGACGCCCACCAGACATAACGTGCACGCCGAAACATGCGCGTTATGTGGGTGGAATTGTGATAACATTACAACAGTTCACGAAAAAATCTGCAACAACAGCAGAAGGAGATATATATACAAGGACTCAAATGAGTCAGGAAACAACAGATACATTACAAAGATACAAAGCACAGCGAAAGCAAAATAGTGTCCGACTATGGACAAGATACAAGTTTGGACTAAGAGTTCTGAACATAACCATAGCGTCCATGTCCCTGCCCAGGCCAGGCCGGAGGGATTCCCAAGCTAACGTCGTCAGACTTCAAACATGTTGACTGTTCAGTGCAAAACAGCCCAAAAAGATTGGGTCAGGTAATGGAATTTACCTGGCAAGCAAAGCACACTTGGAACCAATACAAAGGCTCCCAAAATATAAAGGATTGGTGGACTGAAGCAGCAGCAATAAGCCATCTACAGAAGACACGCTACAACTTTCGTCTACAAGATAGGGATAAGAGAGCGAGCAAGGAACCAACTAGATACTAACACCAAACAATACCCAGCCGATATCACTCACTGGCTTAACCCACGAGTAAGCAATCCAAAGGCACTCACACGGCGAAGCAAGTTTAATAGCTATCATTACTAGGTGTAAGTTATCTATGATCTTGTTAGCCAGCATCTTCACCAAGTTGTCCATAACCGCGGACACGGCTTTTCGAAAAGATTTAACCCTGCAGGGGTGCACTATTGTTAAACCACACACATCAAATTGCCATGGAGCGTTTGACACAACCTTTCACTTCTCTACAGCCAAGTCCAGGGAACCACCTAGCCAAGTTGAACCCGCATCATAAGTTCGGCCGAAGCTCTGAGGCGGACCTAGCCGTTTGCGACTACGCACTAGGGGGAATCTATCCACAGTAGGAAATCCCCTTCGTGTCGTACCGTGGAACCTATGTAAATGTACGCACATCGGTTAAGTACCATCATCATCATCATCATCATCATCATCATCATCATCATCATCATCATCTTCACCTGCATGAAAGGAGATGTGCGTACGCCAAATGGAAAGCCCAAACTACTTGCGGCGCCCTGGACAAGGCTGCGGATCGGGTCACGGGTCGAGGGGAGTCCCATTAAGGTCCCACATGTGGGTAGCGCGCTCAGTCTTGGATCCGAGGATAAGAACTCAGGTCCTAAGGTGACACTAGCGGAACAAAGCACCAAAACTGGCCTTCCACCGGTGCCTTGACATTAAAGATATCAATCGTCCCACAACAGATAAACAGGTAGCCACTTACCAGGGCTTCGAAAAAATACAGATAATAACAAGAAGATAAAGGTAACAACCTAAGCATGCGCTACGACTCGCAAGGCCAACAAGGTAAACAAACAACAGGATGATAGGATGTGGAGGTGGGGCTATATCATGGCAGCAGGGTAAACATGGATAGGATCGCATAAGCATCGTAACATAAGGATAGCAGAGATCAACGGCAAGGATGAAAGACAATGCATTGGGAACAAGAGAACAGTGCTTGCCTGGAATCCAGCATGGAAGCAGAACTTGTCGTTGCTCACATCATCTCAACGTCTTATCCGCGAAGAAGCAACAAACACTGGAAAGAACAGCGGATGCAACACTTACTACTACGACAAAAATCCAGCATGATCAGAAGATGATGCATGACAGGGAAGATGCAAGACAAGATGCAACTTAAGCCAAATTAAGCGGAACCGGGATTCCGACAAATAATATTAGGGTTCAAGTTATTTATCTAACCATCAATATTAAATGTTGATTAGCATGTGGGACAAGGCATGGGTGATCTACACAAATTAAATGAAGTCGGGACATTTATCAAATATTCCCGCACACTCCATATTTATTTATCAGATGAATTGCTAATTACCCACAACCCAAGATGCAATGCAACACATGCATGAATGATTTGAGATGCACAAGATAGGTGACATTTTATAAAATAGGTATATAGGTATAGGGTTTGGGTTCGGGTTCGCATGTCGGATCGAGAACTTCGGGATCAAAACCGGCATCTTCGATCCGTAGAGGAAGTAGTCGAAGTCGGGGAAGTAGTCGTCGCCGAACCGGAACATCATCGTTTGTCGGTGTCGTGGAAGTAGTCGAAGTAGTTGTACTCAGGTCGTCGGCACGGTCGTCGTTGTTCGGTCTTCGGTTCTCCTTGGACGCGCACGAAGGCGGCCAAACGCAAAACGAGCAAAAGCGACGTCACAGGGCGAAGATCTTGTCGGCGGTCACGGACACGGGCACCGGAAGACACGCACGGGCACACTGATGCAACACCACGAAGGGTGGACAACACGGACGTCGGCACGATGCCGTGATTCCTTGCGGGTAATTCACCGAACATCTTGAATGCGTCGGGTTGGACGTCAACGGAGGGTGCAGAGCACTGGCCAGAGGGCGCGAGGATGGCCGGAGGCGACAAACGGCAAGGGAACTGACGGCCAGAGGTCGGGCGGCGGCCATGGAGGAGCTTGGAGGCGGCGGAGGCGAGGTGAGGCTGCCGGGGCTTGGAGAAGGCGAGCGCGAGAGGCGGCGGCCGAGGAGACAAGGAGGCGTGCGCTGGAGCGAGAGAGTGGTGGCCTCGGTTGCGTGCTGTGTGCAGGAGGAGGATGCGGGAGTGGAGGAGAAGGAAGGGAGAGAGAAAGGAAAGAAAAAGAAAAGAAGGGAAAGAAAAGGAGGGGGGAAAAGAGAAAAGGGGAGGTGGAGGGACCTGACCGCAAAAGAGAAAAGAAGAGGAGGGCGGCTGCAAAAGGCAGGGGGTGGGAAAGGAAAAAGGCACGGCAAACCCTAGGGTCTCAGTTTAGGTTGGGCCTTGGGTCAAAAGTGGCCTGGCTGGGCTGCTCTCTCTTATACTAAAACATTTTTCTTTTGTAAAACCTTTTAGCAAACATGAATTTCAAACGGAGACGGACCAAAAGAAAAGGAGGGAATTATTTGAGCAACAAAAATAGAGTTTACCAAAATAATTTTATTGTCAAAATAGTGCAATGCTGATGATGCGTGATGTCATGATGGTGCGAAAAAGAAAAACAAACAAAACTAATTGGGAAAAAATCCCAGGGCATTACAATGTGGATATACCTCACTGAATTAGAACTGAGGCCAAACATCCTTATTTACTATCATTGCTTTGGTTGTGTGAAAATAACAAAGGGTATGTCTAAGTATCATGCGTCCAAAATTTTCTTAAGTCTCAGACATCCGAGAAAAGTGCAAATCGTTCATGTTACCTTTTTTTGTGACACACTTGTGTTTTAGAGAAGTGCAACTGGATGCGAGTTGCATTTTTTCTAAACCGTGGTTGCACTTCTTTTTAGGTGACTGAGACTTAATTATTTTCAGGTGACTAAGATTTAGCAAAACCAATAATAACAAAAGTAAAAAAATGTCTAGTACAAAGTTATTTTTGACCACCGAATTTGTCTTTTTTATACAGAACACAAAAAACATTATTTTTCGTGAAACTTTATGTGCCAACATAAAAATGTTAGTAGGTACACCCGAATTTTTTTATTTTTTTTTGACATTTTAAATAGTTTTTAAAATATTCTTTTCACAATGAGACTAGATGCTCCTATGAGCCAAAACGCCGTGTCCCTAGGACACATGGTACTGATTACATGAGCTCGAACAAGTTTAAAGGAAAAAGGCAAAGCGCCAGAAAAACTACAAGGTTGGAAGCTTCACGCAAGCCTAAACACTAGCTACATGTCTATGGGCGACCTCTACGCAATCAGGGCAGGTTTAGGCACTCTGCCCCTACACTGCTGAACCGCCGTTGTGTCCAACGCTGCACAGCCGCTGCACCCGAGCTTCACGACGCGCCGCCGCCGATGAACTACCTTGAACAAGCCTCGAAGTCACAGCCGCGCACGGATGGAAACATTGCATCAGAGGAGCAGGAGTGCAACCAACGTCAACGGGAACAAGAACCGCCTCGAATTCAACCTCACCGTTCTGCTGCCGAAGGAGGGAACCCTTCCCTCCCCACCCAGGCCAAGGGTGTCGTCCCGCCAGCAAACACATCACAAGAGGAGGATGAGCACCCTAAGAAGACCTTGGACATGCTTGGTTGACGCCTCCAAACTCGCCGTCGCTCTGCCGGAGTGCAGCAAACTCGGGACTATCACTCAACTTCGCGCCTCTCCTTTCCCATTCGTGACGCTTGCTAAGGATCGAACTGTTGCTATTCAGATTACCTGAAGTGGACACCTGTCGGTGGTACCGCTTTATTACTTTCACCACTTTACTTTAGCTCTTCCTTTTCCTGTACTATTTAGCTACCTGGTCCCACCCTTCCAGGGTTATGGAGAATTCTTTAAAGTGTTAAACCCTAGCAGCCGCTGGTAGAGGTGTAGGCGCATGATTCCTTGTAGTGAGATCTACCCAAGGGCTCCCCTTAAGGTAGCTAATGAAAGTGCAAATCGATGGATTCATGTGTGTTTGCAGCGGCCTCGTGAAGTAGTTGCGTGATGGCTGATGGCGTGTTAACGGTAGAGTGTTTTATTACTTTCCAGCAACAGCATCAGAAGATCTGCTTGTCGACCATGACAACTCACGTTCGTTGGGAGACCACAAGAGGAAGGTATGATGTAGTGCAGCAACAGTTTTCCCTTGAAATATGACCAAGGTTTATCGAACCAGGAGGACACGGAGGTTCTTCAGAAGGTTGTCAGCGGCGCAACTGACGTGGAACCTGCACACAACAAACAAACTACTTTGCCCCAACGAAACAGAGATTGTCAATCTCTCCGGCTTGCTGAAAACAAAGGATTAAACGTATTGTGTGGAAAACAGTAATGAGTGCAGAAAGTAACAGAGAACAAATGATTGCAGTTGGTGGTTTTATCAGTATGAGGAAATGGACCGGGGTCCACAGTTCACTAGTGGTGTCTCTCCATAAAAGATAACTAACATGTTGGGTAAACAAATTACAGCTGGGCAATTGACAAATAATGAGCGCATGACAATGCAATATATGACAAGATGATTATTATGAGATTTAATTGGGCATTACAACAAAGTACATAGACTTGCTATCCAACGCATCTATGCCTAAATAATCCACCTTCGGTTAGCATCCGCACCCCTTCCGGTATTGAGTTGCAAACAACAGATTATTGCATGAAGTAAAGTGTGTAATGTAAACAATGCAAATGACACGTAGACAATGCATCATTGTTTTATCCCTAGTGGCAACAGCACATCCACAACCTTAGTCGTTTCTGTCATCTCGAGCCCAGATTACTGGAGGCATGAACCCACTATCTAGCATAAATACTCCCTCTTGGAGTTACAAGCATCTACTTGGCCAAAGCATCTACTAGCAACGGAGAGCATGCAAGATCATAAACAACATAAATAGATAGATTGATAAACAACTTGCTCATAGTATCAATATTCATCGGATCCCAGCAAACACAACATGTAGCATTACAATAAGATGATCTTGATCATGTTAGGCAGCTCACAAGATCTAAACATGGAGGTACAAGGTGGAGAGACAACCATCTAGCTACTGCTATGGACCCGTAGTCCAAGGATGAACTACTCACGCATCACTCCGGAGGCAGGCATGGCGGTGTAGAGCCTCCGGTGAGGATCTCCCCTCCGGCAGGGTGCCGGGAAGAGCTTCAGAACCCTCCCGATCTAGGGTTGACGACGGCGGCGGCGACGGAACTTTTCGTGGAATATGATCGGTGTTTTTAGGGTTTTCGGGACATCGGGAATATATAGGCGAAAGGGCGGCGTCGGAGGGCACCCGAGGCGGCCACGCCAGGGTGGGCACGGGCCCACCCTGCCGCGCCCTAGGGTGGCGTGGCTGCCTCGTGGCCCCACTCCGTCTCCCCTTCTGGCTTCTGGAGTCTTCCGATGAGATATTTGCACACGTTGATTTTCGTCCAATTCCGAGAATATTTTGCGACTAGCCTTTCTGAAGGAGAAAAACAGCAGAAAACAGGAACTGGCACTTCGGCATCTTGTTAATAGGTTAGTCCCAGAAAATGCATAAAAATGCTATGAAGTGTAAATAAAACATGTAGCAATTGGTATAATAACAGCATGGAACATCAAAAATTATAGATACGTTTGAGACGTATCAAGCATCCCCAAGCTTAGTTCCTGCTCGTCCTCGAGTAGGTAAACGATAAAAACAACATAATTTTTGAAGTGACATGCTACCAACATAATCTTGATCAAATAGTAATGCAAAGCACATGAACTGAATGAAGTGATCCAAGTCAATGGTCTATAGTTTGCTAACAAGTAAACAAGGAGTAAACAAAATGAATCATACAAGTGCAAACTTTCATGAATAATACTTTGGAGACAATGGAGCTATAAGAGTTTGCATAAAAGTTAGCTCACAAAGCAATAGATTCTAAATGAAAGTGTTTGACTAACACAAAGGAAGATTTAGTTTCAGCACTGGCTTCAACTTTAACATATTTATCTCATGGATATTGTCAAGGCAAAGTAATGCAATAAGTCAAACATATCATTATATAACAACTGTTGTACCAAAGTTGACACTAGTGTTTGCTTGTGGAGATAGAAAGAAGTAGGAAAACTGACTCAACAATAAAGTAAAAGAAAGGCCCTTCGCAGAGGGAAGCAGGGATTAAATCATGTGCTAGAGCTTTTTAAGTTTTTGAAAGCATATAGAGAGTATAAAAATATATTTTGAGAGGTGTGTGTTAGTGGTCAACGAATCAGTAAATAGACAATACTTTAAGTCACAAGTTAACCAGACCTTACAAGAGCGGCTCCCATGAAGGACGTTATTTCTACCAGCGGGTAGATCATCCCTCGTTCTCTTTTGTTTACACACTTATGAACATTGCTTGACTGATTTCTCAGGGGCAAAAAGATGTGAAGAGAATTAATGGTTAAAGTTGTAATTAATTGGGACTGGGCACCCCGTTGCCAGCTCTTTTTGCAAAATTATTGGATAAGCGGATGTATATGCCACTAGTCCAGGTGTAAAGTCTGATCAACAAGTGAAATAAAGACCATCTACCACATCCTCATGAGCTTGTAAACAGTGACACAAAAAGGAGTTGTAACAGTTTTGAATATTTTAAAGGTAGCACATGAAAAATTTACTTGGAATGGCAGGAAAATACCACATAATAGGTAGTTATGGTGGACACAGATGGCATGGATTTTGGCTCAAGGGTTTTGGATGCACAAGCAGCATTCCCGCTTAGTACAGAGTTTAGGCTAGCAAGGTTATTTAAGCAAACACAGACTGTCAACCGGTACAGCAAGAACTCATATAAAAAACATGCTTGAAAAATTACAAGACTCCACATTGTCTTCCTTGTTAACCAAAACCTTTCACTAGAAAATATCTAGACTTTGGAACTACCAATGATACAAATCAAATATCAACAAGCTTTACAGTAGTTCTTCACTAATAGCCTTTACTTACATGATGCACAAGTCTAAACATTACTTACTTGGTAACTCAAAACAATTGACAAGTATCAAATTACTCAAGACAGTGATCTACAAGACTTATGTAAGCATTTTATACCACTACCACATGCATAGCATTTTCTGTTCCAACCAAACACCAATCAACTTATTTGAACAACTCTCCAAACAAATATAAGTGAAGCAAGAGAGTACTTTCTTCAAAAGAAACTAATAGCTCTGACAAGAGATATATGAAAACAGAGAGCTAGAAGCTTTAGCAGTAGCTAGACAAGAATACTCAACAAATATAAGTGAAAAGAGTATTCCAATGAAAAAGCGGAGCGTGTCTCTCTCCCAAACAAGAGTGCTAGGATCCAACAAGTATAGAGCAGCAAACAAAACAAAAACAAACTGAAAACAAAAGCACACTGACGCTCCAAGAAAAGTACATATAATGTGAAGAAATAAAAATATAGTCTCACTAGAGATGACCTGATAGTTTGTTGATGAAGAAGGGGATGCCTTGGGCATCCCCAAGCTTAGACGCTTGAGTCTTCTTGAATATATTGGGGAGATCCATGGGAGCTTCCCCAAGCTTAAGCTTTTCACTCTTCTTGATCTTATAATATCATCCTCCTCTCTTAACACTTGAAAACTTCCTTCACACAAAACTCAACATTTTTCTCATTAGCGGGTTAGTGCATCAAAACAAATAATCTCACTTGATTCTGTAAGGACACAAATTCATAAGCAATCATTTTCAAACATTAGCTACTGTTACTAGGCTTAAGTGATGCTCTTTCACCTTAAAAGAAACCACTCAACACTTGTAAAAGATAGAATGCAAAACAAAGACAGAATCTGTCAAAACCAGAACAGTCCGTAAAGATGATTTTTTCGGGACACTTACGTCGCTCAAATCGAAAAACTTTAGTCGTACGAAAGTTGCGTACATATCTCAGGAACACGCACAAAAATTGGCAGATTTTTCAAATTTTTGATTTTCTACGGCGAGAAACGGTGACGTTCCAGAAATCTGTTCCTGTGCAGTAATCCAAATATAGGTACCATCTTGTCATAAGAGACTTTTCTTGGCACAACAAAACAGCAAATAAAAGATACAAAGGAGTTGTTACAGAAGTAAACAAGCTCCTTGACTCAAAAAAAAATAACAGAAAGTAAAAACAATGGGTTGCCTCCCATAAGCGCTTCTCTTTAATGCCTTTTAGCTAGGCATGAAACATGAATCAAGTATTGTCAAGACCAAAAACATCAACATTATAACTTGCCCTAACAATAGTATCAAAAGGGTGTTTCATCCTTCTTCTAGGGAAGTGTTCCATACCTTTCCTGAGTGGGAATTGAAATTTTATATTCCCCTCTTTCATATCAATAACAGCACCAACAGTTCTAAGAAAAGGTCTTCCCAACACAATAGGACAAGAAGGATTGCATTCAATATCCAAAACCACAAAATCAACAGGGACAAGGTTATTGTTAACCATAATAAGAACATTATCAACTCTCCCCAAAGGTTTCTTCATAGAAGAATCAGCAAAGTGAACATCCAAATAACATTTTTCCAAAGGTGCAAGATCAAGGATATCATAAAGCTTTTTAGGCATAACAGAAATACTAGCACCAAGATCACACAAAGCATTGCAATCAAAATCATTCACTTTCATTTTAATGATGGGCTCCCAACCATCATCTAACTTCCTAGGGATAGAAGCTTCACGTTTTAATTTCTCTTCCCTAGCATGCATGAGAGCATTGATGATATGTTTAGTAAAAGCCATATTTATTTCACTAGCCTTAGGACTCTTAGCTAGCTTTTGCAAGAACATAATGACTTCAGTTATATTACAACCATCAAAATCAAAATTATTATCATCAAAGGTAATGGAACCATTATCTCCTACACTCCTAAAAATTTCAGCACTTTTATCAGGAGCAATTTTAGTGCTATCAGGCAGTTTAAAGCTTTTTGCAGCAGAAGTGGAGACATTTCCAACACCAATTATCTTTCCATTAACAGTAGGAGGTTTACTAGCACTTGAGGTATCAACATTTTCAGTAGTAAAAATAGTGCAAACTCTAGCCACACTATTCTGTTTAGCAATTTCAGCTTCTTTTTCCTCTCTTTCCCATCTATCATGCAACTCAGCTAGCATTCTTATATTGTTATCAATTTTAACTTGTATAGCATTGAGAGTTTTGCTCTCTTTAACATCATGAGGCAGCACCTTTATTTTTAAGAAATCAACATCATGAACAAGACTATCAACCTTAGCAGCAAGAATATCAATTTTTCCTAGCTTTTCCTCAACAGTTTTATTGAAAGTAGTTTGTGTGCTAATAAAATCCTTAAGCATAACTTCAAGATCAGAGGGCACACTCTTATTGTTGTTGTAGGAATTACCATAAGAATTACCATAAGCATTGCTACCATTAGAAGGATATGGCCTATAGTTGCTATTACCAAAATTATTCCTGTAGGCATTGTTGTTGAAGTTATTATTTTTAATGAAGTTCACATCAACATTCCCTTCTTGTGCAACCAATGAAGCTAAAGGAACATTATTTGGATCAATAGTAGCATGACCATTCGAAAGCATAGACATAATGGCATCAACCTTATCATTCAAAGAGGAGATCTCCTCAACAGAATTTACCTTCTTACCTGTTGGAGTTCTTTCGGTGTGCCATTCAGAATAGTTTACCATCATATCATCAAGAAGCTTTGTTGCAGCACCCAAAGTGATGGACATAAAGGTCCCTCCAGCAGCTGAATCCAATAAATTCCTTGAAGAAAAATTCAATCCTGCATAAAAGGTTTGAATAATCATCCAAGTAGTCAGTCCATGAGTGGGACAATTCTTAACCAATGATTTCATTCTTTCCCAAGCTTGGGCAACATGCTCATTATCAAATTGCTTAAAGTTCATAATGCCACTTCTCAAAGATATGATTTTAGCAGGAGGATAATATTTTCCAATGAAAGCATCTTTACACTTAGTCCAAGAATCAATACTATTTCTAGGCAAAGATAGCAACCATTCTTTAGCTCTTCCTCTCAAGGAGAAAGGAAATAATTTCAGTTTAATAATATCACCCTCTACCTCTTTATACTTTTGCATATCACATAGCTCAACAAAATTATTAAGGTGAGCAGCAGCATCATCAGTACTAACACCAGAAAATTGCTCTTTCATAACAAGATTTAACAGTGCAGGTTTAATTTCATAGAACTCTGCTGTGGTAGCAGGAGGAGCAATAGGTGTGCATATGAAATCATTGTTGTTTGTGCTAGTGAAGTCACACAACTTAGTGTTTTCAGGATTACTCATTTTAGCAAAATTAAAACAGAACAAGAAAATAACAAACCGAAATAAACTAAATGCAGGATTTTTTTTTGTGTTTTTGGGTTTTAACAGCAAACAAGATAAAATAAAATAAACTAAGCAAGACAAAAACAAAGTAATGAGATTGGAAGTGTGAGACTCCCCTATCTGGAGATTCCAGTGTCCCCGGCAACGGCGCCAGAAAAATGTCTTGATGGCGTGTTAACGGTAGAGTGTTTTATTACTTCCCAGCAACAGCACCAGAAGATCTGCTTGTTGACCGTGACAACACACGTTCGTTGGGAGACCCCAAGAGGAAGGTATGATGTAGTGCAGCAGCAGTTTTCCCTTGAAATATGACCAAGGTTTATCGAACCAGGAGGACACGGAGGTTCTTCAGAAGGTTGTCAGCGGCGCAACTGACGTGGAACCTGCACACAACACAAGCAAACTACTTTGCCCCAACGAAACAGAGAGGTTGTCAATCTCTCCGGCTTGCTGAAAACAAAGGATTAAACGTATTGTGTGGAAAACAGTAATGAGTGCAGAAAGTAACAGAGAACAAATGATTGCAGTTGGTGGTTTTATCAGTATGAGGAAATGGACCGGGGTCCACAGTTCACTAGTGGTGTCTCTCCATAAAAGATAACTAACATGTTGGGTAAACAAATTACAGCTGGGCAATTGACAAATAATGAGCGCATGACAATGCAATATATGACAAGATGATTATTATGAGATTTAATTGGGCATTACAACAAAGTACATAGACTTGCTATCCAACGCATCTATGCCTAAATAATCCACCTTCCGGTTAGCATCCGCACCCCTTCCGGTATTGAGTTGCAAACAACAGATTATTGCATGAAGTAAAGTGTGTAATGTAAACAATGCAAATGACACGTAGACAATGCATCATTGTTTTATCCCTAGTGGCAACAGCACATCCACAACCTTAGTCGTTTCTGTCATCTCGAGCCCAGATTACTGGAGGCATGAACCCACTATCTAGCATAAATACTCCCTCTTGGAGTTACAAGCATCTACTTGGCCAAAGCATCTACTAGCAACGGAGAGCATGCAAGATCATAAACAACATAAATAGATAGATTGATAAACAACTTGCTCATAGTATCAATATTCATCGGATCCCAGCAAACACAACATGTAGCATTACAATAAGATGATCTTGATCATGTTAGGCAGCTCACAAGATCTAAACATGGAGGTACAAGGTGGAGAGAGAACCATCTAGCTACTGCTATGGACCCGTAGTCCAAGGATGAACTACTCACGCATCACTCCGGAGGCAGGCATGGCGGTGTAGAAGCCTCCGGTGAGGATCTCTCCTCCGGCAAGGTGCCGGGAAGAGCTTCAGAACCGTCCCGATCTAGGGTTGACGACGGCGACGGCGACATAACTTTTCGTGGAATATGATCGGTGTTTTCAGGGTTTTCAGGACATCAGGAATATATAGGCGAAAGGGCGGCGTCGGAGGGCACCCGAGGCGGCCACGCCAGGGCTGGGCACGGGCCCACCTCAGACCGCACCCTAGGGTGGCGTGGCTGCCTCGTGGCCCCACTCCGTCTCCCCTTCTGGCTTCTGGAGTCTTCCGATGAGATATTTGCACACGTTGATTTTGTCCAATTCCAAGAATATTTTGCGACTAGCCTTTCTGAAGGAGAAAAACAGCAGAAAACAGAAACTGGCACTTCAGTATCTTGTTAATAGGTTAGTCCTAGAAAATGCATAAAAATGCTATGAAGTGTAAATAAAACATGTAGCAATTGGTATAATAACGACATGGAACATCAAAAATTATAGATACGTTTGAGACGTATCAATAGCGTGGATCACACGTTCGCTGGGAACCCCAAGAGGAAGGTATGATGTAACGTAGCAGCAGTTTTACCTTGATTACAAAACCAAGGTTGTCGAACTAGTAGGACTTGGAGAAGGCTACGGAAATATGTCAGCGGCGCCGTTTACGATTACTGACGTGGACCTGCGCACACACGAACAAACTACTTTGTCCCAACGAAACAGAGAGGGTGTCAATCTCTCCGGCTTGCTGAACGCAAAAGATTAAACGTATGATGGAAAATATTATGAGAGCAAAAATGACCAGTGAGCAAATGACTAGGAAAAGCTATTAAAACGGTTGTAAGCAATGTAGGAAAATAGGACCGGGGTACACAGTTCACTAGTGGTGTCTCACCAAAAGATAAACGTGTTGGGTGAACAGATTACATCGGGGCAATTGACATACATGGGCGCAACACAATACTATCATGACACATGGTTCACCGTTTCATTTAATATGGGCATTACGTCAAAATACATAGACCGTTATCCAACTGCATCTATGACTAATAATCCACCCCGGGATCGCTATCCAGCATGTCACCTGAAAGTATTAAGTTGCAAGCAATAGATAATTGCAATAAGCAAGGTGCGTAATATAAGCAATGAATACAACATAAAGCAATAAACATTGTTGTTTTATCCCTAGTAGCAATAGCACATCTCAAGTTCTAATCGTTTCTGTCAACTCGAGCTCGAACAAGAGAGGCATGAACCCACTATCTAGCATAAATACTCCCTCTAATGACACAAGTAATTACTTCGGCCAAAGTATACACAAGCATCAGAGAGCATGCAAGATCATAAATAAAACATATCATAGATAAACTGAACTATAATGTCAAGACTCCATAATTCATCGAATCCCCGCAAACACAACACATAGTATTACATAAAGATGATCTTAATCATGTAGGCAGCTCATAAGATCTAAACAATCGAGCATAAAGGAGAAGAGACAACCATCTAGCTACTGCCATGGACCCGTAGTCCCGTGGTGGACTACTCACGCATCACTCCGGAGGCAGGCATGGTGGTGTAGATGCATCCGGTGACGATCTCCCCCTCCGGCAGGGTGCCGGGAAGTGCTTCAGAACCCTCCCGATCTAGGGTTGGCGACGGCGGCGGCCTCGAATCTTTTCTGGAAATATGATCGGGTACCGAGGGATTTTGGGAGGAAGACAATTTATAGGCGAAAGGGCAACTCGAGAAGCTTCCGGAGTCGGCCAGGTGGGGCCCATGCACGGCCAAGGCTGGGCCGCGCCTGGGGGTCGTCTGGGGGCTATGGGCCCCCCTGCAGCTCCCCTTCTGGCTCCTGGCTTGTTTCCATGCAAAAATAATTCCCGTAAATTGGCGTACAATTCCGAGAATATTTCCTTAAGAGATTTTCTGAAACAAAAAGACAGCATAAAATAGGAACTGGCACTAGGCATCTTGTTAATAGGTTAGTTCCATAAAATATGCCAAAATGATATAAAAACATTATAAAAGCATGTGGCAATGATATATAATATGCATGGAACAACCAAAAATTATAGATACGTTTGAGACGTATCAGCATCCCCAAGCTTAATTCATGCTCGTCCTCGAGTAGGTAAATGATAACAAAATAATTTTTGGTAGTGACATGCTACCAACATGATTATGATCAAGTAATGTAAAGCATACAAACTGAATGAAGTGATCCAAGTCAATGGCCTATAGTTGGCGTAAAGCAAATAATGATTAACCATGTGGAACATCTAAGCAAAAAAAATTCATGGATAGTACTTTGGAGACATGAAAATTATAAGACTTTTCATGCTTGATAGTTCACAAAGCAATAAACTTTCGGCAAAGGTGCTCAACCAACACAAAGGAAGATTTAAGTTTTCAGCAAGAAGCTTCAACTTGTAACTTATTTATCTTAAGATAATGTCAATATAAAGTTTTCACAGTTAAACATAAAGATAGCATGTAATAGACTTGTACCTCAATTGATATATGCATTTGCTTGAGAGATAAAGATTGGAAAGGAAAACTGACTCAACATAAAAGTAAAAGAAAGGCCATTCGCAGAGGGAAGCAGAGATTAATCGTGTGCTAGAGCTTTTTAGTTTTTGAAAGCATATAGAGGCATAAAAATATTTATTTGAGAGATGCATACTATGGTCAATGAATGATAATGAACAATGCGTTACTACATTTGCTAGACAGACTTTTAAGAGCGGCTCCCATGAGGAACGTTATTTCTGCAGCAAGCAGATCATTCCTCTTTTATCTCCTTTGTATACACATGCAGATGTTTGACTGAATTCACAGGAACAAAATGTGAGGAGAGTTTTTTTATGATTGTTTGTAATTTATCTTTTATGGGGCTGGGCACCCCTTTACCAGCTTTTTTTGCAAAATTAATGGACAAGTAGATGAAGCATACAAGTCCTGAAATAAGTCTGTCCAACAAATGCAATAAAGACCACTCACTACTTCCTCATGAGCTTAGTAGTAGAGGCACAAAAACGAAGTAATAACATTTGGAATATTTAAATGTAGCACACGAAAAATTTACTTGGAGTGGCTTGGAAATACCACATGTAGGTAGGTATGGTGGAAACGAATGGCATGAATATTTGGCTCAAGGTTTTTGGATGCACGAGAAGCATTCCCTCTCAGTACAGAGTTTTTAGGCTTAGCAAGGTGTCAAGCAAATACATATTAACAACCGAATACATGAATGACCACAAGATATACATTAAGCATAACCATTAGACCCTACACTGTCTCCCTTTTCAACCAAACATGCTTTGCAAAAAGAATATCTAGACTTTGAGAAATAACAATCAGAACAAGTATCATAATTCTAAGTCTTTACGGTATTCCTCCATAAGTCCATTCTTAAGCAAATGTTCCACAATTTTAAGCATTCATCTAATTTATATCTCAAAAAAATTGACAAGCATCAAATAATTCAAGACAATGCTATTTGAATTTCTTTTACCACTTCCTACATGATAGTTCCCTTTCAAGTAAACACCAATCAATTTATTTGAAACAACTCTCTAAGCAAATAGGCATGTAACACAAGAGAGTACAACCTAACTACAAGTAACTAATAGCTCTGAACAAGAGATACATGAAAACGAGAGCTAGAAGCTAAGATAATAAAAAGCTAAACACTCTACACATATAAGTGAAGAACAAGAGTGTATAATGAAAAAGCGGAGCCTGTCTCTCTACCACACAAGAATGCAAGGATCCATTTATTGAAAAGTCCAGCAAACAAAACAAAACAAAACTGAAAGCAAAACATAAATGACGCTCCAAGAACAACACATATTAGGTAAAGGAATAAAAATATAACCTTATGGGATCGACTTGATTATTTGATGATTAAGAAGGGGATGCCTTGGGCATTCCCAAGATTAGACGCTTGAGACTTCTTGAATATTTGGTGGAGGTCCAGGGGAGCCTCCCCAAGCTTGAGCTTTAATCCCTTCTTGATCTTCTTTCATCACCTCGTTCTCTCAACATTTGAAAACTTCCTTCACACAAAACTTATCACAAAATTATTAGAGGGGTTAGTACTCAAATAAAATAATCCACCTTCAGTTCTTACTTGACAAATTGCATAAGCTTGTTTCTAAACATTAGGTATTGTCACAAAGATCTAAGTGATATTCCGTGGATAGAAGAACTCCACTTTACCCGTAAAAGGTGCAATGCAAATACTTGGACAGAATCTGTCAAAAACTGAACAGAACGCAAAGATGATTTTTTTCGAGCTACTAGGACACCTCGAATCAGAAAACTCAAAGATAATGAAAGGTAGACAAAATCCAGATGCTTTCTGTCAAAAATTTACAACTCCAGATCATGTTCTGTAAGTTTTTGGATTTTCGTACGGTGACGAACAGAAATCTGTTTCTGGACAGCAAATTTAAAATCTTACTTTCCTCTCATTAGAGGCTATTCTTGGCACACAAAAACGAAAAAGAAAAGGATACATAGGGAGTGTTACCAAAGTAAAAGCAATCTTGACTCAAAAGAAATAAACAAACTGAAAGTAAAAACAATGGGTTGCCTCCCATAACCGCTTTTCTTTAGCGCCTTTTAGCTAGGCACAATGATTTTTTAATGATGCTCTCGTAGGAATAAGAGTTGAACATATAAGAGAGAGCATCAAGAAGCATATATAAAACATGTTTAAATCTAATACACTTCCTATGCATAGGAGTCTTGTAAGAAGACAACTCAATGAAGCACAAAGTGTCTATCATAGGAAGGCAAAACAAGTGCAACTTCAAAACTTTCAACATAAAGAGAGGAGACTTAATATTATTGAGATATATGAAATCGTGTCTCCCTATCTCATACTGACTGTTAGGTCTTAAAGCAAACAACATATAAAAGCAACACAAGATAAAGCTCCAAACTTTCATCATAAAGAGAGGAAATTTAATAACATAAAGATTTCTATAACCATATTTTCCTCTCTCAAAATAATTTTCAGTAGCATCATGAATAGACTCAACAATATAGCTATCACATAAAGCATTCTTATCATGATCCACACACATAAAAGTATCATTACTCTCCACACAAGCATAATCAATTTCATTAGTAATAGTGGGAGTAAAACTAGCACATCCATCATTATAAACATCATAAATTGGAGGCATAGAATAATCATAACGAATTTTATTCTCAATGGTAGATGGACTTAAATATCATATTCATCATTGTAAACATCATATATAGGAGGCATACCATAATCAACATAAACTTTCTCCTCAATACCTGGGGGACTAAAAAGATTATTTTCATCAAAACCGACCTCCCCAAGCTTAAAGTCTTCCATAGCGTTAGCAACAATAGTGTTCATAGAATTTATGGTAATAACATTGCTACCATCATTCAAATAAATTTCCATAGGTTTTTTAGTTTTCTCTTCAAACACTTCATGTCCCAATTCAAGATACATTTTATAAAGCTCTCTCATGTTGTTTTCAGCCATAGGACTAGTTTCAAGTAAAATAATCATTGATACCAAGTAAAGAACTAGACATGATAACTAAACAAGGGATTAAACTGGACAAAACCGAAATAAAAATATGTGCTGGAATTTTTAATGTTTTTGTGTTTTTGATTTTTAAAGCAAACGAAAAGCAAAACAAGACTAATAAAAAATATACTAAGCAAGACAATACCAAAATAGAGTGTAAGGGTGTGCGAAACTCCCCTCGCTGAAGCTTCCAAGTCCCCGGCAACGGCGCCAGAAAATATGCTGTTGACGAGGGACTTGGTAGTTTCAGAAGACTTCTTCAAATCCCCGGCAACGGCGCCAGAAAATATGCTTGATGGCGTGGATCACACGTTTGCTGGGAACCCCAAGAGGAAGGTATGATGTAGCGTAGCAGCAGTTTTCCCTTGATTACAAAACCAAGATTGTCGAACCAGTAGGACTTGGAGAAGGCTCCGGAAAGGTGTCAGCGGCGCCGTTTACGATTACTGACGTGGACCTGCGCACACACGAACACACTACTTTGCCCCAACGAAACAGAGAGGGTGTCAATCTCTCTGGCTTGCCGAACGCAAAGGATTAAACGTATGATGGAAAATATTATGAGAACAAAAATGACCAGCGAGCAAATGACTAGGAAAAACAATTAAAACGGTTGTAAGCAATTTAGGAAAATAGGACCGGGGTCCACAGTTCACTAGTGGTGTCTCTCCAAAAGATAAACGTGTTGGGTGAGCAAATTACAGCGGGGCAATTGACAAACGTGGGCGCAACACAATACTATCATAACACATGGTTCACCGTTTCATTTAATATGGGCATTACGTCAAAATACATAGACCGTTATCCAACTGCATCTATGACTAATAATCCACCTCGGGATCGCTATCCAGCATGTCATCTGAAAGTATTAAGTTGCAAGCAACAGATAATTGTAATAAGCAAGGTGCGTAATGTAAGCAATGAATACAACATAAAGCAATAAACACCGCTGTTTTATCCCTAGTAGCAACAACACATCTCAAGTTCTAATCATTTCTGTCAACTCGAGCTCGAACAAGAGAGGCATGAACCCACTATCTAGTATAAATACTCCCAGTAATGACACAAGTAATTACTTCGGCCAAAGCATACACAAACATCAGAGAGCATGCAAGATCATAAATAAAACATATCATAGATAAACTGAACCATAATGTCAAGACTCCATAATTCATCGGATCCCCGCAAACACAACACATAGTTTTACATAAAGATGATCTTAATCATGTAGGCAACTTATAAGATCTAAACAATGGAGCATAAAGGAGAAGAGACAACTATCTAGCTACTGCCATGGACCCGTAGTCCCGTGGTGGACTACTCACGCATAACTCCGGAGGCAGGCATGGTGGTGTAGATGCCTTCGGTGACGATCTCCCCCTCCGGCAGGGTGTCGGGAAGAGATTCAGAACCCTCCCGATTTAGGGTTGGCGACGACGGCGGCCTCGGAACTTTTCTAGAAAATATGATCGGGTACCGAGGGTTTTCGGGAGGAAGACAATTTATAGGCGAAAGGGGAACTCGAGAAGCTTCCGGAGTCGGCCAGGTGGGGCCCAGGCGCGGCCAAGGCTGGGCCGCGCCTGGGGGTCGTCTGGGGGCTGTGGGCCCCCCTGCAGCTCCCCTTCTGGCTCCTGGCTTGTTTCCATGCAAAAATAATTCCCGTAAATTGGTGTCCAATTCCGAGAATATTTCCTTAAGAGATTTTCTGAAACAAAAAGACAGCAGAAAACAGGAACTAGCACTGGGCATCTTGTTAATATGTTAGTTCCATAAAATATGCCAAAATGATAGAAAAACATTATAAAAGCATGTGGTTATGATATATAATATACATGGAACAACAAAAAATTATAGATACGTTTGATACGTATCACTGCGCGGGACGACGATGTCGTCCTCGTGAAGTAGCTGCGTGGGACGAATGTGCTCCGGTGGTGGCACCGGCGAACCCATGACCGTCACACCGCCAATTAACGACAGTGACATATGCAGAAGATCGTCATTGTCATGTTAGTAGTGTGAACACGATGCACAATCTGTGACGTTCTCCTTGGCGTGAGCCCGAAGGATTGGAACCGGGATCATACACGAAAAAAATAGGAGGTTTGTAGTTGCAGACACTCTACGTGCAATTGGGAAAAAGCGTCGATAAGGACCAATTTTCAGCGCTATCAACTGTATATAATTTTAACGACGGACTTCTTGTCTCTCCTTTCTCTTTTACCTCCACCTCGTCAAATATCCTAGTTGTCACTTCTTATAGACTGCTGACTGTATGTTAGTGTACATGCCATGCGGGGAAGCATTTTCCAAAAAGGAGAACGTGGATCCTACCTGTCTCATGGTCTCCTTGGCAGCCATGGCGCGTATCAAATATTGCCTGATCTGGTCTCCAGCTCACGTACATCTCGTATGGCATCTTCACAAGCATCAGCCATTGTTTTCCTAATACACATTTCACCTTTGCATTATGCGCATAGTGGCCAAGTGGGTCAAACCCTCTTATGACGACATGAGTAATTCTGAACTAATCAAGCATCCTAATCTTCTCTGATCCTTTCTTAGTTAAACAGGAGTGGGGGCTTGCTAGACTAGTAAGGACAAATACTGGTGGCTGCTGGCTAGAGCACAAGGTATCTTCTAATCTTGCGTATGCTCTGACCGAATTATAGACTACGTACCTTTATCACATTTTTAATCTTAGAGTTTAGTTAAGCTAAATAAACAACAGGGACGTTGATTGATTAAGGCTAATGCCTCATGATCAGCACCGCAAATTGGTCGGCCTGCAGCGGCTGGATTCCTGCAGGTCCAAATGTTATGCACACTACTTGCCATAGCCCGTGGGGACGGGCAGTGGGAGGATTTCTAGTGTTTCGATCGGCAAGTGGACTGTTTAGTGCTTTGATGTGCGTGTAAGAAAAGTAGAAAACAAAGGTGAAGGTTCGATATGAGTTTACTTTTCTTCGGATCATATCTCCTGAGCGCGTGTCCAAGCGACTTACAAGAAACTCGGCAGAAATGTACATAGCCGAGCGAGGCCTAGCTTTCAAGCTCGCATAAAAAACAAACTCAATGATGAAACTGGTTTTAATTAAAAAAAGTATAAAAAAATTCAAATTAGAGAGAATATTAATGAGACCATCACTTCTCTACTGTCATTTGCATGCATGCAATATATAGTAGAGATAACTCGTGTCAAAAATAGTACTCCCTCCGATCCATATTAGTGGGCATAGGTTTGTCTAAATTCATATGTATCTAGTTAAGTATTTAGACTAGATACATGTGTATCTAGACAAAGTTGTGCCCACTAATATGGATCGGAGGTAGTACTAGTAGTGATACCGCGAATTGTCATGTTAGTAGTGTGAACACGATGCACAATCTGCGACGTTCTCATTGGCGTGAGCCCGGAGGATTGGAACCGGGATCATACACGAAAAAAAATAGGAGGTTTGTAGTTGCAGACACTCTACATGCAAAGGGGAAAAGCGTCGATAAGGACCAATTTTCAGCGCTATCAACTGTATATAATTTTAAGGACGGACTTCTTGTCTCTCCTTTCTCTTTTACCTCCACCTCATCAAATATCCTAGTTGTCACTTCTTATAGACTGCTATGCTAGTGTACATGCCATGCGGGGAAGCATCTATCTTCTATTATATACTAAAAGCAAAATGAGTTAGCTAATAGAGCCACCACGTTAATCCACATCATCTAAATTAATTATAGTGGTTAGATCTAAAATATATGGGTTTCGCAAAAAAAAGATCTAAAATATATGGCTGAGATTTTTTTAATATATTAGATTACGTAACATGCGTGACACGACTCACGCTGATAACGTGACCTCCCTTGACTCGCAAAAAAAAAAGTGTACCTTTGTTTTTTTTTTTGCGAATCATGTGTACCTTAGCTGTACCGTCATAGCTAAAGGAGATTTTTTTTACCTCCAACCGTCCAACGTGGTGGCAAAGGAGACGTGCACTAGCTAATTACGTGCTTCCACCAGATAATTACGCGTCTCCGTTTAAGACACCGGCCGTATGCGAGAGTAGCTAACTGCCTTGAAACGTGATAGTTAAGAGAAAAATTGAAACGTGATGGGAAACGATGGTAATTGCTAGGATATGCACAGCTCATAAACGATAGTCACTAAGTATATTCTCTATTTACTTAGTCTGTGTTTGTGAGTTTACTTAAAATCAAAATTTGTAAAATAACAAAATATGTAGCAGCATTCATAATAACAAATTTATTTAATATGATAAAACTTTTTATATTGAATCTAATACTAATGAATTTGAATTTCATATGTTGATGGTCAAACTTTATAAACTTTGATTTTGACTAAACACCAGAACACAAGTTAATTATTTACTGAGAGAGTATGTTGTTTCTACGATTGAGTCCACATAATTGATATTTTATTTGACAATCATCAGACCAACGAACTAAAAAAACGCATGTAAAAGTTCGGATTCGTGGAATTTAAAAATTAATGAAGTCACGATATTAATTGCACTACATACATTGTTTCTATGATTGAGTACATATAGACGACAAATTAATTTGACTTTCATCAAACCAACAGTATCACAAAATGCATGCGGGAGTTTGAAATTCTGAGTTGTGACATTTTAATATTAATGAATTAACGACATTAGTCGCATTATCGACAGGAACATCCCTCACACTAAAAAGTTACTGGCTTAATGATACGCTCACATTTGCCCTCACATTTGGTTAATATATATTTACGTTATATATTACAAATCATTGATTTTCTTAAGATCAATTAATAGATTGATTTACAAGCTACAACAATGCATACGAAAATTTGATTAAAGATATTTACCGTGCGACAAATAACCACCAGGAAAACAATAGAAAATAGTTATGCATGTGATTTATTCTCGATAACCTTCCCTATAATTTAAATTTCTATTAACACAATATTTTCAAAAGCATGTAAGAGAAGTGTATATAAAAACATTAACATATACCGTTCTAAATGAAAGACAAAAAAATGAATCTAACCGTGCAAATGCGTGGGTCACCGTGCTAATTTACGAAAGATCAATAGCCTTTTAATCGTCTAATAATTGTCCCGCAAGATTCTGTACTCCCCTAATTATGGCGTGTGCGAAGAAAACGCGATCTGATAGTTTAAAAACGATGACCGTACTCACCTTTTTCTACCGTATCAAGACAGGACTTTTTCCCTTCCATGTTTTCTTTGAAATCAAAAACAGATATGTAAATGAAACATGTTGCGCCCATTTAGAATAAACAAACTACATATACTAAAAAGAACATTGTGCTAAAAGTGTACTCATATGTATGTGTGCGTGACTGAGAATACGAAGTTAATCACAAGACAGTTACAATTTTTAGATACGTTGAGTATGATGTAAATATACTCATGAGCATACTACCACAATTTACATATGTCGTCCATTCACGACTTGAGCCAAGATTTTTTTAGATTGACAAAGTTACAATTTCAGGCTTGATATCGACAGGAACATCAACTCATATTCAAAAGAGTAATCATGTTTAATTGTGTACAATGTGGCGCAAAACCCGAGGTTGGATTAAAATAATAGAAGATAAGCCAAAACAACCATTGGCTACATGGAGCACTGCCTGATAAGTGTGGAACCATGGAAAAACACCAAGAATTAGATGGAACCAATAGGTTTGTTCTGTGAAACTATCCCAATAAGTTATTGGCTAGAATTTCATGGTCAATTAAAAAGATTACTTTTTAGATGGCTTGAAGTTAATTGGTGATTGATATTTTTTTGAAACTATGTACCATCCAATTATTTATCTACCATAATACTTAGGATAGTTATAGAATATATAATTTAGATTTCAATCTTTACAGTATCTAAGATACCTCACATTTAGTTCTTAGACATTATTAATACGCTAAAAGATAATGCCCTCGCATTTGCGAGGGCCACCTTGCTAGTTTTCCAAAAAGGAGAACGTGGATCCTACCTGTCTCATGGTCTCCTCGGCAGCCATGGCGCGTATCAAATATTGCGTGATCTGGTCTCCAGCTCACGTACATCTCGTATCGCATCTTCACAAGCATCAGCCATTGTTTTCCTAATACACATTTCACCTTTGCATTATGCGCATAGTGGCCAAGTGGGTCAAACCCTCTTATGACGACATGAGTAATTCTGAACTAATCAAGCATCCTAATCTTCTCTGATCCTTTGTTAGTTAAACAAGAGTGGGTGCTTGCTAGACTAGTAAGGACAAACTGGTGGCTGCTGGCTAGTGCACAAGGTATCTTCTAATCTTGCGTATGTTCTGACCGAATTATAGACTACGTACCTTTATCACTTTTTTAATCTTAGAGTTTAGTTAAGCTAAATGAATAACAGGGACGTTGATTGATTAAGGCTAATGCCTCATGATCAGCACCGTAAATTGGTCGGCCTGCAGCGGCTGGATTCCTGCAGGTCCAAATGTGGGGACGGGCAGTGGGAGGATTTCTAGTGTTTCGATCGGCAAGTGGACTGTTTAGTGCTTTGATGTGCGTGTAAGAAAAGTCGAAAACAAAGGTGAAGGTTCGATATGAGTTTTACTTTTCTTCGGATCATATCTCCTGAGCGCGTGTCCAAGTGACTTACAAGAAACTCGACAAAAATGTATATAGTCGAGCGAGGCCTAGCTTTCAAGCTCGCATAAAAAACAAACTCAATGATGAAACTAGTTTTAGTTTAAAAAAGTATAAAACATTTCAAATTAGAGAGAATATTAATGAGACCATCACTTCTCTACTGTCATTTGCATGCATGCAATATATAGTAGAGATAACTCGTGTCAAAAATAGTACTAGTAGTGATACCGCGAATCGTTTTGATAGTTTTGCTTTGCTCGCACGTCTTGCGCTCGGAGAAAAAGGATGCAGAAATTATGAGAGGCTTCCGGCAGGTTAGGCACGTCACATTTTGCCCCTCCAACTCATCCCAATCGTCATACAGAGCCTTATTCGCTACTAGGACCAGGTTGAATGGCGTGGAGTCGTGGACCATATTTGGAAGTCGCGGGTACCTGCTAGGTGCCGATTCTTTGCCTTGCTGGCTGCCAAGAACTGGTGTTGGACGGCGGATCGACTTCGGCGGAGAGGGCTACCGCAGCCAGCCATGTGCCCGTTCTGCGACTAGGAGCAGGAAACACCGCAACACCTCCTGGGGTGTGTGCTTGCTCGCGAGGTATGGACCTCTGTTCTATGCTTCTGGGGTAAGTTGGAGGGGATGCCGGCTGTGGACACACCGTTGGCCACATGGCTACCCGGCAAGAAGCGTATAACTTGTCGGAAAGTGGTTTTTACTCCTGAGCTACAGTGCTCTCACCACTTTTAAATTTTTTGAAATATATTTAAAAGTTTCAAAAAAATCTGAAAAAATTCATGCATGTTCTCAAGGATGCATGTTAGAATCGTGTAAAATCTCAAAGCAAAAATCTTTACATTATGGTCTACACAAAAACGACAAAAAATGTAGATTTGAAACTATGCTTTGTAAACTATATTCAGAACACCACATTACACCTCCGTCCGGGAACTTCAACCCCAGATCCTTCTTGGATCGGGCGAGGGCAGCGCAGAAGCGTCGTATTCCCCTTGGGGGCTCGTCTTGGATGTTTCGTCGGCCAGAGGGACCTGTGGGGATGTTTGGTGGTCAGCGGCGACGATCTTCTCGTTTCCGGCTAGGTGGTGCGTGGCCCTGGGGCCGGCTTGGATGTCGGAGCGGCGGCTCCGATCTCACCTCCGCTGTGTCGCGTTGAGATGCGTGGGTGTCGGCCTTTCCTGCTTGGGCGGTTTCGTCGTCGACCTGTGTGGAGCGTGGCCCGTGGCCAGCGTGGATGTCGGAGCGGCGGCTCCGGGTTTCGCCTCCGCTGTTGCGTTGAGGGTTATGGGTGTCGTCCTTGGCCGCTTGGGTGGTTAGGTCGTCGACTTGTGTGGTGCGTGGCCTCGGGGCCGGCGTGGTGCGTTGTGTTGTTGTATCCGGTTTTCGGCCAGTTTTCCTTATAAACGGGTCAATTCACTTCTTCTATATCAATGAAAAGGCAAGACTCTTGCCCGGTTAAAAAAAAAGTAAACTATATTCAGATCTGTAAATTTTTCATTTTTGTGCAGGCCAAAATATAAAGTATTTCGCACTGTAATTTTGCACGTTTATAGGATATATTCTCAAGAACATACATGATTTTTTTCAGATTTTTTTGAAACTTTCTAAAATGGTTTGTGAATTTTTTAAAGTGGCAGGAGCACTGGAGTTCAGGTGCAAGATATCTCCACTCCTAACTTGTGGACTACACTTACGCTCGTTCTGTGGTGCATTTGGCGCCACAAGAACGATGTGGTGTTCGAGGGAGCGGAACCCTCCGCGAGGACGGTGAAGAGAAAGATCCGATCAAAGTATGAGGCTTGGAAGATAGCGGGACTCTTTCGCGGCGAGGTGGTTGGTTTTCGGCTACCAACGATGGAGAGTTGGCTAGTAGGAGATTAGGCTTTCGTTTTTGGGAGCTGTTACCCCTTGTTAGCAGCATTTGCCGCCCTGACGAAGTTGTAAAACTAGCCATCTTGATGTACTGTACACGATTTGGTTTCCACAATTCGGCGTTCTTTCGGGAGCATAGCTTGACAGCCGGCACGAGGAAAAGTGTTTAGCAGTGCATGAAAAGGAGAAAAGCGATTGATACGTACCTAATTTTGGCCGAGAGCTCAAAAGCTTATACATCACCTAGGAAACATATCAGAGATCGTCCGAATTTGGGACAGTAGCAGATGAATGAACACAATAATGTGCGGACTAGAACCGAGCTCACGCCCAATGCTTGTCCTCAGGACCTTAGGTAAAATGTCCATCTTTTAGCGCATGCGCAAACTAAATTTCCCAGTTGCCTCCTGTCGTGTTTCGTTGCACGGACACCGGGAGTATAGGATACCCCCTTTTAGGTTCGGCACGGGGCGCGAAGGAGGCTGAGAATCGTCTTCTTGGGCGGAGTCTAGATCAAGCTCTCCTCTCCACGATCAAAGCATGCAACCAAAGGGACACAAGGAGCTACCCAGGTTCAGGCCGCCTGGAGGCTAAAAGCCCTACTCCTGCATGTCTGGATTGATGAGTTCTTCATAGTGTGGCTTACAATGGAACCTCCCGGACAGGGTACCCGGAAGGGTTTTGGCTGGAGGTAGAAGAAGGACAGATCCTGACCCGGAGGAGATCACCTTCCTCTCTACCTTCGCAGCCCTAGTCTAGTCTTGCTCTGGTTCTAGCTTGTGTTCGTTCTTGGTTCGACCTCCTTGGTTCGACCTCCTTGGTTCCACCTCCCCCTCCTCCGTGCCTTGGTCCTCCTTTTATAGGCTAAGGGGTTGCCACAGGGTCACGTGAGGGGCGTGAGGGACCTTCGGGGTGAAGGACCCTCCTCATCTAGTTGAGGGGGAGACGTGGCCTCTCCTCAGCCTAGCGTCTCCTTTGGGTTAGGTGGGAGCGTCCACCTTGGGGGTGGACAGGAGCTGACACCACCACGGGACGTGCTTCCCGCCCGCGCTGTCTTCGCCTTGCTTCCCAAGTCTTCCGCGGTGAGGTGGAGTGCTTATCCACAGGGACGTGGGGAGTACCCGAGAGGGAGCCTGGCCTCCTGCCGGGAACTCGGGCTCTCGGGTCCTTCCTGGCCTTCTTGCTTGGTTCGGGGACCCGGAAGGTCCCCAGGACCGGAGCCCTTAGTCGATGTAGGCCATGCGTGTCTTGACGGTGAACCCACCAGCTTGACTTGAGTCTTGGTCTTGTCCATCTTCATCTTGGGCCCACATGGGGTGGACCCACTTTGGCAGTACTAGGGGAACCCCATGTTCCACTGTTGCGACAGTAGCCCCCGGGCATGGTCCCGGCGGCTCTTGCTCCAGCTGCCGGGGCCATGGCCTAAAGATAGGTCAAAGTGGGTCCCGGGCACCTGGTCTTCCTTGCTCTGCTTCACTGATGGCCTTGAAGGTCTTGGAGTTACTCCGCTCGGGGGAATAACTGCGGGGGCCCCCTCGACTCCCACTAACGGAAGAACTGAGGAGACGCTTGGCAGAGGCACCGCCGTGGCTATAAAAGCGAGGCGCACCCCTGGCCTTTTCGTTCATCTTCTTCCTTAGTCCAACTCCAGGCCTCCCCACAAGCTGCCAGCGCCAATGGCGAGAGCGAAGAGAGGAGTTGGGCGCCCTCGTACTTCTTCAGCTGCTGCGGAGAGTGGCCCCTCCACTCGTGGTCGAGCTATTCCGTGAGGTCGTGGGATTCGCGGTCCGGCGGCCGTGGAGGCCGCGGCACCGCTGCTCCTCTTCCTAGGAGCATGGTTCATACCAGCTTCGCGCCGTTCGAGTTCGTCGTGGATCTGAACCGCAGGCCTCGCAGCCGGCTCTTGCCGGATTCCTTCGCGATGGCGACGGAGGACATCGGACCCTCCGGCTTCTGGCTGCAGGTGGAAGGCTGCCCCAATGGCCCCTCCTGGGCCATGGCGGAGCGCACCACTGAAGGCGCCATGCTTCTGGGTCCGGGGTGGAAGTCGTTCTCCCGTGCCCGCCGCCTGTCCAGGGGGCAGTGCTTGGTGTTCCGGTACGACGGAGATGCTACGCTCTCCGTGAAGATCTTCGGTGTCGATGGCGGACGCGTGGAGTGCTGCATGGAGAGCAGCAGCGGCAGCTCGAGCTCCTACGACGAGGATGAAGATGAGGAAAACTCATCTGACATCAAGGTCGAGGGGAGCTCGTCTTCCTGAAGGCGAGGAGCTTCGGACGGGCGCCATGGAGATCTCGTTGACCTCCTCCTTGGCGGCCTTGACGACGTACTTCTGGAAGTAGCGTCTTCCATTGTACGGCGGTGCTCCTTGCTCGCGGGAGCCAACCTTTTTGTTGTAAAAAAGATCGTCCCCTTGTAGTCCTTGTAAATGAAGAAGATCTTGTTTTCCTCCTTGTCTTCGTGTCGCGTCCGTGTGAATGAGAACGAGTTTTTTGCAAAACGCGCTCCCATTACTGCAGCAGCCGTAGCGTCAAGGGGTAGGTGGAGCGTGGGAGGCCTATAAAAGACCATCCAGACTCCACCCCTTGCCACATCTTCTCGCCTTGCTCCGCTCCTCTTCTTCCTTTGCCTCTCCGTCCCGCAGAACAATGTCCGGCGAAGCAGAGAGGGCCTTGTCCGATGTGTCGACGGCGGAGTCCGTCTTCGAGGAGCGGCGGAGGCACCCAGCGAAGCTGGAGCCCGAGCCACTAGAAAGGACGAGGTCGTTCCTCGCCCTCGGGTCTCCTTGGTTTTCCCCGCGGTGGGGAACATCGCCGGTTCGCTGCCATGGAAGCGTCGGTGGCGCTGGCGACCCGGAAGGACACCATCAAGATGGAGCTGTGGAAGGAGGCCGCAGGCAATCAGAGATTGATCCGCCTCCTCTGCGACCTTGACGATGTCTTCAAGGTAAGGCCGCCTCGGTTCTGGCAATACGACCCTTGGGAAGATCCTGCGCCTTGACTCGATTTCTTCCCTTCGTACAGGATGAGGAAGACATCATGGATAAGTTCGTGGACCACGTGCACCTCCTCTGCAGCCAGCATGTGCCGGGGTTTGCCCGGAAGTTCCCCGGCCCGTGGGACCCTGAAGATCCTGCGCGAATGCCCTCCTTCATCCCAGGCGTCCCCGGGAGTCCGGAGTTTACCCGGCAGGCAATAAAACAGAAGACAGAGCTGCACAGCCAGGAGCCCTGAGCTGGCCTTAGTAGCATAGGCTAGATATGTATCCAGGAAAAGCTTCGACTGAATGTAATTCAGAATTGTAAATTCAGAATGTAAGTTCAGATGAATGCAATCCTAGGGCTCAACTCCCGGGGTCATTTCCCAAACCTCCCTTTGCACTAACGCGCCGTCAAGTTTTCTGAGGAGATCTCTTAGGTGACAAGTGCTCTGACCGCCGCACCGGTAGCAGCACCCCTAAGAGCACTATGCCTTCCGGGAGTCCACTCCACAGCCACGGGTACTAGGCCAGAAGGGAAATCTGACCGTTGCCGGGGAGGACGCATTACCCCCGCAAAGGTTCTCATCAACTGTCAAGCATGCCTAGAATGCCAGATGCACATGCAAAGACTTAGCTGGTTTTTGCCGTGCCCTTGATCTACTCTGTCCTTCCCGGGTATCCAGCTCCTGAGCCGCTCTTCAGCATCCATTCCTGTCCCGGGAGAGGCGCTACACACAACACACTTTCAGTAGGAAAAGAATGGACCCTCCCTTACATGTCGTGAAAGTGTTTCATCCGGAGCAACCCGCAAGCAAAGTTGAATGTGCATTTCTGTGTTTAGGTTCTTTAAAACACAGCACTGCCCGTTCCACTTCTTACCGCGGCAGTACGGCACGATCAGGTGGCAGCGCCTACTGATAGGCTGCTCGCGCTCGACCTGTCAGCCACCGGCACCATGTCAGCCCCCTGCTTGGGGGTTGTTACGGATAACACACTTCACGACAACAAGAGAGGCTCACGGAATTGAAAAACTTATCTTTTATTCCTTGGCGACGATTCTTACACCCTTATACAGAACACTAGCCCCTTGGGCGTGCTTAGTTGACTCGAACTATCTGCGATTCATGTTCGTATTCAGGGGTAGAATTTCCGGAGATTCTCGATGTTCCAGGCGTTGCCCTCCGGCCTGCCTTTCTCGTCCTCCAGATAAACAGCTCCGGGTCTCAGGGTATGCGTCACCCGATAAGGTCCTTCCCACTTGGAGGACAGCTTGTTCATGTTATCAAGCTTCTGCTTCTTGCGGAGAACCAGGTCTCCGGGTTCCAGTACCCGTGAACGGATATGGCGATCATGATAGCGGCGGAGCCCTTGCTGGTATCGAGCAGATCGTAAGGAAGCTCGGCACCGCACCTCTTCCAGGAAGTTGATGTCATCAATCCTCCTCTCAGCTTGTGCGTCTTCATCATAGGCAAGTACCCGGGGGGATCCATGCCTGAGCTCTGTTGGCAAGACGGCTTCTGCTCCATAGACAAGGAAGAATGGTGTTTCTTGAGTGGCTCTGCTTGGTGTGGTTCTGAGGGACCACAAGACACTTGGTAGATGCTCAATCCAGTTCTTGCCCTTGTCTTCTAACTTGTCAAAGGCCTTGGTCTTCAAACCCTTTAGGACCTCCGCATTGGCTCGCTCCACTTGCCCATTGCACCTTGGGTAGGACACCGAGGCAAACACACCTTGATTCCCAGCTCTTCACAGAAGTTGAGGAAGGATCGGCTTGTGAACTGAGAGCCATTGTCCGTTATGATTCTGTTGGGTACTCCGAAGCGGTACACGATCCCTTCAATGAACTTGATGGCTGCTTGAGCTGTCTGTCTTGGTACTGGCATCACTTCCACCCACTTTGTGAACTTGTCGATGGCCACGAAAAGGTATTCATGGCCCCCGACAGACTTCGGTATCTTTCCCACGATGTCCAGCCCCCAGACCGCGAACGGCCAGGAGATTGGAATTGGCTGCAGAGCTTGCGCCGGCTGATGTATGTTCTTCGCATAGTATTGGCAGGCTTCACAGGTCTTGACTAGCTGCTCCGCATCACTGAGGACTGTTGGCCAGTAGAACCCGTGACGAAAAACTTTACCCGCCAGTGATCTTGATGCCACATGACTTGAACATGTGCCTCGTGGATGTCCCGTAGCAGTACTTGGCCTTGTTCTTGAGGGATGCAGCGGAGCTTGACTCCGTTGTCCCGTCGCCGGTAGAGCTCGCCGTCGATCATGACGTAGAGCTTGGCTTGACGAGCCACCCGCTCGGCGTCGTGATCGTCCTCCGGGAGGGCGTGCTCCATGATGTACTTGACGATGTCCCGGGCCCAGGGTGGGTGGGTTCCTTCCACCGGTAGCACCATCCGACGGAAAGAAAGCATAGCTTCCTCCGCTGGAGGGGCTGCCGGGTCTTGAGCTTCTGGGCTGGCTACCCGTGTTGTCGAGGTAGAAGGGTCGCCAGCCCCCGGCGCAGATCTTGTCGCGAGCCTCTCGGGCGGGATCGAAGGTCGCCTGAGGACCTCGATGTAGATCCCGGGAGGCACTGGTTCTTGCTTGGACGCCACCTGCGATAGCTCATCCGCGGCCGTGTTTTCTCCCCGTGGGACGTACACAGCCCGGAAGTTGTCGAAGCGCCGCTGCAGCTTCCAGACCTCTTCAACGTATGGTGCCATCTGAGGGCACGCGTACTCCTTGTTCACTTGTTTGATGACTAACTGAGAGTCACCCTTGACGACGATCTTGTTGATGCCGAGGCCGACGGCAGCACGAAGTCCTGCGAGCAGGCCCTCGTACTCCGCCGTGTTGTTGGAGATGTTCCCTTGGTAGTGCATCTGGACGACGTACTTCAGCCGGTCCCCGGTTGGTGAGGTTAGGACAACCCCAGCACCTCCTTTCCCCTTGGTGTAGGAGCCGTCGAAGTGCATGGTCCAGGCGCTAGGATCTTCCTTCCCGGGGAGGCAGGTTTCCTCTTCCGGGTCGTCGAACGCCGTCTCGGTCCACTCGGCCGTGAAATCCGCCAGCGCCTGACTCTTGATGTTGTCCGTGTGCTCGAACTTGAGACCGAAACCTTGAAGCTCCATGGCCCACCATGATATGCGACCAGTGGCAAGTGGGTTCTCCAGGGGGCTTCTTAGGTTGTACTTGGACACCACCGTGATGGGATGGCTTTGGAAGTACGGCCTCATCTTGCGGGAGGCAATGAGGATTGCCAGCAGCAGCTTCTGCATCATGGGGTACCGCTCCCGGGCGTCGCGCAGCACTGCGCTGACGAAGTAGACCGGGTGCTGCACCTTGCGGGTCGCCGAGTCCTGAGAGGGCTCGGCTTCCTCCACGTCGATGTCTTGGGGTGGGGACGAGGTAGCCCCCGGCGAAGTCTCGTCGGAGGGAGATTCTCCATTCCCGACGGGCTCCGCGTCCTGGTGAGGTTGCAGTGACGCCAGGATCATGAGACCCCTGGTCACCCGGCAGCCTTTTCTTGCACGGTTGCCCGGAAGAGAGTTCCCGGGTCGCTTGCCCTTGATCTTGCTTGACTTCTTCGGAGGAGCGTCACGCTCTACCACGAGCACAGCGCTGATCACCTGGTTGGTGGCAGCAATGTACAGTAGTAGGGGCTCCTTCTCTTCTGGTGCCACGAGGATTGGTGGCGAGGCGAGGTAGCGCTTAAGGGACTGCAGGGCTTCCTCGGCCTCGGAGGTCCACTCCACGGGGCCTGATTTCTTGAGCAGCCTGAAGAACGGTAAGGCCCGCTCCCCAAGCCTTGAGATGAAGCGCCCGAGTGCAGTGATGCACCCGTTGAGGCGCTGTACGTCCTTGACCCGCCGGGGCGCCTCCATGCGCTCGATTGCCTTGATTTTGTCCGGATTCGCCTCGATCCCTCGGTGAGAGACCAGGAAACCCAGCAGCTTGCCGGAGGGGACCCCGAACACGCACTTGTCGGGGTTGAGCTTGAAGTTGACCCGGCGGAGGTTCTCGAAGGTCTCGTGCAGGTCTTGGATGAGGGAGTCCTTGTACCGGGTCTTGACCACGATGTCGTCGATGTACGCTTCGACGTTGCGGCCCAGCTGTGACCCAAGGCATGCTTGCATTGCGCGCTGGAAGGTAGCGCCGGCGTTCGGAGGCCAAAAGGCATCCGGGTGTAGCAGTAGCAGCCCTTGGGAGTGATGAAGGCCGTCTTCTCTTGGTCCTCGAGTGACATCATGATCTGGTGGTACCCGGAGAAGGCATCCAAGAAACACAGCAGCTCGCACCCGGCCGTGGAATCCACGATCATGTCGATCCGCGGCAGGGGGAAAGGGTCCTTGGGACAGGCCTTATTCAGGTCTGTGAAGTCGATGCAGAGTCTCCACTTGAAGGTCATGGGTTTCGGTACCACCACGGGGTTGGCCACCCAGCTTGGGTGGGGAACCGACCGGATGACACCAGCTTCTATCAACTTGTCCACCTCGGCGATGATGAATTCCAGCTTTTCCTTGCTTTGGTTCCGGAGAACCTGCTTCACGGGGCGAGCCCCCGGATTGACCGCCAATTTGTGCTCGATCACCTCCCTTGGTACGCCGGGTAAACCTGATGCCTCCCACGCGAAGACGTCAGAGTTTTCCCGAAGGAAGGCGACGAGCGCGCTTTCCTATTTGTCGGTGAGGCGGGCGCCGATGGTGATGGAGCGAACTCCGTCACTGGTTAGCGCCACCTTCTTGGTCAGCTGCGGATCGCCATGGAATGGCGCCTTCTTGGGGGAGTAGATGTGGAGCCCCCGGGGTGCCCTTCGCCCCCGGGGAGAGCCCCATCATCATCCTCCTGTACACCTTGAGGGATATCCGCCGTGGTTGCCACCGTCTGGTTCAGCTGGTGAACGCAGTAGATAGCATCGTCGATGTCGGCCTTGACCTTGATCACGCCCCACGGCGCCGGAATCTTCAGCATGTTGTAGGCGAAGTGGGAGACGGCCATGAACTTGGCCAGAGCAGGTCTGCCAAGTATGCCGTTGTACGGTAGCGGAGTGTCGGCGATGTCGAAGACGATTTCCTCGGTGCGGAAGTTCTTGGAGTCGCCGAAGGTGACCGGAAGGGTGATCTTCCCGAGGGGTCGAGTAACACTTCCGTTCACGCCTTGGAACACCCCAGTGTCTTGCAGGCGAGACAGGGGATTTGAAGGATAGCCAGGACCTTCGCCGTCAGCAGTTGAGGCTGGAGCCTCCGTCGACCAGCATCTTGGTGACCTTGTAGTTGTGGATGACGGGCGACACGATCAGCGGCAGGGTCCCGACCCCGGCAGTGTTTGCAGGGTGGTCTTCTGGGTCGAAGGTGATGACTTGGCTAGACCAGTCCAGGGGCTTGGACGGAGCAGAAGCAACCGCGTTCAGCTCCCGGACAAGTCTCTTGCAGGCGCCGTTGGAGGGAGGCAGAGAAGACCCTCCGTGGATGCACCCGACAACTCCCGTGACTTCTTGATACTTGCCGCCGTTGCCTCCTTGGGGAGCCGGAGCTTCCCCGTTGCCGACGTGGGCGGCCTCCGGAGTGTTGTACCCGCGACCACCTTGACCGCCGCGTCCTCCTCCACGGCCCCCGCGGCCACCGCCTCGGTACCATCCACGGCCGCCTCCGCCTTGGCGACCCGTGGGACAGTCACGAGCGATGTGCCCGGCAGTGCCGCAGTTGTAGCAACCGTCTTGACTGACCCCATCAGCTCGGCGTTGCTCCCGGACGGCGAGGTTCTTGAGCATGCGGCAGTCCTTGAGCAAGTGGTTGCCTTCTGGATGGATGTGGCACCAGGGATCACCTTCACCTTCTTCCTCGGAAGTCGGCGCGGGCTTGGTCTTCTTCGGAAGAGGCTCGGTGACGAAGATCCGCTTGTCGGGTCCAGGGTCCCGCTTCTTGTTCTTAGCTGGAGCGACCTTGTCCTCGGGTTCATCCTCCCCGGGGAACTTGGCTCCTTCTTCAGCTCGAGCGCACCGGTCTGCAAGCTCCCAGAGCTTACGAGCAGACTCGACGCGATGGATGCTCAGCTTCTCGCGCATCTTGGGGTTGCGGACGTTGGCGTGGAAGGACTGGATCACCAACTCCTCCTTGATGCACGGGATGGTGTTCATCTTCTGGGTGAAGCGCTGGATGAACTTGCGGAGAGTTTCACCCGGCAACTGCTTGAAGTCGTGGAGATCACTGGGAGCCCCCGGGCGCTCGTACCCGCCTTGGAAAGCCCCCAGAAACTGCTCCTTCAGTGCCCGCCAGGAACGGATGGAGCACTTGGGAAGGTTGAGAAGCCAAGTCTGGGCATCTCCCTTCAGGGCCAACGGGAACCAGTTGGCCATCATGACCTCGTCGGCCCCGGCAACCATCGCAGCAAGAGAGTAGATCTGCAGAAAGTCCCGGGGGTTCGTGGTGCCGTCGTAGCGGAGAACGTCGATCTTGAATTTCTTGGGCCAGTTGAAGTGGCGGAACTCGGGAGCGAGGGCGAGGCAGCCTTCGGCGAGGTCGATGCCCCGATCTTCCCGGCGGTGACGTTCTCGGCGACGCTCGATGCGGGTGCGCATATCCTCGTTCTGACGGCTGTTGAGCTCGTCACGAAGATCTGGGTTGCGCGAGGTAGACGACCCGATGGAGATGGCCTCGCCGTGATCGCGGTTTAGCCGATCAGCCATCGGTGGCGCGGTGCGAGGAGGCGCCGTCTTGGCTTGACGTTCACCACGAGGCTGGCCTCGCGGATCACGTGTCTTGTCTTGTGCTGCTCCGGGATTGTCGACGGTGGGAGCTTGAGTGGGTTCGACCCACGGACCACCATCGGCGAAGTCGAGGAGCCTCTCGACGCGAGTCCTCCATTCTTGGTAGACCTTGGGATCGCCGCTGCTTGGAGGGAACTGCATCAGGGCCTTGGCAGCGACTAGAGCATCATGGCGAGCTTGCACGTCCGAAGGCGAGTGCGCGGAGGTCTTGCTCTTGGATGCTCGTGGATCCCCGCTGGGGCGAACGCCGTGGTTCCCTCCTCCAGCGGTGGGCTCCTTGCCGGTGCCGTTGCAGACGCTCTTCTCCCCGAGCGAGGAGGAGGCATGGTGGCGCCCTTTGGAGCCGCCGCTCCGCCAGGGCCGTTGTCCTTGTCGCGACCGTCCACTTCGTCCGGCGCCACCCTCTCCATGGGAGGCGGGGACGGAGAGGCGCTCCGCCGTGCGCCAGCAGCACGACGTTCAGCTGAAGCTTGAGTGCGTGAGGGAGAGACCGGCTTGGACGCCGCAGGATCTCCCTTCTTCCTTGGAGGCATGCTTGACGAAGAACTTGCCGATGAACTTGATGAAGATGAATCCAGCACTTGCGCCCCCTACCTGGCGCGCCAGATGTCGTGTCTCGTTGCACGGACACCGGGAGTATAGGATACCCCCTTTTAGGTTCGGCACGGGGCGCGAAGGAGGCTGAGAATCGTCTTCTTGGGCGGAGTCTAGATCAAGCTCTCCTCTCCACGATCAAAGCATGCAACCAAAGGGACACAAGGAGCTACCCAGGTTCAGGCCGCCCGGAGGCTAAAAGCCCTACTCCTGCATGTCTGGATTGATGAGTTCTTCATAGTGTGGCTTACAATGGAACCTCCCGGACAGGGTACCCGGAAGGGTTTTGGCTGGAGGTAGAAGAAGGACAGATCCTGACCCGGAGGAGATCACCTTCCTCTCTACCTTCGCAGCCCTAGTCTAGTCTTGCTCTGGTTCTAGCTTGTGTTCGTCCTTGTTCGACCTCCTTTTCCTCCCCTCCTCCGTGCCTTGGTCCTCCTTTTATAGGCTAAGGGGTTGCCACAGGGTCACGTGAGGGGCGTGAGGGACCTTCGGGGTGAAGGACCCTCCTCATCTAGTTTAGGGGGAGACGTGGCCTCTCCTCAGCCTAGCGTCTCCTTTGGGTTAGGTGGGAGCGTCCGCCTTGGGGTGGACAGGAGCTGACACCACCACGGGACGTGCTTCCCGCCCGCGCTGCCTTCGCCTTGCTTCCCAAGTCTTCCGCGGTGAGGTGGAGTGCTTATCCACAGGGACGTGGGGAAGTACCCGAGAGGGAGCCTGGCCTCCTGCCGGGAACTCGGGCTCTCGGGTCCTTCCTGGCCTTCTTGCTTGGTTCGGGGACCCGGAAGGTCCCCAGGACCGGAGCCCTTAGTCGATGTAGGCCATGCGTGTCTTGACGGTGAACCCGCCAGCTTGACTTGAGTCTTGGTCTTGTCCATCTTCATCTTGGGCCCACATGGGGTGGACCCACTTTGGCAGTACTAGGGGAACCCCATGTTCCACTGTTGCGACACCCCCCAAGAGGCTAAATAGCGCCGTTTTGGGCCGTTTTTTCATCCGGCGCTTCCAAGTCGAGCCCATGCCCTTGGGGGGCAGCTGGAGGCACCGGCGGAGAGGAAAGAGCGCAAAAATGTGTGGGCCCTTCCTCGCAGCGACCAACCGAAATAGCGCGGGAAAGAAAAAAGAAAACCGCCGTCCTCATCCCTCGGCTCCCGCGCCGGTTAAAATCCTGCCGCGCCGTACAGCCTGCCGCCGACGCGTCGGCCAGTCGTGAGCCACATGCTGGAGTAATGGCGCGCCACCCGCCCAGTGTCTCGCCTCCCCGCGCCGCTATTTTAATCCCTCGCCGTCCACTCGCCGTCTAGTCGCACCACTTCTTCTCATCTTCCTCCCACCGCCGAGATCCACTCTCTCCAGACCACGCGCACCACTTCTCCGGCGGCGATGGCCGAAAGGTTCCCCGACGATGGAGCGGCGCTGAACGGGTTCGACCGACGGTGGCTGCACTATTGGGAGGCCAGGATGTTGTACGAGGCGGGCTATCCGCCCCCCCGACATGCGCGTCCCCGGCGACTGGCGCCTGAGCGCCGGAGGCTTGCCGGCCGGTGCCTCCGCCACCGGAGGGCGCTGACATGGTGGCCGAGATCCAGCTGGTCCTCGCCGGGCTCACCGACGAGCAGCGTGAGGACCCGCACTGGGACTCCGCCAACAACGCCTTTTGGACGGCGTACTTTCTGGAGAGGCAGCGGCGGGAGCTGGAGGAGACCGGCGGTGAAGTTTCCGGCTGGAAAAACGCCGACATCCGGTCGCTCTGGTGTAGCGCACCAGGGCGCACGCTGACGGCCGTCCTCGAGCACATCGACGGCGGCAATCAGCCGCGGTTGACCATGCCGCTGCGCCCACCCACAGTTTCGGACCGCCGCGACGCTTCGTCCTGGATGCCGCGGCGTATGAGCACGGCGTCGTCCTCCTCGGCGTCGGGCTCGCGTTCTTCTGGCTCGGCGCCCGCGGGCCCATTCAGCACGCCGCCTCTCGTACGCTTCAAGGACGAGCCCGGCGAGACGCCGCGCTCGCGCCCGCTCGGCCGGGGCAACCTGCTCATCAACGAGTGGCGCACGGCGTCGCCACCCCGCGGCCATCTCCGCCTCGTCAGGCCGAAGACGGAGCCTGGCACCGGCGGCGGCTCCTCGTCGAAGAATGTCAGGACGGCGATCAAGATGGAGGCGCCGGATGACCCGGAGGAATTCCCTAGCAAGAAGCTCGCTCTGGCCGCTTCCCTCGATGACGTCGCGCTAGCGAACATGGAGTTCGTGCTCGCCTGTTCGTGGGAGCAGCACGCGAAGGAGGAGGTGGAGAGCCAGCGGCACCTCCTCGAGCAGGTGGCGGCGGCTCGCCGTTCGGCTCCCCCACCAGCACGCCGTCCGAATCCCCCACCAACACGCGGCGGGTACCAGCGCGTCATCGTCCTCGACGACAGCGACGAGGACGTGCCCGGGCCGAGCAGGTGGTACGACAACGACGCTGGAGTAGGCCCCAGCCGCGCCCCGGACGCGCCGCCCAGCGACTCCGACGACGACAGCGGCGGCGACTATACGGTGTTCTACAGCCAGTTCGGCAGGTAGAGCGCCGTCTACTATAGTTTAAATATTATTGTTCTAAAGTCTTTTATGTAATCGGCCAGATATATACGAATTTCGACTATATATGTATGAAATTTGTCTAAATTAATTAGATTTCATCCAAATTTTAATTTATTTTTAATGTTGGGTTCTCTTCTTGGGTTTCACGGCTGGGAAAACGCGTCACCCAGGGCGACAAATAGCGCCTGCGCGCCCCTAGCGGCCCAATTTAACGTCGGACAACGGTCTGCGGGGTGAACGACTAGAGCTAGCGATTACAACCGTACTCTGAATATCTCCTTTTCCTATCGGCTTTCCCGTCGGCAGCGAGTAATGGGTAACAACCGGACATCACAAATCTACGGTTTACCAGAAGGAAAGGGTCGAACGGTGCCCGTCGATATGGACGGACAGACGACACGTTAGTTAGAGCATCTCTAGCATAACCCGCAAAATGCGAACCCGCAAAACAGTTTTGCAGGTCGCGCAACTCGCGTTTTTTTGCTCGAAACGCGGCGCGGCGGAGCAGAAACCGCAAAGCAGAACCGCAAAACAGATTCTATTTTGCGGTTCTGCTTTGCGGTTTCTGCTCCGCCGCGCCGCGTTTCGAAACTAAATATGCAAAACATGAAGTACACATGAATGTCATAAAAATGGAATGATAAATAAATTAGACCTAAATTATAAAGATTCATATTACAATAGTAGGATATTATGAATCCTCATAAATAGTTTATTTACAATAAAAGTTTGAATCACACGAATTAAACAATAATTCAATACAAGATGTTGTAGAATAACAATATTGTTTGAATCAAACATGGCTCAAATGAACTAAAAAATAGCTACTGCCCATGCAGCTGCCAAATGTGTTCAACCAGGTCTAGCTGCAGCTGGTTGTGTGCCTCCTTGTCCTCTATCTCACGGTAAGTCTGCAGAAAAGGTTCGACGCGATCAGGGTTTCTAGCTGGCTTCACACGGATACCAACATTGTCATAGGACAACTCCAAGCCCAAGCCCCTTTCATCCTCTATGATCATGTTGTGAAGAATCACACATCAAGTCATGATGTTTTTGAGAGTTTTCTTGTCCCAAAAATGAGCTGGTCCTCGAACTATGGCAAACCTAGATTGCAAGACACCAAAGAGAGCGGCATTCCTTCGACGGGTAAAGTACCGACACTTCGCCTCGCAAGCTTCTACTATCTTCACGAAAAGAGAGCGGCGCATACGGTACCTTCTTCGGAAGATGTGAGCCGGGTACGTCGGGATGTCGGCGAAGTAATCGCGCATGAGAAGCTCGTTGCCGTAGAAGCGGTTTCGCGGTATGCAAAGGCGGCCAACCTTGGATCCATGCCGCCGCTTTGCATACCGGTCTTCGAACTCCTTGACGGCGAGGACGGCGACCACCATTTGCCGCCACCGGCTTTCAAACATCGTCTCCACATCGGAGTCATCGGAGGAGGACGAATCGGAGAGGACAAACTCTTCCTCCGGGCTCAACTCCATCTGAAACGGGCAAGACATATTCACTACATACTACTCCGGCGGAAATCAAAGCGAAATCGAGCGGAAAAGGACTCACCGGCAGATCGGCGGCGGCGGCGGCGGCGCAGATTTAGGTTCTCCACGGACGCGGCTAGCCGGAAACCGGGGACAGGGTACCTCCGCGGCCGGGGCAACTCGCGTGCGGCGGGGCGCCTTCAGATGCGGCCGGGAAAAGGAGGGAATCGCAGGCGGCGGCGGCGAGATGGGGAAGAAGAGAGAAATAGCGCGTGGTGAAAACTCCCACCCACGAACCGTTTTGACCAAATGCAGGGCCCCCTCGGTTCGGCGCCGAAATCCGCGAAAAAGCCGTTGCGAGGCGCGGATTCACGGGCCCCGCAAAATCTTTTGCGGGTCCTGTTCTTCGTGTTTTTGCGGTTTTAAATCCGCATCGGGCGGTTATTATGCGGGTTTGCCCCTTTTGCGGGTTCTGCTAGAGATGCTCTTAGCAGCTGAGGGGTTGGCCGTCTGTTGGACATCTTAATTAGTTCATCAACCGTTGATGCATCAGGCAGGCAGGCGCTGTGCTCAAGCAACTGAGTAGACCGGAGACCGCACCATGTGATTGCTTCAAGGCCTGAGTCCTCACTCTTGGTGTCGGCTGAACTTCAATCATCTGACTCGCCTACTGCAAAATAGGCTTTGGAACTCTGACCGCCTTGCTATCACGGAATTGGCCTCATCAGTCTATGTGTCAATTTTGCAGATGTCAATCTGAGATAGCGAGACACATCATTTTCGAGTGCCGTTACACCAGACGAGTCTGAACAAAAGCTGCAGCCTGGCTGAAATGCCCTTCGCTCCTGCAAAGTCTTGGTACAGAATGCCAACGTATGCGTATATTGGAAAGCGGTGGCGGCCACAACGTCCCCTCTCAAAAGGGTCTAAAAAGGACGATCATCCTCATGGGAGATTTGGAAGGAAAGAAATGCGAGGATATACACAACAAGTTCTCGATGCCGACCATCCTCTTTCAACGCATTAAAGACGAAGACAACAATTGGATCCTAACAGGAGCTTAGAAGTTAGCGGAACTTATCGGCTGATTCCTTGAGTTTTATGTGTTTCTCTTTTTTCCTTTTGGCATAGTTGGAAGCTGCAAAGCGGGCAAAAAAAATGAATAGTGAAATTTGACAAGATTAATGCACTCACGTATAAGATTAATGCAACCCACGGTGGCTGAATATGTGATATATGTGCACTTGGTTTAGTTTAATTAATTTGTTGATAGGGACACGGCTTAGTTGCGAACTTGCGATGCGAGGAGCAAGCACAGATCATTGCGCCCATGGACCACAGGAGAACCAGATCTCGGATGGGAACACAATCCGGGACAATGACGTGGATAAGAGCATACAACGATAATAATGCAGGCCAGTGCCGGATCTTGCCCCCTACGGCCGGTCGCCATCACAATCCCCATCTCTCACCCACATACCACCTTTTGCTTACCTGGAAGGAACACGAGTACGGCCTCTTCTTGTCCACCCTAAACCAACCGGCCGATAATCTATTTCTGCTAAAGCACAAAAACGATCTAAGCCCAATGATGTCGCACATGGGAAGAACCTGGTGCCCAATTAGTTGAATGAACATTGTCGGGCTCCTCCTTTATATAAGCACCTTAACCCTCTTCACCTTTGGCCACCCAGACTCAGTTTCATCAATCTTCTGAGAACAACTTGCAAGTTGCAATTGTCCCCAGCCATTCGCCAAACCATACAGATGGATCAGGTCCTGAGTCAAGAAGGGGACATCAACCACCGCGCGACGCAGGAGTACTACCACGTTGGCCTCGACGGAGCAACGGGCCTGTCGGAGGCCGACGGGGTTCTCCTCATGGAGCTGATGGAGGACTCACCGGCGCCGCCCGTGGACGACGACATCGACCGGCTGAGCCATGTCATCCGGTCGCTCGAGGCCGAAATCACGAGAGGTGGCGCCGCGACTGTACCCAACGACGACTTCGAGTGTTTGACCGGACCACCGACACCGAGCGAGGACAGCTGCATGATCGACGAAATGCTGATGGCCGACCTCGATGGCTATGGCGGGACGGGGCCGATGGGGTACTGGCCGGAGGTGCCGCCGGTAGGGGGATGGTATTTGTACATGGACGGGGGTGAAGGTGCGTTCGCTGGGTACGAGCTAAGAGGTCAGGCGTACTATTGTGCAGATCAGGGCTGTGTCGAGCAAGTGTATAGCCCGTTGTGGGAATGAGAAAATTATAAATACTAGAGGATCTTAGAGGTGTGTAGCCGTAGTTTCTCTCTTCTTTCGTTCTTGCCACCAAATGCACAGAAACAGTTCGATGTGGTTGTATAGACTGCCCAAGCTACTGTATGAAATTGCTAATCTCGTTCTATTAGTTGAACAAACTCTTGTTTTTAGTCTACAATCTAACTTCACTGGATAATCAAACAAAAAAAGTTCCATCAAGATTCTTCGAATTCAAATCAACATGTCACCTCTTATATCTCAAAATGTTCGGCCATACCTCTAACTTGATTGTAAAAGATCAAACCTGCACAAGCTGACTTAGGTTTTGCACAAGCTGACTTAGGTTTTGCGTAACCAAATGAGTCCAAACTCCAACATACTGGTGGGCGGGGACATGCCCCTAACTCTCAACCATATTGTGGCTAGAGACACACCTCTAAGTCTCGGGCAGCAATATTGTGCTTCTCTTGTGACACATGCCTTATCTCACACGACAGAAAGTACTGTACATGCGCTTGCTTCACACACAATCCCAGTTAATTCTACTAAATTCAGGATTGAGTTGTTTTGGAAAGGAAAGCACATAGTGTTGCTCATCTTTCTCCACCAGTTTTAACTTTTGTATGAATTGGCTGGTGTATTATATCATCATATCACTACTGGAATCAACTACAATGTCAGAGTGCCGGTTGGACTTAGCGAAGGCCGAAATACACTCGACATACGCTATGCTATGCCGAGCGTTGCACTTGACATTAGAACCTCGGCATACGCTACTCATCCCCTCCCCACCCCATTCCCCTTCATATACCTGTGGTGGGAATTAGACTCATAGAGTGCAGAATGGGTTTACACATGGACATTCCTACGCTAAATCCTAACAAGACAATCCATATTCGATCCGGTTTGGTTTACATTGAGTATCCCGCAGAATCAGCCTCAGCGATCTTGGCATTGCGTGTACTCCAAAATGACGCGTTTGGTCCCGGCCTAGACTCCGAATCCTTATGAAGGGCCAATGTGTGCTGATTGGGCTGTCATTTTCTTGCGTGAGCCTACCTAGAGCCCATGACCCTGTCTTTAGAATCGAGTCCTTTGTGATCGTACAATGACGTTGTCTTGTTGCCGAATGAAGTTGTTGTCTCCGGATCAACGATGAGAGCACCGTCCATGCGCCAAAGAATGGTGTCAAAACCGAGATCGCGAAGCAATCTTACAATCTCACCGTTGATAACGATCGCGCAGACAGATAATTCCTCTCCTTTATAAACGAGCCCGCCGAATAAGACCGTTACTTGACGTTTCCACATACAGCGACAGGAAAACAAAACGACAGACAGATCATTCCTCTCCTTTAAAAATGAGGGGAGGGCGTGGCATTTCTGCTTACACCACTTCAGTCGTCATTTTCCTAGCCCTTCTTAGAGCATCTCTAGCAGAGCCCGCAAAACGCGAACCCGCAAAACAGTTTTGAGGGTCGCGGAACGCGCGTTTTTTTGCTCGAAACGTGGCGCGGCGGAGTAGAAACCGCAAAGCCGAACCTCAAAACAACTGTTTTGAGGTTCGGCTTTGCGGTTTCTGCTCCGCCGCTCCTCGTTCAGAAACTGCATATGCAAAACATGAAAGACCCTACACCACCACCGACGACATCATCGAAAGACCCTACACCAAGACATCACCATCACCTCCACCACCACCACCGCCGGCACCACCACCACCGCCTCCACCACCGCCGGCACCACCACCACCGCTAGCTTTTAGCATCGCTTGTTTCCTTCGATGCAATATCTCCTTCCTTGCGATGTCATGCCACTCCAAGGTGACTTCATCCATTTCATTTCGGTTCATCATCATGATCTTGTTCTCCTCGGCCAAGAGCTTGGCCACAGACTTGTTCTCCTCCGCCGAGGCTCTTTTGGCCTCAATCTCGGCCTTGCGCTTTCCTTCTTCACGGAGTACTTCCCAATTTTCTTTCTTCTCTTGAGCTTTCTTCTCGGCCAATTGGTGCTTTGCCTCTAATGTCTTGACCACCATGGTCTCATTGGATTTCACCATTTCATCAAGCTTCTCTCTCAAGCCTTGTGCCTCAAGTTGCTTCGCCACTCTTTCCTTGGCTTTCTTGTTGCCTTCGGGATTGTTCTTGTTCCTCCCACCTTGATCATCATTGGAGTCATCCTCAACACGTATTTCCCCTTTTTTTGTCTCTTGGTCACTCAACTTCCATTTCTCGCTACGTTGGAGAATTTTCCAACAATGATCAAGGACAAACGGCTTCTTCTTGGATGCGGGCATGTCCTTGAACCATTCTCTTGCAATGCGCTCCTACAATAGTTACATGTACCAATGGTGAACAATATGGTTACATATACCAACGGTGAACAATAGCAATGGTTATTTAACTCACCCAATCACCCTCTACGGTACCACTCGGAGGAGCATTCATCACTTGTTGCAAACATCCACTCCACCGGGAACATGTTGTTTTGATGATTTCCCAACGGCCTTGTAGTGATCGAAAGGTCCGAGGCACCATGCGGCCATTGCGTGGCATGAGTTGGAAGAACTTGTCCTCCACTCTTTGCCAATACCGATCCTTGGTTTGATCATTGCCGTGAGTTGCATCGAGAGAAATACTCTCCCAAGCATGGATCAATGTTTGGTCCTCCAAAATGGTGTAATCCGTACCTCTCCGGGAAATTCCTGCCCCGTCCACCTCCTCGACCTCGTTGTCTTCTTCGCCCGTACCACCATCGACGCCACCTTCGACCTCGTTGTAGCCGAAATTGCTGAGCGGAGGGTTGTTGATCTCAACCGACCCAAGCATGTCCATGAAAGCTTGTGTGCTGCAATTTGGAAGAACAATTTCGATATTGGCGAGCATAATTTGACAAATAGGCGCCGGAGGGTGGTTTGTTCATACCTTTTGGTCCCGGCGACATTCGCGGGCGTAGTTTCGGCGCCAGGCATGGGTGTGTTGGCTGCAGCAGCGGCGCCGGGCACAGACGCGTTGGCTGCAGCAGGGGCGGCGCTGGCCCTGACCTTCCGCACGGATGCCCTCTTCTTCGTAGCCGCGGCAGCGGCGGCGGCGGTGGTAGCCGCAACCAAGATTTGGGCAGCACCGGCGGTGCCCAGTCTTCTCCGCTTCGTCGGCGCCAATGGGGCAGCCGTGCCGGTGGCGGTGCAGAGCTCTGCCCGGCCAGCTGGATCTGTCGATGGCGCCGCCCCGACCGGGATGGTCACCAGGGACGGGTCGGAGGCGCTCATGGCAACGATGGGGCAGGGCGCGCGATGGCCGGAGTGGGTGAAGAGAAATCGGTGGCGGCGACGGCGGCGGTTCGGGGGCTGAATCTTCCCTCGCGCCAACGATAGAAGAGGATGAGGTTCCGTCTGTGGGCCGGGGATGGAAACCTAGCTTTCTCGGTTTCGAGGGCCGGATTCACGGGGTCTCTCAAAATCTTTTACGGGTCGGGGAGTTTTGAGGGTTCTATTCTCTGCATTTTTAAGGTTTCGAATCCGTATCGGGCGGTTATTTTGCGGGTTTGGGCCTTTTGCGGGCTCTGCTAGAGATGCTCTTAGCGTCGTTCCTTTATCATCAAAGCTTCCCCCAAATATCACCATTGCCGCCCTTCCCCGCCCTGGTGTCGTCGTTGGACAACGAGGAGATCTCGAGCAGCGCCACAACGACCATAGATGTGGAGCACGAGGAGAAGGAGGTCATCGATGACCGATGGCAACCTGGCAACCTCAAGGAGGGCATTATGGAGGCGTTCTCGGCGTGGGAGAAGTTGGAGCCGAGGTCCTAGATCCACAAGAGGACTTGCTGGGGGCTGTATTCCCCGATCCCGCAGAGAACAAGTTGTTCATCTTCCCCCAGTTCTTTCATATTCCTTGCCTCCATGGCACATTTTGAGACGAGATCTCGCCCATGGAGTTCTTTAATTCGCCTTTTGCCTATTAAAAAACTGGAGGTTTAACCCCAGCCTCTGCAATTCAGCTTCCACCTGATGTGGTGCTCCCTTGGGAGCCAGCTTTATCTAAGAAACATTTCTCAAATCAAACCAAACCACACGGGGTATCTTGCATCAGATCTTTGAGCCGAGATTTACAGATAAATCTGGCACCAATCGATGAAATCCGGGGATTAAATGGAACGATTGAGCCAAAACAGACCGAGGCAAAAGGAAACACCCGTGAATCGAACCTTGAATCTGATACGAATTGTAATGGACCCAGCCACTACAACAACAAGAATTGGGGATATGGGAAGGGAAAAGGGGTTAAGGCGAGAGAGAGAAAAGCAGTAATTGAGATTTCAGATTAGTTTCTCCGTACATGAATGTTCTCTCTCGAGAGGCAGCTGCCTACAGCGTTTACATGATTTGGGTGGGCTAAGCCCATACGGAGGAGAAAGTGCACAAACTATCGAGAGTAATAAAAACTAAGATCTTAGACATGTCGCTAGTTACAGACATTTCTGAGCAGCTGGACGAGTAACTTATGGAGGATCTCCTTATTCTACTTTATTTAATAAAATTTGATAGATGAACGCACAGACTTTATATAGTAAACTCCAGGAAGCTTCTCCCACCTTTGTTCATCCATCAAAGTTTATTGAAGAAATTAGATTGATGAGATCTTCCATAAATCTCTCGTCCAGCTAATGAGAGATGTCCATAAACAGTGACATGGCTAATATATTAGTTTTTGCTCTCGAGAGTTTGTGCACTTTCCCCACTAAACCCAATAAACCCAAATTTTTATACTCTCATTTATTCAGAAGGAACGAAAACGATTGAGACAAGATCTTTCAAAAGTTTTTCCCATACGGCTGACCGAACAATAGTACCTACATCACTACAGCTTCTTGTTTGGTCGTTTGGGTAAACACAACTAATCAATCAAGACAGAGCCCATATTAACTAGTGGCTGCATTGGAAGCAATCTAAACCAATGAGTGATTTAAAATCTCTTTGAACTAAACTCTACCGGGGGTTCACCCTCTTCAAAGATCCACCAACAGCCAGATAGTTTTTTTAAACTTAGTTGATTTTCTTATCAACAAATGTAAAATTTATAAAGGCATAGCTAAGCAACTCAACTGAGTTCAAATGTTACTATAACAACAGGGTATAAAGTGGATGGCTATACTACTTTGGGATTTCATAGGAATAGCGTAATAAAAATTAATGTACCTATCATGTAGAATACAAAATATCTAATGCAATATTATAAAATAGTAGTAAGCTATGACTAAAGTGTCACTTGACTTGCTAACTAGCAGGGTAAGTGTAAGTATCGCAATAGCAAGAGTGGCACCCTAAGTAATATATTACATAATGTTAATGTAGAGTACATGTACAGTACGTATACCTATAGAGTTGGAGTTGTATACGATATGTAATATGTAACCCCTGTGTGATATATAAAGGAAGAGGAGCAAACGGAGCTTGGCTCTGATGGTTGGGTTCCCTGTGGTGGAACCAGCCCACCCAGGTTCAAGTCCTAGACTTGGCATGGGCGTTTGCATTTACCTGGATTTATTCCAGGATTATCCGGCGCTATTCTTTCAGTGGTAGGTGACGTGCCCGTCAACAGCGAGGCGCCTGTGGTGACTTCGTCAACCTCAAGATCTGCCGGCTCAGTCCTTCAGAGGTGCTCATAGGGGTAGGGTGTGCGTGCGTGCGTTCATAGGGGTGAGTGTATGTGCGTATTTGTGAGCGTCTGTGTTGTACTGTGTTCTCAAAAAAAAAAAGAGGAGGCCGGCACAATTGTGTACGAGCCGTCATACCCAAACCCTAGTTACATTGTCATGGTATCAGAGCCTGTCTGCTAGATCCAATCTTCCCGTCCTCCTTCGCCTCCTCGATCGTCATGTCGTCTGCGTCTCAGAGCTCGTCTGCCATCGTCTCTAGTTCGTCCCCTCTGCTCGGCTCTGTAATGGCCGGGCATCTTGTCTCCAGCGCGCCGGCGTTCACTGCCGTCCCCAACTTGGCGCAGATCGTCACCACCAAACTTAACCGTGAGAACTACGTCCTATGGAAGACACAGATCGGCCCGATCCTTCGCGGCTCCCTCCTCATGGGGTTCTTGGATGGCACGACGCCATGCCCGCAGAAGCTGACCTCAGAGACCGTCGATGGCGCCGCCGTGCAGAAGCCCAACCCGGAGTATCTCCGGTGGGTGCAGATTGACCAGTCCCTCCTGTCTGGGCTGGTGTCAACACTTACCCCTGATGTGATGGGCTTGATCACCATGCTCGACACCTCGAGGAAAGTCTGGACAACGTTGGAGAAGCTCTTCTCCGCTGCAACAACCTCCAAGGTGATGCAGATTCGCATGCAATTAACCCAATTGTCCAAAGGGGATTTGTCCGCTGCAGCCTATTTCCAGAAAGTGAAGAATCTCACCGACGGTATGTCGGCGATCGGAAAAACACTTGACGATGATGAAGTCATTGCCTATGTGCTGTCTGGACTGGGAGAGGAGTACGACTCGTTTGTCGACTCCATTACGGGGCGCTCCCAGCCACCGTTGCTCAGCGAAGTCTATGATCTTCTCATCAGTAAGGATACACGTGTTCAGATGAGAAGCAGTGCTGCACATCTTAATCTTGACCCCTCTGCAAATTTTTCGTCCCGTGGCGGTCGTGGTGGTGGCCGCAGCAACCGTGGTGGAGGGGGTGGTCGTGGTGGTGGTAACCACGGCTATAACAACACTCATGGCTACAACAACTCAGGTGGCCGTGGTGGTGGACAAGGTCATGGTAGTGGCAATGGTGGAAACCGTGGTGGTGGTCACGGTGCAAATGGTAGCAGCAACAATCGTGGCCACTACAACTACAATGGTGGTGGTCGGCAGGGCTACAACAACAACAACAACAGTGGGGGTGGCGGTGGTGGCCGCCCTGTGTGCCAGATCTGCGGTCGTCTTGGTCACACCGCAATGAAGTGCTATGATCGCTTTGATCACTCTTACCAAGCTGAGGATCCAAGGGTTGCAAACTACACCAACAATAATCAAGGCTACACCGTTGACAACCATTGGAACTGTGACACAGGTGCGACCGATCATATCACTCATGATCTTGATCGGCTGAACTTCAGAGAGAGGTATCCTGGCAAGGAGCAAATTCAGACTGCAAATGGTACGTGCATGCCTATTCTCCATATTGGCAATTCTCAACTGGTCACTCCTCACAGAAAATTGCTTTTGTCTAATATTCTTCATGCTCCTCAAGCCTCCAAACACCTTCTTTCTGTACATCGATTTACCCGCGATAACAATGTTTTCTTTGAGTTTCACCCATATTATTTTCTCATAAAGGATCGTGCAACGAGGAAGGTTCTAGTTCACGGAACATGTAGAGGAGGACTCTATCCAATAAATCCATCCCAGTGTGCGTTGTCTTCTGAAGCTCTTCAAGTAGCTAAACTATCCTCGGCTCATTGGCACCGGCGTCTTGGTCATCCGTCTTCTACAGTAGTTCATAGGGTCCTTCATGATTATGGTTTGTCTTTCGTTTTTGGTTCAGACAATGTCGTTTGTGATGCTTGTCAAATGGGCAAAACCCATCAGTTTCCCTTTTATTCATCAACTAGTGTGGCTACGGCACCTCTTGATATTATCTATTCCGATGTGTGGGGACCGGCACTCACTTCTGCCGGTGGTTATAAATATTATGTCTCGTTTATTGATGCGTTTAGCAAATTTACGTGGATATTCCTGTTGAAACATAAATCAGAGGTTACTCGTGTCTTTATTCAGTTTCAGTCTAAGGTAGAGCGTGCACTTGGGCGCAAAATAATTAATTTCCACAGTGATTGGGGGGGTGAGTTTCAAGGTCTCAATTCACACCTTCGTAGTTGTGGTATTCATCATCGTGTTTCTTGTCCTCACACGCATCAACAAAACGGTGTTGCCGAAAGAAAACATCGTCACATTGTCGATATGGGTCTTTCACTTCTCGCGCATTCCTCGCTTCCGCTGAAACTTTGGGATGAGGCATTTTTAACGGCATGTCATCTTATTAATCGTTTACCCTCTCCAAATCTGCAGCAGCAAACACCTCTTGAGTTGCTTTTTCATCAAAAACCAGACTATGATTTCTTACGCGTGTTCGGATGTGCATGCTGGCCTAACTTGCGTCCCTACAATAAAACGAAACTATCTTTTCGGTCTCAACGGTGTGTCTTCATCGGCTACAGCGATATGCATCATGGATATAAGTGTCTGCTTGTATCTTCTGGCCGAGTCTTTATTTCTCGAGATGTCACGTTCGATGAACAGCAGTTTCCTTTTGCTACAGATTTTTCCTCTCGCTCACCAAGAATCCTATCTGAAACTGATCTAGTTACGTCTAGTCTTTCACTTGTTCCCTCGCCTGTTATTCCTAGCCCTGCGTCAACACCCGTTATGCATGCACCTCTGCCAGTAGATCATCCTGAGCCCACTATCCAATCTAATCCACCTACACCCACAGTTGAGAATAGTCAATTACGAGATCAGGCTCACACGGTACCTAATGCGTTTGACAGTGCTTCAGAGTCAGTTGATGTGCAGGATACAGGTTCAGGTGCTCCTGCTGGTTGTGATCGACCGGTGACTCGTCTCCAACACAATATCCGTGTTCCCCGTCAGCTGACAGATGGTACGGTCTACTATGATCCTCGCAAACGCTCTTTTGCGGCAGCTATGCACTCAGATGAACCTGCTACCTATAGTGAAGCTCTTGAGCGTCCAGAGTGGTGTCGCGCCATGCAGGAAGAAATTGCTGCACTTCATGAGAATCAGACTTGGCACTTGGTTCCTCGACGTTCAGGTATCAATGTGGTTGACTGTCGTTGGGTGTTTAAACTGAAACGACATGCGGATGGTACTGTTGAGCGTCACAAGGCGCGCCTTGTTGCAAAAGGTTTTCGGCAACGTCATGGTATTGATTATGACGACACCTTCTCTCCTGTTGTCAAACCAGCAACTGTTCGTCTTGTGCTTTCTGTGGCTGTTTCTAGGGGATGGCACATTCGTCAAGCTGACGTCAAGAATGCCTTCTTACACGGAGTATTACAGGAAACAGTTTATATGACTCAGCCTCCAGGTTTTGAAGATCCCGATAAGCGTCATATGGTGTGCAAATTGGACAAGGCGATTTATGGTCTCAAACAGGCTCCCCGTGCATGGTTTGCACGCCTAAGTTCTAAATTACATGATCTTGGTTTTCGGTCTTCTTCTGCGGATACTTCTTTGTTTGTTATGCAGAATTCAGAGGTGACATTGTATGTGCTTGTTTATGTTGATGATCTCATTATCACTGGATCTTCAGTCTTGGCTGTTGACAATCTTTTGCGTCAGCTTCACAGCGCTTTCGCCATCAAGGATCTGGGTTCTCTAAACTATTTTCTGGGAATTGAGGTTACCGCAGATCCAGGGGGGATTACACTGTCTCAGCGCAAGTATGTACATGATCTTCTTCGCCGTACCAATATGGACAAGTGTAAACCTGTTTCTACTCCAATGTCTAGCACAGAAAAGTTGACCAAGCACACAGGAACATTACTGTCACCTAAAGATGTCACCAAGTATCGTAGCACAGTTGGTGCCTTGCAGTACTTGTGTATTACCCGACCAGATATTTCATACTCAGTAAATCGGGTGTGTCAATATATGCAGCAGCCTACTGATTTTCATTGGGGAGCGGTTAAGAGGATTCTAAGGTTTCTCAAATTTAGTTCGGCAGATGGTCTTCGTATTCATCGATCACGGTCTCTTTTGTTGAGTGCTTTCTCCGATGCTGACTGGGCAGGTTGTCCTGATGATCGACGGTCAACTGGTGGTTTTGCTGTCTTCCTTGGAGCAAATCTTGTATCATGGAGTGCTCGTAAGCAACCAACTGTCTCGAGGTCCAGTACCGAGTCTGAATATAAAGCTTTAGCAAATGCCACGGCTGAATTGGTATGGGTTCAGTCAGTCTTGCGAGAGTTGGGAGTCTCTCAGCCAAGAGCGCCGTCCTTGTGGTGTGACAATCTTGGTGCAACCTATCTCTCGGCGAATCCAGTATTTCATGCTCGCACAAAGCACATCGAAGTTGATTTTCATTTTGTTCGTGAGAGGGTGGCTCAAAAGGCGTTGGAGATTCGGTTTATTCAGTCTAGAGATCAGCTAGCTGATATTTTCACAAAACCTCTTTCCGTGGATGTGTTTGTGCGTCTTCGTTCCAATCTCAACATGGTTACCCGTAGTTGTGATTGAGGGGGGCTGTTAATGTAGAGTACATGTACAGTACGTATACCTATAGAGTTGGAGTTGTATACGATATGTAATATGTAACCCCTGTGTGATATATAAAGGAAGAGGAGGCCGGCACAATTGTGTACGAGCCGTCATACCCAAACCCTAGTTACATTGTCACATAACACATAACAATACATAAACAGACCATTCAAACATATGAAAATACATAAACATGAGATGGATGGATCGATGCAAAGTGTTAGACTCCAAATAAAATATCTAATTAAATTTACTATCTCGTTACTGAATTTTAATGCAAAGTGTCACACTCCAAATAAAACATCCTCGTCTGCATGATGCTTCATCTCAATTTTAATGCAATTTAATTAACTGTAAAGTATTTGAAAACATGTAAAGGGCTTTAACAATGAACAAATGTTTCTGTTATTAAAACATTTTATAAGATAACTTTGGTTCCTATGGACAAATATAAATATTTGAGACATTTTCCAAAAATATTCACATTAAAATGATTTTTAAAATTTTAGCTATGAATCAAATACCCTGAATGCTTCTCTGAAATTTAACTAGTCTTGTTAAAAAGGGAGTAACAAAAACAAAAAAAAAGGGAAAAATAGGTAGCAGCACTCTCTCGTTCCAGCTTTTTCAAAACTAACAAGAGGCCAAGAGGGGCAACCCTACTTACAAGTGTGTAGATTTTCAGTCCTGGTGAACTCCCCTTACCTAACAACCAGCTTACCTGGAGAAGTTAAGACATTGGACAGCTCAGAAAGAACGAAAACTTGGTTTGCCAATAACCCATAGCCCATAGGCATATGGTTTCATTTCATAGGAGTCCCCTGACTAGACTGCTAGACATATAGAATAAGCAGACTAGTCATACAGATACGCACACAAACACGGAACAGGTACTAGCTAGTATAGCAAAATTACCTTCATCCTTGCTAAGATATTTGGAGATTTCGCTGGTGCAGTTACGCGTAAGAGCGAAGTCTTTTCTCGTAACAAGCTTGGCAACTCCTTGCAGTGTCTTATTCCTCATGTCAATAGAAATCACCACATCGATCTTCCCCGTGCGGTTGGCCATATACAGCAGGTAGCAAACGTCATCATTCAAGCTCATGGTGGGGAAACCAATGAGGTTTGCAGGTAATAATATTGCTTCGGAGGGGTTGCCGTCGGCGCTGCGCAGACTAGGCAGCTGCGCAGAATGCATTGGGTCAATTGCGATGCCAGCAACATCGAAGGTGCAGTCAACATGCCAGTCCTCCCATAAAACAATCGGGATCGGTAGGCTCCATGTGGTGGCATTCCAGGCTCCAACCACCTTTTCTAATGGGTTTTCGATCTCAATGTACTTCATGGAATCTTTAAGCAGGTTGGCGGCGATGTCCCGAATGACGCATGGGCTGCATTTTGTTGGGTTTCGTCAACAGGATCGATCACATCAATTTAGACGAACACGCCACACATGAAAAACTTGTAGCCAGGGGTGCGTCTCGCACCCTCTAATCGTCCTCTTTATTGCTTTTCTCAATGTCTTAACTTGCGGTACAACTCAATACTTCATGGTACAAGTCGATGATCTAAACGCAGCCCCATAGTCGTGCTTATATACACGCACGACCAGACTAACAACCTAGACCTACTCGGATTGCATCCGAACTAACACATCCTACTCTAACTAAAACTCACGCCAGACTTTCCTAAACAAGCTAAGGACTCCACGTACATGATTTTCTAATCCTAGTACAATACGACTAGAACTCCAGCCTGACTAGTACAAGCCTAGACCTCACGTACGGAAAACACCTGCCTAATTAAACTGCCTAACCTTAACCATGGATTAGGCAAGATTATAACTAACAATCTCTCCCTAATCTTGACTCTTCGTCTTCCATGCTCCTCTGATCTTGACACTTACAGATCTTCGTCTTGTCCGGGCCTCGCACCACGACAAGTCTTATTGGCTCTCCCCAATTTTGACTTGGCGAATTTTACGGACCAATCCAAATATGACCTGGACTACCCAGCCACGCTATACCCGGGGATCATACCATCCACCTAGCGCGATACATGCCGACTACCTCGTGGACTACACTATCCACTCCAGCCTCATGTAGAGCCATGGCCTCATTGAAGAGACTCACCTTCTCTGGTTTACCGCCCCCTCATACTTGAACTTGATCCTCTCGGCGAGACACGTAGACATCCATGCTTCCACTGCAACGGATCCTCACAAAGACGAGCACTTGGACACAACGACGACTCACTGACACGACGACGACCACACGTGCAAACATGCACATACTTCGACTCTTCTAACACCCGGTTGACGATCTTGACGAGACTCCCGGCACCGCATCTCGGCACCACCACTCGCATCAACGATCATCCACCTCCACCGGCTTTCCGACGACATCTCCTTGCCGCCTCCTTCGGTCGCTCCGCCGAACAACGATCGCCCGCCCCGAGGCGCTTGTACGGGTCGCCTCCCCGGGGCAAGCGTGATCTCAAATCTTTGACCTCGCTCTGATACCAATTGTTGGGTTTCGTCAACAGGATCGATCACATCAATTTAGACGAACACGCCACACATGAAAAACTTGTAGCCAGGGGTGCGTCTCGCACCCTCTAATCGTCCTCTTTATTGCTTTTCTCAATGTCTTAACTTGCGGTACAACTCAATACTTCATGGTACAAGTCGATGATCTAAACGCAGCCCCATAGTCGTGCTTATATACACGCACGACCAGACTAACAACCTAGACCTACTCGGATTGCATCCGAACTAACACATCCTACTCTGACTAAAACTCACGCCAGACTTTCCTAAACAAACTAAGGACTCCACGTACATGATTTTCTAATCCTAGTACAATACGACTAGAACTCCAGCCTGACTAGTACAAGCCTAGACCTCACGTACGGAAAACACCTACCTAATTAAACTGCCTAACCTTAACCATGGATTAGGCAAGATTATAACTAACACATTTGTGGTAGAATCTCCGGTTAGCGCTCGCTGGCAGCGGCAGTAGTACGTCGAGGAGCACGGGATCCTCCTGGAGCACATTGCAGACGAGGATGCCACGCCAGAGGTCAACCCAGTCGACCATGCCAAGCCCTCCGCGCCCGAGTATGATCACTTCCAGAGCGGTAAAGGTAGAGATTGAACTCCTTGTTAGCCGTCGTATCCTGGTACCTTGTTGTGAGAGCAGAGACGGCGTACTCGTCGTCGTCGTTGCCGAAGTTCAGGAGGGCGATCTCCTGATCTTTGAAGCTGTTGGGGTACGGCTGCGGCGGAAGAAGGTAGAGCGATGGGTTCTTCCGAGGGTGCGCCCGGTTGAGGAAGTAGTCGCAGCAATGATGATTGTGCCAGACCTGAGGATGACTCCAACGGGGCGACGCATCGACTCCACGCGCGTCCGTCCCTGTCCACGTGAGTCAAAAACACGGCCCAACGGGGCGACGCAAACGGACCGCGCGTCTGTTTTCCTGTCCGCCGCGACCCATTCGTGGCCCAAATTTGGGCCAGGTTTGCGTCGGCCGCAGACGCACGCGGAGCGCTGGCCTGTCCTCCCCGTGTCCGTCCAGGCCCCGCGTGTCATAGACACAACGGCTTGAGCGGCCACCTACCCCCATTAACTGTGGCCGGTGGAACTCTTTAAATGGCACCGGCCGGCCAAACCCTAGAGCACAAACTCTAACTCTCCTCCCCAGCCACGGCGGCCACCACCTCCAAGCATAGATCCACGCGTCGGAATGGATCCGCCGCCCCCGCCGCAACATCTGGTGGACCAGGTCGAGCGAGCGCGTATGAGCGCGCGCGGGCGCTATCGCAGCAGCTTCTCCCGCCGGATGGTGACCAGTCCGGCATGGGCTGGCATGATTCCGCAGCCGCCGCGGCCGCGGCTGTCGGACGACAAGAGAAGGGCGGTGGAGGCCGCGTACTCCGACTCCATCGACAACGACGAAGAAGAGTACGCCGCCGGTGTCGCGGCGGGCAGCGCGTCGCCCGAGCCTCCCATCGGCGTGGGCGGCAATATCCACAGCTCCGAGGAGGAGGCGGCAGAGGCAGCCCACATGCAGCTGAATGCGCATAGGGCGGCCGCGTTCATGTCCGCCGCGCGCGCCGTTGCCGACGCTGCACAGGAGGCCGAGACGGCGCAAGCTCGCCGCGCCGCAAATGGCACCGCGAGGCCAAGGCGGCCGAGGCGGCCAAGGCGGCCGTCAACAGAGCTGACAGCTCCAACTGATGCCATATCCCCGCCGGCAAGGCCGCCTATGCGCGGCCAATTTTGCAATGAAGCCGGCGCCGCTACGTGTAGTCCGCGTCTGGCCACGGCCATGACGAAGGAAGAGCCAGCAAGTCTGTGGCCAAACGGGCTTGTGGCTGGACGTTCCTCAAGGCCGGAGCCCCTCTTTGATCTTCCCCCTTGCCGGCCTGTGGTCGGTTATTAATTTTTTTATTTTTTAGTGTAGTTCTAAGGTTTAATGCCGGCCCTGGTCTCCGTGACCACGACGAGGCGCCGGCGATCGAAGAGGAGAAGCCCTAGACAATTTTATTATGTATTATGTATTAGGTCCTTTATTATTAAGAGAAATGTATGGAAAAAAAGGCCGGTCGGACTCAATGCGTCGGCCCCGTTGGGCGCACTGGCCAGAAAGGGGCGGACCTGGGCCGGGACGCGCGCCCATTCCATGACCCAAACGGACAAAACGCGGACCAAACGCGCGTCCGTTTGTGTCGCCCCGTTGGAGTCATCCTCAGGGCACACGAAGACATGGAAGAGGATGAGATCGGAATCCGCGCTGACAACCTTGGAAGGCACCACGAAACTGGCGGTCCAAGATCTAGCCAGTGGACACAGAAGTGGGAGACTTGGGGTGGGCGGGCGGCGTAGAAGGACACCTGGATGCGTTCGCCGGTGCTCGTGTAGCTCTCGACGAAGGTGGCGTTACGGTAGTCACCCATATAGCCAAGGATGTCGAGGAGGACCCAGGTTGGGGCTTCATGGCCATCGCCCTCGGGGAGTGGAGGCGGCGGCGGCCATGGCGTCCAACGAGGGGGAAATTATGATTTTGATAAAAAAAAATCATAAGCTAGGAATTATGACTTTCATAATTTGGCCTTGCTTACTTCCTAGCTGATGATTTTTTTTTTTGCCGAAAACTGTTAGTTGCACGTGATAAAGTCCTGGGCACCAGTGCTATTGATGTTTCAAAAGAAAAGTAAATGGTATTTCGGTGTATCAAAAATTACAGAAAAAATATACAACCACATATACACGTATAGCATGTATGCCACAAGTTACCCGCAAAAAAAAATGAATGCAACAACTTGTGTTAAAAAACACGTTTTATTTTGGTCTACACAAAACATGAAATTTTCGGCATAAAATAGGTATATTCCCACAAGGGGATTTGATCTTTTTCACTTTACTTATATTTATTAGGACTTTGACAATTTGGCCTTTCTTATTTCGTAGCTGATATTTTGCCGAAACCTGTTAGTTGCATCTCAGCACCCCCTGAATTTCAAACACCAGAAGACGAAAATATACAACTAAATATACCTTTATATATAAAGGCTCGACATCTCAACGGCCTCTCCATCGGGCCACGTCGCCTTTTTTTCTCTGATCGTCGGATCGAAGGAACGTGCGCCCAGGATGGAACCACGTCGTCCCGCGCGCGTGTTACTGTTCCCAGGAACAGTAGATGCGCCTCCGCACCAACCGGAGCTCGACACGTCACCCGGTCACCGCCGGTGAAACCGGTTTCGAACTGGTGACCCCCTCCCGCATGACTTTTGACGCAATAATTTACGAAAAACACCCCGCAAAGGACTAACATGCAAATTCAAAAAACATCGAGGACCTCCATGTAAAAACATCCGCAGAGCTCACCCTTTCTCTTCCCTTCTCCCCGCGCGAGCCCGACCTCGCCGGCGCCGCCGACGCGCACCGCCGCCCCACTGCGCCTCCCCGGTCAGATCGACCCCCACCACGCGCTCCGCCGTCGTCCCCTCCACCTCCTCGCCGCAGATCAGCTGCCGGGGCGCCGCGCCGTCGCCGAAATCTCCGCCGCCGTGCCGCTGTCCTTCCGCCGCGTCCGCACGCCGCCGCCGCCGCTCCGGTGATCAAGAAGCGGCGGCGCCGCCACCTGCGGGCAGCCTACGTCGAGGCGCGTCCAACGCCCCCACCCGCGCGTCCTAGCTCGCGGTGGCGCGGCTCCGGCGACCTCGACGCCGCCGCGGCAGAGCACGGGCGCTGGTGACATCAGCATGACGTCCCAGCTGCCTGGGCTGAGCAGCTGGGCTGCCTGATGGGCTGGGCTGGCCGCTGTGCGGCTGGCTCAGCCTTTTTTTTTCCCTGTTTTTTCCCATTCTTTTTTTTATGTTCTTTTTATTCTACTTCCTTTTAAAAAAAAACTTTTATATCTTTTCAAATACAGCTCCAATAATTTCTAAACCTGCACAATTTCGAAATGTAGACATTTTTGAATTTCAATTTTACCCAAAAAAAATGCAAATTTAAATATTTCAAAATTTCAGATGCCTTTCAAATCTACCTATTCCACCAACTTTTGGAAATCAAACAAAGCATAAGTATAAACCTTTTTTGTATTTCGATATATCGAAATTTGAACACAGTTTGAACATGTACATTTCCAAATTTAAATTTTTTGCACCACGGTATTTACAAATGTGACAAAAATATCGACATGAACACATCAAGAAACACTGACTATTCACGTCGTTCGATCAAAATTCAAATTTGAATGTTCCAATATTTTGAATGCCTTTCAAATCTGAGCATGTGAACATTTCCGAATTTGAATTTTCTACACCCCAGTATTCGCACTGAAATTTAAACAAATTTTACCTACATACTTCTTCCGAATTTTAGTATACTCAAGTATAAACAAATTTTAATGTGTACATTATCAAATTTAAATTTTTTACTCCGCTTTATTCACAAATATGACAACCATGTCAACATAACCACAAAATCTGAGCATTTAATAAACGTCAAAATAATTCAAATATGAAAAGCTCCCCAATTTGACCATTTTAAAAAAATTGAACACCTTATCAACATAGAGATTTCTTGAATTTCAACAATTTTATAATATAAACCGCTTTCGAATGCGGACATTTCCAAATTTTGAATATTTTACTCCGCACGACCGCGACGTATGCCGTTTCAATCCAAATTTCAAATTTAAGACCTCTAGAAATTTTAAAATTCTTTCAGATCCGATCATTTTATGAACGACAAAAGAATTCAGGCCTTAATACGGCTCCACTTTAACCAATTTTTAGAATCTAAACGTTTTCAAAATGTAAACTCCTTTTGAATTACAACCATTTTCAAATTTGAGCAATCTCCAAAATCCGAATATTTTTAAAATGGTTTTTTCCCCAATTTCAATGATTTCCAAGCTTAGACAATTTTAGAACATCGGTAATTTTAAATTCGAGAATCCGACTAATATTTGGAGGAAAATACAAATTCATTTCCTCTAATTATGAATTGAATTTTAATTGAATTAAATAGATAATCATATAATGTGTTTCTTCTGATTATTGAATTAAATTAAATATTTAAAAAAACTCAAACATATTATACCAACTCAAATAATTTAATATGCACAATTTAAATATTCCCTAAATTGTGTTTAATATTTTTTTGTTTTCCCCCCTCCCTTTTTTTAATCCCACTCAAATTTTGTTGTTACTTTAATTTAAAGACCTATGTACTCTCTATCCATGTAAAATTAAAACTTATAGGATGATTTTACAACGATTTCCTAACAATAATTGTTCAACGATACTTATTCTGCTAGGATAAATTTAAAATGTAATTTGTTTTCCATATTTTCCAACTGTACATAAAGATTGATCTTTATCAGATAAGTTTTTGCGAAGAGTTCGGCAATATATTATTTTAGTATATTTAGACAAATTTCCAAAAGAAAAAAGAACTGCTAAATGATACATATTACAAATTTACAAATGTCTTCCAAATCTAAACATTTTACAAACATGAAAAGAATTCAAATATAAATACTTTCCAAATTTTACCAATTTTTTGAAATATAAACAACTAATAAGTGCGAACTCTTTTTGAATTCCAACAGTTTTAAAATCTGAACAATTAAAAAACTTCCGAAATTTTCCAATTTTTTAAAAATCTAAACAACTAACAAATGTTTTTTTTTCAAATCCAACAGTTTTAAAATTTGAACAATTTTTTAAATGCATACATTTTTAAATATGAATTTTAACACACGTGCGCGGCGTGTCGATGCGGTTTTAAAATCTGAACAATTAAAAAAATTCCAAAATTTACCAATTTCTTTAAATCTAAACAACTAATAAATGTGATTTTTTTTTTTGAATCCAATAGTTTTAAAGTTTGAAAAAAAAATCCAAACATTTTTAAATATGAATTTTTACACACGGGCGCGGCGTGTCGACGCGCCATCTTGCCTAGTACACATATATGTATGCATGTCACAAGTTTGTTAAAAAACACGTTGTATTTTGGGGTAAAAAATATTAATTGTCACATCCCAATATTTTGTAATAAGTAAAACCCTAGTTGTAAGACATCAAAATTTGGAACCAACAAAAACTTTTGGTTTATGTCTTGTGTTGATTGTTTCCTTGTTGATATTGTTGCTTGCTTGAATAAATAAAACATTGCACTCAAAAACAAATGGAAAACAATGGCACTACTTTATCATGTGGCCTAAATTACTCAAAATTGTTAAACCAATATTTTCTTTTATAAAAATACAGAAGGGAGATGATATGAACTCCTACCTCTTATTCTCATCACCTTTCTCTCAAAAACATATTTTCCAAAAACATATATTCTTGAAATTATTAAAATCTTATTCTTTCTTTAATTCTTGGATTTATTAAAAACCCTAATTTACACTTACACCAAAATTCAAGAAATAAATCCACAAACTTCCTTAAACCTATTTAAATCAAGTTACCACCAAAATTCATCAAATTCAAAATTAAAAATTTGGCCAGGCTTTCTGTCGAACACCTGATGGGCAGAAGACACCCTAGCTCGATTTCAACTCAAAGCTGAGCAAATTCGATCGATTTTCGATCGAATTCGAACTCTCTCTCACCCTCTCACCAGCTAGTGCACGAGGCACTCGAGTGCCACAGCCATTTTGGCCGTATGCTGCTGGCCGCACTCCCTCTCTCCCCTCCGGTCACCTCGACCTGCAAAAGAGAAGGAGGAGACGGCGCGAGACTGGCCAGCGCCGCGCCATCCTCTCTGCCATGCCCTCCGCTCCCGTTGGGGAACGGCCACGTGCGCCGATTCTCCTCTGCCGCCCTATCCAGCTCGACCAACCCGCGGACGCCGTGCGCATGAACGACGACGTCGTCCCCGACCAACACTGCACCCCAGCACGCACGACTCGCCATGCCCACTCCCCGACCTCGCCGTGACCCCACGGGCACCACGACGTCACCCTTACTGGCCCACGCTGCCGTCAGCAGACGGACGAGCACCTCGCATGCACGCCGTGCCAGCACCACCCCGAGCTCACCGTTACCCCCTCTCTGCACTCACCTCACACCCCTGACCCCTAACGCCGTCTGTGGACGTTACTGCACCGCCCAGCCCGCCAATGGCGTGCTCCCGCGACCCCTACCCCTCTCGTGCACCCCGACCACCGTACGTCGGCCCCCGGCTATAAACCCCCCCCCCCCCCCCCAGCCTCTCACTCTCGTCACACACCGCCACTGCTCTCCCCCTTGCTCTCCACCTCTCTCGTGCACCGCCGGGAGGGCGGAGCTGCTGTTGCTGCCTCCCTGCCATGGTCGCGCACGCCCACGCCGACCACAGCCGAAGGTTGAAGACGACGGCCACGCCGCACCTCTCTCTCTTTTTTTCTTTCCCTCTCTCTCTCTCTTCCGTGCATTGCCGCAGCCCCACGCTCACTCGCCCCTCCGTTTCATGCACATGAGCTTCACCAGGAGGTCGCCGTCGACGAACCGTGGACGTGGAAGCCGCGAAGCTCGCCGCCGACTCTCGGGACACCCTCGACAGCACCACTCCTCCTACGAGCTTCCCCAGGCCGCCGCACTCATCTCCACTCTCTCCGTCGTCCCCAGGACCCTAGGTGAGCACCCCCTGCACCACCACCATACACGGCCACGGCGGCGCCGCCGATTTATGGTCGCTGTCGGCGCGCCTATTTCTGGCCGTTGGATCTAATCCAACGGCAGCGTACCGCTTCGCGTAGAATAGGCCACTGACGGGGTAGGCCCCACCCGTCAGGGTTTTGAACATTTCTGGCGTGGGAAAAATCCCGTGGGCCGGCCCATTTAACCAAATTCACCTGGCCCTTTTTCTTTTATTTAAATCACTGTAATTATTCAAATCTAAAAGCACATTTGAAATTCAATAACTCGAGTTCTGTAAGTCCAAAATTGATGAACCAAATTTCTCTGGAAAGCTTATGAAAATGTTTACACAACCGCACTACTCTCATATTATTTAGATTAATAACAAATAAATGGCAATTTAATTACAACAGAAGGTTTATTTCATAAAATTGTTTGTTTCTGATACTCTAGATTTCCAAATGACATGAGACCAATTTTGTTAGCTTAGTATTGTGCAAACCAAGCTTCCCTAATTTTTGTAGAATTATTAGAGGAACCGAAATTAGTTGGCTTTTAATTTAGTGTTACAACCCTTTTCTGCACTAAAACAATTATAGTTAATTAATGCTTTATCCAAATGACTTGAAACCAGTTTTGCTAGATCAGAATTAAACAGAGCTAGTTACCCCTAAAAGGGCATAATTTTTGTGAGCAACAGAGAATAAACAGTAGCTAAAACATGTATAGCTAAACTCTGTACTAAAAGAATTATGTATGAATTTTGGTAACTCCAAATGAACCAAATCCAATTGCTTTGTCTTCTATAGGACAGTAGCTATCTGTAGAATTTTAGTTTGTATTTTTGTGATGCTTTGTCAAATTGTGGTGTGATTGTGTGTTTTTGCTTGTTAACGATGTTTAGATGAAAACGTTGCCGGAGTTTGCGAGGAAGGGGGATACGTTGAACAAGAAGGGAAGGACCAAGGGGACTTTGCTGAGCAAGGCAAGCTACTTCTCTGATCATGCACTGATATACGATTATTTGATCTACATGTTTTATTCACAAAGGCGTAACTGTTTTATGAGGTGTTGCCACTAAACCCTGATTTGAAAACCCGTTTACAAAATATACATATATTATTTTGACACCCTATGTAGAGATATTAGATGGATTCTTTCATCAAACTCTAGGTTGGGAAAAACTCCTGTTTATTTCAAAAACCTCTTATGTAAACTACTTGGGTGGAATCATGTTGACCCAAGTTATTGCTATCGGAGCTGATGATGGAGTATGGAGAATCTATTATATATTAAAAGTGCATTATGGGCTAACCAGAAATTAGAGAATTAACTAGAAAATCCCACAATAATCAGAAACATCTGGCCATTAAATTAGTGGCCCCGTTTATAATTAACAAACCACAGCCATCCGATCTGAAGTTACGATCACCTGGGACCTAAAGCGCGCCTCCAAAATCCCCGTCGGCTTCCTCGATGTGCACCAGCCAGAACACACGACGTAGAAAGGATATACGAAAAGAGATAAACCCTAATTCTATGCGTCAGAAGGATGAAACTATACCGCCGCCATGGCCTTCCACCGATCAAGAAAAGCCACATGCATGCGCCCCCTGCTCTGGTCCCCAGTTCTGCATATCTGCCATACCATAACCATGCATGCAGGTTGAAAATCCAGATTATACCATCGACAAGGGAATTAGTTCAGATGCCTAGGAGTGGCTACCGGATGGCCGGGCCTGATCGGCAAGCGGATTCCAGGACACAGAACGGTAAGAGTTGAGGCTAGGGCGCAGCAGTAAAACGCTCGCCTTGCATAAAGATTGGCTGCTGCCCCTGGACAGTCACACGGCGGTGGCTACCTTGCATCGGCATAACACTAATGAATCTCATGACGGGTGGGCAAGCATGGCTGCCGGAATATTTCTCACGGCAGAACGGCAGGTATGCTACGCCGGCCAACGATCCGTGCTCTGAGGCCCACATAATTTCCTATGGTTAATTTTCTCCACGTACATGTCTCTTTAGTTAGTGCTAATAATTTTCTGCTCAATTTGTCGGATCAAGAGTATGTTACTATCTTCTTATTTTGCAGTCTAAATCTCATACATGGGGGGGAAAAACCTCACTGTCGAGAAACTCATGTAGCAAAACGAGCAGAAAATAATCAGAACGAAAATCTTCAATCTCAGCAAGAGAAATACAAATATATTTACTTCTTATATAATCTGCTTTATTTGATTCAACCTCAGTGTCAGCTTCCTATGCTTCTCCCAATACAGAAAACTTCATACATGTTAATATAGAAAGCTGCTGGTCAGAATGGTAACTTGGTACACTGATACATGTTAATTTTCATAATTATGCCTTCAGTATGACCTACGCATTAGATTGCTTGCTCCCTCATATTTAGTTTGTTCATGTACATTACTGTCAAGTGTGCATATGAGCTGTTTTTGAAATTTCCTTCGAGCAAACAGTTTTCTTTTTCCATTCCCTCTTGCAACATAACATTAGTTCCTCACCAAGTAATCTATATATGAATTTAAATGATTGCTCCAGTAGTTCCACTAGCAGGAATAACAAGTTGTGTTGTGTTGCTCATGTCATATAGAAGAATACCATCTGCGAGAGGCTTGATTGCCAACCTACATGATTCAGTTAGATCAAGATTATGAGTTATAGTTTCGTTTAGTTTCCAGTTTGGGTTTAGCCATTTTCTTCTACAATAGTTTTTGGATTTTATTCAGAATCCATGGTACATGAGTAATGCGAGGCATCCCGCCGTACATGAAAGTCGAAACAGCTTCCAGTGCAGCAAGAGGCAAGAGCAGACAACTTATAGGGGGTTTGCAAAGCAATCGATCTCTTCCTACACTAATTTAATGATTATTACATGCATGACTCGGTTACCTGATAGAATTGGTACGAATTAGTACACCTTCAGCTTGCCAGTTCGTTTTTGTATCATAGGTAGATATAAAGTTCTCTTTTTTAGGAAAAAAAATAGATAAGTATTTACTCTACGAGCTAACTAGAAAGTTATGCCAACCAGCCGGTTTCAGATATCTACGTCCACCCACGCTACCCACAACCCCGTTTTGTAACCTGACAGGACGATAATGGATAGCAATGGTGACGTTCACTAACTGTCCATGGGGGCCTGACAAGGTAGACGCAATGTGGAGCTACTTTCAGCAGAGAGAAATTAACAAGCACATGTATATTTCTGGCCGATCAGTGGCGTCAGCCTGATGATGCATGATGAGGTATAGGTTCGATTTAACTATGTCCAAGTTCCACGGTTTTCTTCATTATATGGCACACCCCAAGTTTTTATATGGATAGAGGTATGCATTAGTAACCTTGCTTTTTATCTGTATCTCACAATTATTGCCTCAAATATATTTCTACATGATTTTATATGCTAGATAGCCAAAGTGTAAATTACTTGTGTGTCGTTTCTTGATAAGTGTCCATGGATAAATAACGGGCACAATGTGCCAGTTACCTGGTAATTCTGTCTAAATTACAAATACCGTCTTGAGTTGGTGACTATATAATGCTAAGTTATTAAATTTTTAGTTTTGTTTCGGTGCCCTGTTCAAGGAACCTCCAGTTTGTTTTCATGTTTGGAGGATACACTACCAGAATCACCACTTAATTCGATGAAGGACAACACTCATTGGCATAAGTTGATCTGTTTACACCAGCCCTTTAGTCCCTCCCTTCCTATACCTAAAAGAAACTCTCAACACGGGCAAAACCGTATGCCAAGGAGAGCAAAACCGTGTGATCTCAGCACGATGGACCTGTGCAACAGCCTCCACAATATCCAAGTCCTTCTTGAGCAGGCAACCAACAAAGTAAACCTGCCTCGCAGGTAATCATCGATGCAGGGTTCCTCACATGATCCAAGTCTGTGAAGGTAAGTATACGTATATGCTTGCCTGCACTACACCCAACTTTCTTTCTTCTTTCAGTGATTTTTCTATATGCAATGCGAAAGTACTCGAATCATGTGCAGGGTTAGGCACTAAGTAAAATTTCCCTTTAGTACGACAAGTAAGACGATGTTTACATGGTATCAGCATATTTTCTTACCATGACTCTTGGCATGATTATTAATGGAAACTTCTCAGTTAATCATTTTGCCGTCGAGATGTGTATTTGATTAAATCCTTGGTTTTCCTCCAATGCAGGACTTAATTAATTATGGTGGATCTGTGTACATCGTGTATTTCAATTTCTAATATTTGATACTCATATAGCTTTATGTGATTTGTATTTTGTAGTGTTATGGGAAAATTACAATCGATGAATATAATGAGTATCATCGATATTCCTTTCTTTTGGTTCTTCGTTATAAAATTTTGAGTCCCATACTTAATTTTCTTTTGTAATTCACATAAAAAATTATTCAAAAACAAAATGTATTGAAAAGTTCAACGCAATAGTGAATTGTACATATATCTATATAAAATTATTTTGGTACACGGATTCTAACCCCGTGGTGCCTATCCACTCATATGTCATTTAAATGTGTGATATTTCACTTTTTGAATTGTACATGTATACCATTAGGCCCATTCTTTATAAATTTATATTGTATAAAATAGAAACACCAATGCTATTATTCATTTATTCTACGACGAGTACAACATTTTCATCCCAATTACAATAAGTCATAGAATTGTAGGACCCACTCACTACATTTCAGTGAGAGACTAAATAAGAGCAAATCAATAAAAGTGCATGAGACTATAAAATAATTACATTTAAAAATAATAATTTAGACCAAAATGGATAAAAACGTGTTCCTAAGAATTAATTAAGATGTTGCCTTTTATATTGAGTATGCCTTAGAATCAAATAAAATATGTCATTAAAAAACAATTAAGGTGTTGCCCGCGCATGGCGCGGGCCACCCTGCTAGTTTTACTAAAAAGCACATTGTGTCCTAGTACTTATGTCGACCAACCATACCCTGTGCGACCATGTTACCCCCATATGGGACGGGGCTTAGTCATATAGTTTGCTCCTTTTAGTATGGGATACCTCAACAGTGGAGATACTCCGTTTCATGAGGGGCTGGTTTGGTGACCCCCCCTGACCCGGGTCCTCCTTCAAAGACGGGGATAAAAGGATGTCGTATACACCGTCGGGAAAAACTATGAGTCCTCACATCCAGGGCTTCGACGGAAGACTGGACTGGGTGTCGACGGAATGTTCATAAGGGCAGGGTCCTATACTAGGATGAGCAAATGAGAGGCCATGATCGGTTACTCAAATTCGCATACACCTTGTATGGCGGGACATGGCAGACACGATGAGTTTACCGGATGATGTGGACAGTAATGGACAGTAATGTTCATAAGTGTGCAACCTCTGCAGAGTGTAAAACTATTCGAATAGCCGAGTCCTCGGTAATGGACAGTTGGGAGACTGTCCTATGACCTATGTGCAAAGTTTTGAGTTTTTGAAAATAAAACGGAGATGTGTTGTGCGCCTATACCAAAGGATCGGTATGAGGTGGCTGAAAAGAAAGACCATGACGGGCTATGGTCGGCAAGGAGGAGTTTGAAGAAGAACATGATTTTGGAAGAAAGATATAAATTCCTTTCTTGCCTTTTTCAACAAAGATATAGAGATGTCTTTCAAAAAAATAAAGTTTTATCAAAAAAATTAAAACCTTGTGCATGTTCATAGCGGGGTAGTTTGCGAGTACAATCCAATGTACTCATATTGTTTTCGTCCCTGACTATTGTCTTAGCCAGATTTCGAGGAGCACTATGAAGAGGAGTACTTTGGCGCCGACGATGCGAACTAGATCTTCATAAGTCAGCTGCCTGTAGGGTTTAAGGCGTGTTTTGGTCGACGACACCGCTCGCTGATTGATGTTATTTTGCCCATGAAGGCAACTATGTAAGACTTGGTCTTCATGACCTAATTGTAAGATTTAAATTCGGTACTGTAATGGATGTAAACTTTGGTATTCAGTTCGAGTTATGTGCAACGACAGACTGATCATGGGATCATTGTGTTAAGCATAACTGGGCATTTCAGACAGCTAGTCCGGGGTCCCCACATTAATTTTCAGGATAAAATAAGAATATTTATACCTTTATATAGCCACAATTGTTTTATCCAAAGCCCATAATAAAACTTTTTTACCGAAACTATACAGAGAATATTTGCGTACACAAGATTTTTTTTATTTCTTTAATGTCCATAGTACCTTTTTATTTTCCAAAACCATATTCTCCGTTTTAGGATACAATCTGACTTTACTGAATAATCGAACAAATACATCAGATCAAAGGCACTGACTAAAACAAGGATGAACAACAAAACATGTATCAATGATTAAACAAAAAGTTAAATCAAGATTCTAGAAAGTTTTCGTCTCTATCTCACCTCTTAAATTTTAATGTTTGGCCACACCTCTAATGAAGAAACCGTTGAAGAGCGAACCAGGTGCACAAAAATGTTAAGCTTTTCCATGACCAAATGGAATGTACCGTTGCTAAGGACATACCCCTTAATCTCGAGTCTCGACCATATTGTTCTTATCTTGTGAAATATATCTTATAAACACACCATGTCATGATCCGGCTTCTGATAAAGGGCAATCCTTGTGAGTTCTACAAAATTCAGTACATGGTTGTTCGAAAAGATAAATATAGTATCCATCTTACTGATTACACCACCTACACTATACAGAGCTAAAATTTCTGGAGTTGAAAACCTAGCTAACGCATTGACTAAAATTGTAGCCCACTTATATCCATGTTTAGCTCTGATGGATCCAAACATACGGCAATGTTGAACTATTAATTAATGTATCATCCCCTTTTCCACCGGCTTGAGCTTTTGTCTTTTTGGTAAACTGTATGGTGCATGAAATTCTACCTCAATAATAAGAAGGTGATGCATATTGTTAACGTATGAACTCACGAAGTTAATCACTTGGTGCAAGTGCTCATTTATTTTGACCGTACCGACACAAGTGCATTTTGACCGTACCGACACAAGTCCTCTCTTCTATCTGTTGTGCATTTTATGACAAAAAATGATAATAATAAAGTCTTCTATAGTCTTGGCTGGGCAGTGCAGAACAAGCCCATCTCTCAAACATTTGCATGGACTTAAGCTGGGCTGAGCATGCATGAATAAGCTGTCCACTTTCTGTAGTCTTGTTCGGACTTTTGCCTTTCTCTTTCAACGTGTTCGGTCTTTTTAGCCCTTTTTCATGAGCATTCTGGAGTTTTCTTTCTAACCGGCAAACTTTATTTTGTTTAGACTTCTGACCAAAAGAAGTACAAGATCACCTAAACAATAGAAGCACAAGAAACCCGAATTGACCATCCAGTCACATCCATATAGGGAATCTTTTGATTTTTTTTTGACAGCTCTACCGAAGCCCCTACGATTATGGGAATCTTTTTATAGGACTACAAGCTCATGTGTGACCAATACACATTTGCTTCCCTCAAGAATGCTCAAAAGTTGCATTCATAAATTGGCAGGTCATACCATTGCAGTAGCAGTCGTTGTCATTATGCATACAACATGCAAAATGAGCAAATATCAAATAATGCAAATAAATGAGATACATATTTCCAAAAATTGCAATAGTAGGGACTCTTTTCGATTAACCATTACTTCAGGCACCTAAATATTAGTCCGGGGCAGAAGGAATTGTAGCCACCAAGTCATGGGTTCACGTGACTATGCATGGAGTTGATAACGGAACGGGAATTTTCCGCCCATTTCCGCATAAAAGTAAAATTGAGAGTAAAAACGGAAACAAAACGATATTTTGCAAAAATTGAATTAAAACAAAATATTCTAAACGAAAAGGACAAAGAAACGGGGCGATGTGGGCCTACACTTCGGCTGCCCCACCATGAAGATACCTGGTGCACGGACGGACTAAAGCCCAACTGGTGACCTACTAGCAGACCGCACTTGAGGCCCACGAAGGAGGCCCAGGAAGACGAAGTACGCCCCAAGACATGCGAACCTTATGTCGGTAGAGACCTACCTTACCTGTAAACCTAATCGGATACGAACTGTAAGGACCCCTCGTACCGAAGTCCGAGAAGCCCACGTTATGTAAAATAGATCACGATCCCAATGATCAGTGCATCGCAATCACATAACCAACATGGTATCAAGAGTTACATCATTCAAGTCGTACGAATAAAAGTCTTGCAACACAAGTGGTCACATGACCAAGTCTGCACATCATCGTCACGCAGGACGGAATTAACTAAGATACAGCGGAAGCTCGTGGCTAGCGTCGGCCCTCGTCTCCAACGGACGCAACTCCACAAGTGTAGTTGACCGGTGACAGCTAAGCGGCGTAGTCGTCGACATACTCCTCCTCCTCGGCATAGGCCTCCTCGTAGAAACCTGGACGTTTGTATATCCAGGGACACAGCCATGAGTACAATTACGTACTCGCAAGACCACCACCAGGCTTAAGTTTTCGTCATAATGCAAATAAAACGTTTTCGAAAACTGGGACAGCTGCTATATTTGACTATAGGTCTTAGTTTTTGTAAACGATGCCTTTAGACATAGAGAATACGACATCTCTATATCTTTGTTAAAAAGAAACATTTAGAGATAGAATTCTCTTTTCTAGAGATCGCCGGAACAGTCTCCACTTCTTTGTATAACATTTTGTAAAACTTTTCAATGGACACTAGGATAGGGATGCCCCTTTTCTCTTTTCCGGGTTCCGACTGGTTGACTCCCCGAGACCAACCATCTTCTCCCAAATTCCGTACCTCCCATGTACCTCCTTGATGTCTCCTTTCCCTTTTGCTGAAAACAGTTTCCTTTTTAAAACATAAAATGCCCATACGCCTAGATCGGGGGCCTTTCCAACCGTCCATGATCGCGGACACGGCTATTCGAATAGTTTTACACTCTGCAGAGGTGGTGCACTTTCACCACACCAAACAGTCATTCCGCCGTGATTAGCCACGGTCCTCATACGACAGTATGCGGTGTTTCGGATAACATGATCAAAGCTTTTCACTATGTCAACCCTAGTACAGAGCTTCCTCTTCAGTGGGTCTGAATCTCCCCGGCACCCAGTGGAGATGGCCATCGTATCGATCCGGTCCCTCCAAGCAACACTGCGCCATGACAGGAGGCCCACTGTTTGCAACCAGCAGCGATCCAGACACGAACTGGATCCCGCATTTAGATAACTTGGTTCAGAGAGCCCCGCTCTCCTAAGCATTTTGAGGCGCTCCGTACTAAGATAAACAAGTTTCCGGCTAAGCCCTACCCATCTCAGGTAGTGTGGTTGCACGGGTTAATTGTTCGGGCGGCCGCTAGGGCTGTACTTTGTTTTTCGAAAATCATCTCCACCTCCGACTGCTCCCAGCAGCTCGGGTTTCGTAAAGTCACCGAATGCTCCCAGCACTTCGGGTTTTCATAAACATCTCCACTTGCTCCCAGCAACATGGGTTTTATAAAACACTTTCTCGCCGATCGCTCCCAGCGACTCGGGTTTTTCCTTTAAAAAAAAACATTCTTACCAAAGACCAGGCTCCCATCCTATAGTTTTGAGATAAGGATATAAGGATATACTACTAGAAAATATAATTTTCTTGATAGCGCCTTCGGTAGAAGGCTTCTCAAGTGAAGACTTAATTTTTATAACACCTATTATATTCTAGTAGATAGCTTTGGCCAAACAATATTTATAAAATAGTTTTGGGTGGCAAAGTGCCACAGAAGAAATAAAACATGCATTATTTTATTTTGAAAACAAAACATGCTTTAATGAAATAATAGGATTTCAGTAGGGTATGGTGAGGTGGCTTGCCTTGCTCAGCCAAGTGTCCCTGATCTTGCTCAGCTTCGTAGACCTGTTCTGTTTCCACGTACTGCTCCTCCTCTTGCGGATCTAATGTACCGGAAAATAAAACGGGCTACCGTCAAATGTAAGTAGCAGGTTGACAACAATCTAAAGTGTTTAAGCAAAGCAACAAACATTTCATTATACAAACACCTTCTGGACATAAATATAAAACCATCCTAAACACAAGCAATTAAAAACAATCAATTGCAATAGGACCTTTTTAATAGAGGCAAAATTGCTGTTTTGGAGAAAAAGGCACAAGCCCTAGAATAAGGTTCCTAAAATCAAACCCTTTTACCACAGTACTCCTTCAAGTCATACCAAGCCATAGAAATTGGATTTGCATCAATAGCTACCACCAAACAAGAATTAAAAATCCTTCAAAGGCTACTGGTCTCAAAACCAAAAGGAGTAGAACTCCAGTTCTAGGAATATCCTGCATGCAAGGTTAAATCCTATGGAAAAGTATTGATTTTAGTTTTCTGTAGAGATTGGATTCATTCAATTTGGACACTCCTAGCTCCTGCTAAAAATAAAACACTAGAAAATACATTTTCCACACGATTTAATGCCATGCAAAATATACTAAATATTTTTGAGCAAACCCACTTCTGCATGTTTAAGAAAACACAAAGGCATCTAACAAAAATACCCCTAATTAATTTTCACTCACAGATATTCCACAAATGAATTAAACTAGACACAAATAGTTAACAGAAACTGGAAAAGATTAATTCGGGAAATAAAAACGTTGGCGGACCGTGCATGTGCTGGATCCAGCAGCGGCCGGCGCGGATCTGGGCCGTGCGCGAGGCAGGCCGGCCCAACTTGGCGTTCCGCGCGCGCGCGGCCGCGAAAAACGGTCAGCGACCGCCGCGTTCAAACGTGGCCGTCGATCCGGAGATCGACGGCTCTCCTGTGTCGTCTCCAGCGCGACGCGGCCGTGGTCGCGCAGAGAGGGAGAGAGAAGGCGAGCTCGCCGGAGAGCTCACCTAGGGGCCGTGCATGCGACGTTGGCGGGCTGGGGATGAAGGAGGGGGTCGAGGGAGAGGCTCGGGCGTGGACGGCGTCATCTGGGGTGGCCGGAGTCCATGGCGATGGCGGCGGCGTGTTCTTCGGGTCGAGGATGGAGGTGACGTCTCCGGCGGTCTCTGGCAAAAAGAAGAGGGGGAAGGGTTAGGCCTCGACGAGGGGAAACTCCACGGCCGAAAATGGCGGAGGGAGAAGGAGAGATGCGCCGGCAAATGCCGCCCGACGCCGACGGTGAACGAGGTGAGAACCTCACTTCCTGAGCGGCAGAGGGCTTCAGCTCCGGCGTGGCGTCGTGGGAGGGAAGGTGGGGTGCGTGGGCGTGCTGCTAGAGAGAAAAGGGGAGCAGAGGGGCACGGTGTGGAGCTGGGGATATTGTCTCCTCCTCGGGTGGGGTTTTCGGACAGGGGAGAGAAGGGGAGGGGAAATGGAGCACGGGCAGTGGCTGGGGTGGGCGGTGGGAGGTAGCCAGGGTGGAGGTGGTCGGAGTGGCGTGGCCTGGCCAGTGGGAGGGGAGGAGAGGAGCTCCCATTGGCCACGGTGGAGGGTGGGGAGTGATGAGTGGAGAAGAGGGGTGGTGGAGAGGGAGGTGCGTGAGTGACATGTGGGTCCAGGGGTGGGGTGCTGGTCTTCTTCTTTGACTCCAGCAGAGGGAGCCGTTGGAGAGGGGAGGCCTAGGTTTAGCTAAGTTTTAGGATTAACAATCTAACACTAATTTGATTTTCTAAATAAAACTCATAAGACAAAATGTGGTCAACACTAGAGCTAACCCAAAAACATGAGGGGGGGGTGAACTAAGTGAGGTGTTGCAAAAAGTTCTAATTCTAAAAGCATGAAGAAAGAATTTTGAAAATTAAGAAATTGGAGACAAAATGACCAAATGGTCACTGTTTTGAGTAGCCCTCTACCCCAAGATGGTTTTATGCTCAAACAAGTTTTAAAAGGGTCAAACAAAGCATACCTAAAAGTAAAAAGTTCAAGGAGCAAGATGGTCGAGGTGCATTTCAAAAACAACACCAGAGATGCTTAATCCAGGGCTCTAGATTAGCTAAGTTTTAACCAACATGAAGATCCTCTTCACAAATTTTTAAACAAGCAAAAATTTGTAGAAGTAATTCTATCCAGCACCAAACAACACTAGTGGGTTCAAACAAGATAATTAAGATCACCAAAATAGTTCACACAAGGATTAACTAATAACACACAAAAGTTTTTGCTAACCCTGAAAAATTTAGCTTACCACCACAATTCAAAGTCTAGAAAAATTGGGGTGTTACACGAACTCCCGAGACCCAGCCTCCTATATAAAGTCTTGGAGGGCCGCCGATCTAGGTTACGCAATACTCTAGCCACAAAAACCCTAGTGAGATCGCATCTTGCCGGGACACCATTGTAACTCTATTGTACACCTCGACATCAATAACCAGACAAGCAGGAAATAGGGTATTACCCTCTGGGGGCCTGAACCTGGGTAAACTCCTTGCTTGTCAGCTGACGGATCTACCAGCGCTACTAACTCTCTCCCCCTGTCACGAAACCCTAGGTAACATAACCATGGGATTTGATGTGGTCACCCCATGTCAATTGGCGCAATCCGTGGGAAAGACTAGCGCTGGATCTACGGATTCGGTGGCTTCATCTTCATCAACAACCGACGACTCGCCGGCAATCAAGAAACTGATCTACTTCGGCTCCTTCGAATTCAACCCGCACTCGACGGCCTCCCGCTCGGTGTTCGCGGACCATCACTCTGGTGCGGACTGATTTTTGGCAACATGCATTTTCATGTCAATTAGTGGGGAGCGCTAAACTTGACAAACGCGCTTCAACTCGCGACGATCGCATCTCCATTGACTGCGGAGATCGCGCCCACGTCTCCATTGACAGCGGCGATCGCGTCCGCATCTCCATCGACTGGGGCGATCGCGCCCGCATCTCCGTCAAACGCGGCAATCGTACCCGTGTCTCCATCGGCTGCATCTTCACCGACCGTAATGCCGGCCGTCTCGATAACCGCAACCGCGGCAAGCGCATCTTCATCGACTACATCTTCATCGATCGCGCCCGTGTCTCCTTCAACCGCGAAATCCGCGCCCTCATTGGTCGCGGAAGCCGCGTCCTTATCGACTGAAGCACCAAGCTCGGCATTGACACCATTCGACTCGTTAAGCGAGGCCGAGGCGGACTTCGACTCCGCTTACCGCGACGTGTATCACACGTCAGCCAACTATTACCTCAACCTCAACACCACCGTTGACGACTGTAGCAGCGACGGCGAAAATCAAATTTCGCACGCCAGACCCTTCCAGGTGTGCATGGTACTCCCCGGTGACGGGACGGCGGCTCCTGAAGCATCCGCGAGTGGAGGCACTCGCGACAACGGCAACGGGGTGGCATACCCAGTCACAGTCACCATGCCAGATGGGCAAACAACGATCATCATCACAGAGGAGATGTAGGCTAAGGCGACAAAAGCTGTCCATGAGTGCACCATGATGCCGGCGGACACATCCCGTGAAGAGCTGATGGCGCACCAGTACCTCCTGTGGCAGGAGACCCTAAGGCTGGATAAGCTTTGGGCAGTGCTCGACGAGCGCAAAAAACAAGCTAGCATATCAAGTGCTCGGAGGGCCAGGCTGTCCACCCAATCATCAGGGCGGACCGTGCCACCCCGCCACCGGTCCCGAGTTCACCGCATGCCGGAGCATGAAAGAGCGGAGGTAATCCACAGCCTAGAATCCTCGTTCATGATGCACGATGACAACGGGATACCCATCCCCAAAACAACTTCTGGAGCCCTACTCTTGGTGGCCACGTACCTGATGGCGACTCAACCTCCTGAGGACGACCCCAAGGCAGTGTTGCATTGCCAGCAGATCAAGTCGCTGGCCATGGCAGGAGCAGCGTTCATACCTGGCGCTCCCGGAGCAACCGAAGGCACATCGGGTGGCGGAAACAAGTCACCCCGACGACAGCAAAGCCCGCGGCAGGAGCCGCGCGCCAACACCACACGCGACCACAACTGCGATGACCGCGACCATCAAGACCACAATCGCGACGATCGCGACCGCGACGACCACAACCGCGACGACCGCGACTGTCGGGGGAATAATTAACCCGCGACTTATTCAAGGCCAAAACAGCGACTTCATGTTCACGCTATTATTGGGCCACGTAAAAAATGGGCCGATCAAGGATCGCGGCCTGCCAAAGGAAGGCTCCAGAAGGTCGGTGGTAAAACTTGCCTTGGATGACAAGCTTGCAATCGGCTTCGTGTAGAACTCTTGTAACCTAGCGAGCCTCTGTGTATATAAAGAGGACTCGCAGGACTTAGACAGGGTCAAGCTATCAAGCCCTAAACCCTAGCTCTTACGGCGAGTTCCCAGATCGGATCGCCTCCATTGTAACACCACATATATCATATCAATACCAATCTAGGGTAGGCAGGAAGTAGGTCTTTACCTCACATTGAGGGGCCGAACCTGGGTAAATCTGTGTTCGTCCTTGTTCCTGCGATCCCAAGCTCGGAGACGATTGACTCGCGCAAATCCCACACCTACGAAGTCATCCATGACATCTGACGTGACAAACCCACGACAGTTGGCGCCCACCGTGGGGCCTGCGGTCAAGAGCGTCACGTTCCGCGCAGGATCGATGAAAGGAGCTGAAGATCTCGCCATTGGCCACATCATCATGGTCGATGGCACGCCTCTCATTGACGATTCAAGCTGGGGACCAGAAGCTGATTACCTGGAGACAGGTCGCGTCATCCCGTTTGGATCTATTCATGTCTTCGTCGGTTTCATTGGCGGCGGATCTGTTAGCTCAGTCCAAGAAGGCGACTCAGCAGAAGGATTCGCCAGTGACGGAGAAGAGTCTCTGGAGAGCATGGACTCGCAAGAATTTGGGTCCATCATACCAGCTCTTGAGGACAGTTACTGGGATTACGCACCAGTGGTAGGACAAGAGGCGGCACCAGTTGGAGTCTACATGGCCGGAGGTGCAAGTACGTCAGGAACTGCGGGAGAAGCCGAAAGATCGACACCTCCCGGCAACCCACTACTTATCCCGGTGTCAGCCGCGAACGCCGCTGTCCGCGCAACAGAAATTGAGGCCGCCAGGGCCGAGCTCCTGTACGAGGTTCGGAGGATGGAAGCAGAGCGCTGCAGGCTCGAACAGGTGAACCAAGGAATCCAACAGGAACGGCAAAGGATAGCCGCGCTCGCCGCGACTCAAAGACAAGTTGACTCGCAGGCGCAAGCGCGCGCGACTCAACCAACAATAGAACTTCCACCCACTCCAGCTGCTGGAGACCAACCAGTCGCAAGGATTTTGGAACCATCGATTGTCCACGAAGCCCAGCAACTACCATCGCAACAACCAAGGAGGTTTCATACCCCACAAGGCCACTACCAAAGCCCGGTCGATAACATGTATGCAGCGGCTAATATCTTGACACAGATGGTACCAACAGGCGACGACCCAATCAACACTGAAGCACGGCGTGCGATACAGATGTTGAGCACTGCTGTCCTACAACAGGCCAACAGGGCAGAAGCCGAGGGGCAGCACCCCCGTACTGGCCGGCCGCGGATCGCGGCAGAAAGAAGCGTCCAAAGCAGGCCACCGGAGGATATATCAAGGGTCGCGCAGAGGCAGCAGGAACAAGCCGCAGAAGCACAGGCTATCATGCCAACGACGCAGACGCGGCTCGTGGAAGTTAACAACCCCACAGCTTTGTCCTCGCGACTCAAAGGTCCGGCATGCTTCACTGAGAAGATCAGATCGGAACCTTTCCCTGAAGATTTCAAAGGACCACGCAAGGTGGCAAACTATAACGCCAGCATGGACCCTACCACCTGGCTAAACAACTACGAGATGGGGATGAGTATTTTAAATGCTTCAGAAGAGATATGCGCAAGGTACCTCAACATGATGTTGGAGGGCGCGGCTCACATATGGCTACAAAATCTACCCCCAACTCCATAAATACCTGGGAAGAGTTGAAAGACGCTTTCGTCAAAAACTTCCAAGGAACCTGCAAGCGACTCTGCAATATAGAAGATCTAGAGCGTTGCGTTCAAAAGGAAGGCGAGTCAAGTCGCCACTGGATGAGGAGGGTGGCAGAAATTATACACTCCTCAGACAACATACCTCCAAGCTCAGCTGTCCTAGTCATGGAGAAAAATTGTAAGTTCGAACCACTGATCCATAAGTTAGGTCGCATGAAGGGCAAGGTCAAGAGTCTCAGCGAGGTAATGGCTGCGGCTAACAAATACGCTGGCTCAGACAAGACCCGAGATGCGTCAGATGGAGAAGAGGAGAAGGCCGCTGTTGAAGGAAAGAAAAATACCAGCAAGCCTCAACAGCAACAAACTAGCCACAACAACGCGAATCAAAACAAGCGCAAGAGTGAAGAAGGAAACTCGGGCTTGTCGCCAACACACGTGGAGGTTTCAGGGGCCAACGAGGAAGAGGCCGAGGAATCGGCTCTCGTCCAATTAACATGGAAGAAGTTTTTAATCGGCCGTGCGATCTTCACACGGGAGGCGACGGGCGGCCAGCAGACCATACCAAGGCGCAATGTAATTATTACAAGAAGTGGAAAGAAGAAAGCCAACACAACAGGGGAAACCACCATGAAGGAAGCCCTGGTGCGACTCATGGTTCAGGCGCCGGACCGCACAATGCGAGTAACCCCAGGCAGGTGGGGCAGTACCATACAATAGTTATCAACACCTCCAAGAGGGAAGAGAAATTAAGTCGCAGAAGCCAGCAGTAAATACTGTGATACCAGCAACCCCCAATTGGCTAAAATGGTCAGAACATGCAGTCACTTGGAGTCGCGACGATCATCCGCCGCAAGTGCGAGAGCCAGGGAAACTGGCGCTAGTTGTGGCACCTTATGTAGCAGGATACAAGCTAACCAAAGTGCTTATGGACGGGGGAAGCAGCATAAATATCATGTACTACGATACGTTCAAGCGCTTGGGGCTCATGGACTCCAGCCTGCAACACACGACGACCGTATTTCACGGCATCGTCCCAGGAAAGTCAGCACAGCCAGTGGGAAAGATAACCCTGGGAGTAACCTTTGGGACGGAAGAAAACTTCAGAAGCGAGTTCATATGCTTCGAAGTGGTAAAATTCAGAGCCCATATCACGCCCTGTTCGGACGAACAGCCTTCGCCAAGTTTATGGCCAGGCCATGCTACGTTTACCTACAGCTGAAGATACCAGGACCAAGAGGGGTCATCACAGTGCACGGCGATAGAGAAAAAGCAATAGAGTGCGAGGAGGGAGATGCAGCCTTCGCAGAATCAGCTTGTGCCGCTGAAGAGCTAAAGAGTTATAAGTCGCAGGTGGATCCCAATGATATGAGCGTAGTTACCACGCCATCTGCCGAACCACCAATGAAATTCAAAGCGGCCCAAGACACCAAGCAGATAGATCTTGTTCCTGGCGACTCATCCAAGCAGGCGAGCATCGGAGCCCACATGGAGAAAGAACAGGAGCGGGCACTCATCGCTTTCCTTCAGGAAAACAAGGACATCTTCGCATGGAAACCATCAGATATGCCAGGGGTGCCAAGGGAATTGGCAGAACACAGTCTTAACGTGAACCCCTGGCCAAGCCAGTAAAGCAACCGCTGCGGCGTTTCCACGACGACAGGAGAAAAGCGATAGGGGAAGAAATAGCTCGCCTATTGGCCGCAGGATTCATCACAGAAGTATATCACCCGGAGTGGGTGGCAAACCCAGTCCTAGTTATGAAAAAGAACGGCACATGGCGAATGTGCATTGACTACACCAGTCTCAACAAAGCCTGTCCAAAGGACCCATTTGCCTTGCCAAGGATTGACCAAGTGATTGATTCAACAGCCGGATGCGAGTTGTTATGCTTTCTAGACGCCTATTCAGGCTACCATCAAATCAAGATGAAGAAGGAGGACCAGGAAAAGACATCCTTCATCACACCCTTTGGGGCCTTTTGCTATGTAAGCATGCCCTTTGGATTGAAGAACGCAGGTGCGACTTACCAGAGGTGCATTCAAAGTTGCTTGCATGAGCAGATAGGTCGCAACGTTCACGCCTATGTGGACGATATCGTCATTAAATCGCAAGTAGGCCAGGATCTCATCAGTGACTTGGAAGAAACCTTCACAAATCTCAGAAGATATAACATGAAGCTCAACCCGACGAAGTGCGTCTTTGGAGTACCAGCGGGGAAGCTATTGGGGTTCATAGTGTCAGAAAGAGGCATCGAGGCCAACCCTGACAAGATAAAGGCTGTAATGGACCTCCAAAAACCAGAAAAGATCAAGGACGTACAGCGACTTACCGGTTGCGTCGCGGCGTTAAGTCGCTTTATATCAAGACTGGGAGAAAAAGCCCTGCCTTTATACAGATGCTGAAAAAATCAGATACCTTCGTTTGGGACTCAGAAGCCGACGAAGCTTTAACAGCCCTGAAGATTCAGTTGACAAATGCTCCAGTTCTGGCAGCTCCAAAAGATAAGGAGCCCATGCTGTTGTACATAGCTGCAAACTCTCGTGCCGTAAGCGCCGTGATGGTTGTAGAGAGACAAGAGCCAGGCAAGGAGTACCCAGTCCAAAGGCCAGTATACTACGTAAGTGAGGTGCTCACGGCTTCAAAGCAGCGTTACCCTCAGTGGCAGAAGCTAGTGTTTGGAGTATTCATGGCGAGTCGCAAGCTGAAGCACTACTTCCAGGAACACCCAATAACTGTGGTCAGCTCGGCACCACTGGCAGACATCATCCGCAACCGAGAAGCAACAGGAAGAGTAGCCAAGTGGGCGATCGAGCTGGGTCCACACCATATAAGCTACGAGCCGCGCACATCAATTAAGTCGCAAGCTCTCGCAGATTTCATCAATGATTGGACAGAAATTCAAGTCGCTCCCACCATGGCAGAAACAAAATACTGGACCATGCACTTCGATGGGTCAAGACAGCTACAAGGCTCGGGGGCTGGAGTTGTACTACTTCCCCCAAGGGAGACAAGCTAAGATACGTGCTCCAAATACACTTCAATTGCACAAACAATGTAGCAGAATATGAGGCATTGCTTCACGGACTCCGTATAGCAAAGGAGATGAATGTCAGTCGCATCCGTTGCTTTGGAGACTCAGATTTGGTAGCTCAACAAGTTTCTGGAACATGGGACAGTAAGGATGCAAACATGGCTGCATACAGACGAGAGGTGGACAGAGTTGCTGGACACTTCACTGGCTTCCAAGTTGAACATGTTGATCGAAGACAAAATGAAGCAGCAGATGCCTTGTCTCGGCTAGGATCCAATAGGCAATCAGTCCCGCCCAATGTTTTCTTGGATGAGTTGCATAACCCATCAGTTAAGCCTCCAGCAGAGATTGACATCGCAGAGCCAGAGGATGATTCAACTTTAGTCGCAGCCCTGCATGAACAGCCGGCATGGACAGAGCCATACATGGCATATTTAAGTCGCGGAGTGCTACCAGAGGATGAAGTAGAGGCGCGCAAGATAACACGGCGATCCAAGGCCTACACAATAATAAACAATGAGCTATACAAGCGCAGCGTGCGGGACATTCCAAAGATGCGTATCACCAGAAGAAGGACGAAAAATCTTGCACGAAATTCACGCAGGCGATTGTGGCCATCATGCTTCGTCAAGATCTTTGGTGGCAAAGGCGTTCAGACATGGTTTCTTCTGGTTAACGGCGCTAGCAGACGCTGAGCAGATTGTCAGAGTGTGTGATGGATGTCAAAGATACGCCAGGCAAGATCATATGCCAGCTCAAGCACTTCGTACAATACCCATCACATGGCCTTTCGCCGTATGGGGTTTTGACATGGTAGGACCCTTCAGACGGTCCTCAACGGGAAAAACTCACCTCCTGGTCGTGGTGGACAAATTCACAAAGTGGATAGAAGCAGAACCCGTGGGAGATTGTGAAGCTGAAACAGCAGTCAAGTTCTTGAAGAAGGTCATATTCCGCTTTGGATATCCCCATAGTATCATTACAGACAACGGAAGCAACACCTCTGAAGGAGCTACACAAATATTTTGTGCGAACAATGGGATAAGGCTGGACCTCACGTCAGTATCACATCCGCAGAGCAATGGACAAGCTGAGCGAGCTAACCAGGAAATTCTCCATGGGATTAAGCCGCGCCTTATTGAAAAGGTTGAAGCATCTCCAGGATGTTGGGTGGAGGAACTGCCAGCCGTGCTATGGAGTTTAAGAACAACCCCTAATAGATCCACAGGATTTACACCATATTTTATGGTCTATGGAGCAGAAGCGGTTATGCCCAGCGATATCATACATGATTCACCAAGAGTTGCGGCCTATGTCGAAGCAGATAATGAAGCAGCTCGGCAGGATTCTGTGGACACATTAGAAGAGGTCAGAGATTTGGCAGCATCAAGGTCAGCGGTGTATCAGCAAGACTTGCGACGCTATCATGCCAGACGCATCAGAACCCGCACCTTTCAAGAAGGAGACCTAGTGCTGCGACTCAAGCAAGACCATAAGGGAATGCACAAGCTATCTTCTCCATGGGAAGGACCCTACATCATCAGCAAAAAACTAAACAATGGATCGTACTATCTGCTGGATGTGAGAGAAGAAAGCAGTGATCGCCATGATTTCGAGGATCGTCTAGAAGCGCCTCGCCCTTGGAACGTCGCGCAACTGCGACCTTACTACACATAAAAAAGCTAATCAGAGCTAAGTTTCATCTTTTCCAGCTGCCTATAGCTGAGTATCATCCTAGCCACTAAGGGCTCTTGCTTCAAAATTGGTCGCCACCTAGGCGCGACCTGCAACACCTGTATCAGAAATCGGCCGCCACCTAGGCGCGGCCGTACCTTATGTATCAGAAATCGGCCGCCACCTAGGCGCGGCCGTATGTCTCAAACTGGGATCGCCGCCTACGTGCGACCCAACCCTATGTATAACACTCGGTTGCCACCAAGGCGCGACCTTATGTGTCATCATAAACAAAGCTGCTTATAGCTATATATCATTTGTTTCTTGGGGGCTTTGTACCCTGAAACAGCCAACCTACTGGCAACTATCAAACTTACCTTAAGTCGGATTGCAACTTGCATTATGCGTCCAAAGTACTGGGGTGTGGCGTCAATCGAGCTTGATTGCCTATCATGGCCGCTCTCGACCCTGAACACACATGTTCCTAGGAAATACTGAGTCGCGCGAGTGCCCACTTAATGGATTCAGAAAGGCCTAACTAGAGGTCAATGTACTGCTTATAGTACGGCAACACCAATTGCAATTGCTTATATCTTAACAATTGTTTCTTATCTATGACATCAAGCTACAGGTGACGATCTTCAAAACCTCCTGAGAAGAATTGAGATGATTGTCAAATCACATCAGCTCAATCCTTGGGGCTACAGCATATTGTTATCAAAAATTTGAAGATTGGTCATCATCAAGTGTTGAAGCTATCAGGCAAACCTTGACAGAGTAAGAAGCTCACGAAGTCAGATGCATTTTCAAGGCCGCCCCAAAAGTGCGAGTAAAGCCAGTCCAACGTGATCATGAGTCGCAGAGCAAGGAAGTGCAAGCTAGAAAGAAAAAAGTGCAGCCTAAACGTCCAAGGAACCTTTCAAAGTCAAGAAAACATATCAAGATATTCCATGAAGTTCAGGCTACACTTGGGGGCTAATGTCGGGGGAATAATTAACCCGCGACTTATTCAAGGCCAAAACAGCGACTTCATGATCACGCTATTATTGGGCCACGTAAAAGATGGGCCGATCAAGGATCGCGGCCTGCCAAAGGAAGGCTCCAGAAGGTCGGTGGTAAAACTTGCCTTGGATGACAAGCTTGCAATCGGCTTCGTGTAGAACTCTTGTAACCTAGCGAGCCTCTGTGTATATAAAGAGGACTCGCAGGACTTAGACAGGGTCAAGCTATCAAGCCCTAAACCCTAGCTCTTACGGCGAGTTCCCAGATCGGATCGCCTCCATTGTAACACCACATATATCATATCAATACCAATCTAGGGTAGGCAGGAAGTAGGTCTTTACCTCACATTGAGGGGCCGAACCTGGGTAAATCTGTGTTCGTCCTTGTTCCTGCGATCCCAAGCTCGGAGACGATTGACTCGCGCAAATCCCACACCTACGAAGTCATCCATGACATCTGACGTGACAAACCCACGACAGCGACCACGACAACCGTGGCAACCACAGCCGCGACGACCGCGACACTCGCGACCGGAGTAACCGCGACCGCGCCACCTGTGACCAGGAGGGTCATGCCACACGAAACCGCAGTGGCCAGTACAACCTCGCGAAAGGCGAGGACGCGCGCAATGTCATCACACAGCGCACAGTCAATAGAAACCGCTCTGCATGGGTTGCCCGTGAAGCTAACGCTGAAGATTCCTACTCAGAAGGGGAATTCGAGCCATGTGGAGCGCTAAGCTTCAGTCGCCGCATTCGCGAGACTCGGATGCCCAAGGGTTTCAAGCTCACCTCAGAGAATCCTAGGTACGATGGCCTGGATGACCCAGCCCTCTGGCTGGAGGACTACCTGACAGCGGTCACCTACCAGCCAGGCACAACCACTACTGCCATGCAGTACATACAGCTCATGCTTTCAGGTGCAGCTCGCGCCTGGCTCAAAAGCTTACCCCAGCACTCATACGATTCATGGGACCTCTTCCAAGAAGATTTCATCAAGAACTTCCTTGGAACATACAAGCGACCAGCAACAATCGAAAAACTACGGGCCTGCAAGCAGCGTTCAGACGAATCATTGTGGGCATACATCCGACGATGGACCCTCATGCGCAAGTCTGCTGGATCAATCTCAGAAGATAGAGCAATCGATGCCTTCACTCGCGGAGTCATCCGGCGTGACCTCAGAGAAGCATTCGGACTCCTCCAGCCGAAGACCATCGCCCAGCTCATGAAGATCGCCAATGAGTGGGCGGACGGTGAAGACTCGGTACGAAACGAGTATCCTGAGTCGCAAGACGGCGAAGGTGACCATGGGGCTTGGGGCCGCAGAGATAGCCGCATCAGCGATTGAAGGCGCAAGCGCAAATCCCGCAATTATGATGACGCGGATGGAGTCGAGATGGTGGCGGCTGGCTACACTAATACACGCGACGACCGAAGCCGTGGCAACAATCGACAAGATGATCGTGGCCGCGAAGGTGGACACCGCGACGACAGATACCGCAAGAGCGAATGGCGACCGCGAAAACCTCACGAAGAATCGCGAACACCATGCACACCTGCAGAAGAGCTAGAAGGAGAGTGCAGATTTCACATGTTCAGAGGAGAAGACGGAAAGCTGCGCTCCAGCCACCTGTTGAAGGATTGTAGAAAATTCACCCGACTGCATGGCGAGTACTTGAAGCTGCTGTAGACAACGCCAGGGATGGTAGCACACGGAGCTCCGGGCTCCTCCAGCCCAGCCGACAGGGCATCTGACGGGAGCAGTTCACCTCCTGCCACGCATAGAAGACCCCCCCACCAACGGAGACAAATACCCTGACCCGCTCGGGAAGATGTACATGATACAGAAAGGACGACCATCCAATCGGGTGCAAAAGCTCATCTTGCGACAAGTGCACTTGGCCTCCATGTCGCCACCAGCCACACCCGAATATCTCAAGGGGTCCAAAACCAGCATCACATTCTCTCGCGAAGACCACCCACCGTCGTTGCCGCGGCCAGGCCACGCTGCCCTAGTAGTCGATGCCCAGATTGATGGGTATGCGATGAGCAAAGTGTTCATGGACGGTGGCAGCGGCATCAACATCCTCTTCGCCGACACGCTGCGAAAAATGAACCGTTCACTGACAAACATGGCCAGCTCCGAGAACACCTTCCACGACATAGTCCTAGGCAAAGCTATCTACCCCTTGGGAGCAATCACACTCGACTTGATATTTGGCGACCCGAAGCATTTTAGGACGGAGAAGATCGAGTTCGAGGTTGTTGAGTGGAAGTCGCAATACCATGCTATCCTTGGGTGGCCGATGTTCGCTCGGTTCATAGCGGTCCCACACTACACATACCTCAAGATGAAGATGCCAGGACCTCACGGTATCATCACCGTGAATGGAAACTTCGAGCGCTCAGATAACTACGACAAAGAATTCAGCAAGATCTCCGAGATGTTTGGTATGCAAGAGGAACTCGGGGAACTCTTGTTGTCAAACGATCGAACCCTCTTCCCTGACACCACAAAACCGGCACCCGACGCCGCCTTCAGCGCAACAAACGACACCAGGGCACATCAGGTGCACCCGACAGACGCTGCGAAGACATCACTCATGTCTTCGAGTCTGTCTCCCGCATAGGAAGGCGCGCTCGTCGAATTCCTTCGTGAGAACTGGGAAATCTTCGTCTGGTGTCCAGCCGACATGCTAGGTATACCCAGGGAATTCGCCGAGCACGCCCTCCAACTCTATCCAGATGCACGACCTGTCAAACAATCCATGCGTCGCTTCTCGAGCCGAAGCGCATCGCCATCGGGCAAGAAGTCGACAGACTACTCGACGCCAAGTTCATCAGAGAAATCAATAAATCAGACTGGGTCGCTAACCCAGTGCTGGTCCCGAAGAAACACACAGACATCCTCCGCATGTGCGTCGACTTCACCTCCCTCAACAAGTGCTGCCCGAAAGACCACTTTCCGCTGCCACGAATCGACCAAATTGTCGACTCGATGGCCGCCTGGGAACGTCTGTCCTTCCTAGATGCCTACTCAGGCTACAATTAGATCAAGATGAAGGTCGAGGACGAGGAGAAGACAAATTTCATCACACCTTATGGTTTCAAATGAAGCCTGCTACCCACATGGGTAGCTACACACCATGCCATTATACGCCGATGTAAGCCATATATACCTGTTTTGGCATGATATTGTAATAGAGTAGGGATTTTTGGTGTATAAAACTGGTTTCGGAATTCCAAAAAAAATATTTTTTGGTCCTCTTTTTTAGGCCTTGGCCGCACCCGAACACTCGGAGCTGCGCCGCACAGGTTCTACTATTTATTAAGCCTTGGCCGCACTCGAACACTCGAGGGCTGCGCCGCACAGGCCTTTCAACTCTTCGCCTTGGCCACACTCAAACATTCGGGTGTGCGCCGCACAGGCCAACTCCTCGCCTTGGCCACACTCGAACACTTGGGGGCTGCGCCGCACAGGCCTTACAACTCTTCGCCTTGGCCGCACCCGAATACTCGGGGGCTCTGCCATACAGGCCTTACAGCTTTTCGCCTTCGCCGTACCCGATACTCGGGGGCTGCGCGATGCGAGAATCAATCAAGAAACATACTTTATGACTCAGCGAGTCCAAACTACACAAACTGCCCAACGGCAGCAACAATTCACACATTACAAACACATACAAGTTGTCTATACTTTACAGGCAACCTAATCTACAGGCTCCTCCTTGGGGTTGAGCAACACTTCGCGATCCCGCATCAGTTCTTGCTCCCTCTCGACAATGTCCACGACCCTAGTGGTCGGGTCCTCAGCCACGAAGTAGTGGGCTTCCATCAGAGTGCGCCCACCTTGAGGAAACCCTCTACCTATCACAGACAAGCTAATCTGCGGGTAGTGCACTCGCACAAAAGCTAAGGCAGCAGTGGCACCAGCAAACGGTTCCAGAGGCGAGGCGGCCTTTTTGTACATTCGGGGTCTCTTTAACAAAGCAGCCACTAGTAGAAAAAGGGGATTCGGTGCGGCCTTTTTGTACCGGTTGGACAGGAACCGGTACTAAAGGGGGCATTAGTACCGGTTCCAGAGGCGAGGCGGCCGGTCAGAAGCCGTCCCGGTTGTTGCGGGACCTTTTGTCCCGGTTGGTAATACCAACCGGGACAAAAGGGTTGGGGCAGGCAGCTACAGTGGGGGGCCCCACGATGAGACCCTTTAGTACCGGTTCGTATTATGAACCGGGACTAAAGTTTCCCCTATATATCTTCTTCCACCCTGAGCCCAGCTCCATTTTTCCTGCTCGAGCACAACTCCATTTTTTTGCTCACTCTTTCCTCTCCCGAGCTCGAGTTCACCCCATTTTTCTCCAACATTTGTCAAGATTGGTGGCACCTACCTATACAAGGGTTAGCAATTTCATCCTCTCTTCCGGCATTTCAAGTTTAGCTCATTTTATTGCTAGTTTAGCTCATTTGATTTTTGTAGTGCTAGCTAGGTGTTTGATGAAAAGCCTAAGTTAGGGATTTTATTTCTTTTATATGCATTTTGAGCTCAAATTAAAGTATGATTTGTGGTTTTTTATAGTGTTGTCCCGTCCCCTTTCTCACCGCCGTCGATCGCCCGCGCCGCCCCGTCACCGACAGCACCTCGGTGAGCCTCTTGTTTTTATCTTAGTTGTATGATTTAGATGCATAATTATTACTTGTATAATTTTCTTATTTGTATAATTGTTTGTTATATACAGTGTCATGGTTTTGACATCTGTCCACACCGGCTCTCGTCCGCTCTATTATTCGGATGTGGTACGATTGTTTGTTATAACTATATATTTGTTTAATTTCGTGTTTATGAAAATATGCCGACCAACTTGACATAGATATATTTTTATCTAGGAGGTAGTTGAACCGGAAATTCCAACCGACTCTATTGTCGAGTTTTTTGAAAAAGAAAACAAGAATTTGAAAGAAAAATTGAAAAGAAGTGAAGATCTTCGTCTCCAATACTTAGAAGAGAATATGAAATTGGAGTTCAAGTTTGCCGACGTCGTCGATGATCACGAGATCAAGATGGAGGCAATGCGCTTGGATCACGAGATCAAGATGAATGCAATGCGCTTGAAGCTTAAAAAGATTAGAAAATATGCCATTAGTCAAGAGGCTTGGTATCATTATGCTGTTGGTTCAATTGTTACCTTTGTTGCGATTTTGATCGCATTTGTTGTTGCATTTAAATGCATTAATTAGATAGTTGTATGTTAGTTTCAGTGTATTTTTATGAGAACTATGTATTACATTTGGTCACTAATCTACTTTGATTTTAATGTGTGATGAACTTATATTAATTAATTTGGTCAGTTCCCTATTCATGATGATGTAGTGTAATGGTTTTTGATATATTTATGTAATGCAGATGAGCCGGCAATGGATGTACGGTGACCGACGCTATCCCGAGTTCATTAATGGCATGCATAATTTTCTCGTGTGGCTGAGGCAAACAAGCAGAATGGTTTTATGTTTTGTCCATGTGATGACTGTAGGAATAGGAGGAATTACCCTTCCTCAAATACCCTACACTCCCCTGTTGCGAGAAGGCTTCATGCCCAATTATTTTTGTTGGACCAAGCACGGAGAAAGAGGGTTATAATGGAAGACAATGAAGAAGAGGATGATGACAACTATCCTGTGTTCTCTGAACACGTTGGTACTACAATGGGGGAAGACGGAGCTGAACATGAGGTCATTGTTGATGAGTCCGATGATGATCTTCGTCGGGTCATTCTTGATGAACAGATAAACTGCGTGTTGGAGATATGCCCTAGAGGCAAATAAATATTAGATATTTGTCGCATTATCTCATTAAGTTTATAAATAAGTTTTATACCGTGCTATAACTGTATTAATCGGAATTGTTAATACACGTGTGGTATGTAAACAAACCAGAGTCCCTAGTTAGCCTCTATATAAACTAGTTCATCAGTCAACGGATGATCGAGATTTCCCGGTCATATTGATTCATAACAGTTGATGATGAAGTCATTTTATTGGTAGAATAAGGTGATGGACATTACCCACCAAAGTATTGCAAGAGGATCATATCACTATGTTCAACATTGCAATAGGAAAGTAATGTGACAGCTTATTCCTCAGACCGTGAGATTATATCAAGTCGCTACTTCTGGAATATACTTTGATTGCATCAAACGTCAGGTCTTATATAGTATGACAATAAAGGTGACACTTTCGGGTATCCTAAGGAAGTGGTTGAGGCGAGTAATCAAGAGCGGGATTTGTTCATCCGTGTGATGGAAAGATACTCTGGGCCCACTCGGTGAAATTATATCTATAAAGCTGCGCAGCGCATGACTAGGTCATTGGAGATATAATACCACGGAACGAGTTAAGTAACCCTTGTTGGTAACGAGATAAAACACAACATAGGATGTTGACGATCCTATCTCGGACTAGGGTAGTATCGAAGAACAAAAGGAATGAACATATCATGTTAAACGGTTTCAACGACGATTATTCTGGAATGCACAGGGGCCGTCATAGGCATCCAGGTCTCCCTGACGGTCATTGGCGAGCGAGGGGTCTCGACCATGTCTGGAGTATTTCCCGAACCGTAGGGTAACACACTTAAGGTCTTGACGATGCGTAGAGATCATTTTGGAGTTATCGGAATAAAAGAAATAGAGAGAGAAAATGATCCGGAAAAGTTCCGGATGAATCGGAAGGGTTCCGGGGAAGACCGAAGGAAGTTCGGAGTGGTCCGGAAGTTGTTGCGGAGTCACGGAGATTAAATAATACGCAAATATATTTAATTATGAATTATATATATTTAAATATTAATTTAATAATAAATAAAAGGAGAAAAAGGGGGCCCACCTAATGGGCCAAAACCCCGGAGGGAAAGCCCACTAGGGGGCCGACCCCCCTTTTGTGGGTGGTGCGGCTGGGCCACATGGGGCCCATGGCCACCACGGCTGCCCTGGCCGGCCGCACCCCCCCTCCTCCTTTAGTCCCACATGGGGGAGCAAGGGAGAGGGACACCCCCTCTCCCATAATAAATAGTGGGGCATATTTTTGAGGAAAATAGACAATAAATTCAGGATTTATTCCTATTGGCCCGAGGATGCCCCTCCGCCCAACTCTTCTCTCTCTCCATCTCCCGCTGTGTGTAGTCCCATCGTAAGGACAGCGCGCGTGTGAGAAATCTATACCGCAGTACGCCGTCGTGCTGCGGGATTCCACCCAAAAGTTCTACTTCCGCTATCTCGGCTGGATCGGAGAGCCCGGGAGTCGTCGTCAAGCTCCGCACGTGTGCGAGTACTCGGAGGCGCCACATTCGTGGAGCCAGGGCGTCATCGTTGTGCCACCTTCGGCTTCGTCTTCGTCGCGCCAAGTTCTTCGCGACCTCGAGGTCGGCTTCGTTGTCTTCATCGACAACGCTTGTTGCGGGAGCGTAATCCCCGCTATCGGTCTACAAGGGTACGTTGTTGATATCACATCCGTTACCGCATTACTAGATAGATAGATCCTTGGCTAGTATTTCGGCGTTACGATAGTTAGAAAAATTATTGTTTTCTGCTACGAACCCAACAGTGGTATCAGAGCCGATCTATGCGTAGTATTGCTGGTACGGTTAGAACACATGTTCAATGTGGGCATCGATTAAATAATTGTCTCTATTACACCCTTTTCAGGGCCCTCATTGAAAATGCTAAGCCGTCTAAAGAGAGAGAGACAGACACCGCTAGCCGCATATATGGTACAAGCCATATGTCAGTTGCGGAACCAGTCTCGCGTAAGCGTACGTGTAAGGTCGGTCCGGGCCGCTTCATCAACTCGATGCCGACAACATTAGCAAGTGCACGCAATAGCAAGGCGCAAGGTCATGTCATATTGCACTTCAGTTCATTATTTGATATTGTTTTGTTGTGTGTATATCCTATTGATTGCTTATATATATTAGATGTATACGACGGTAGCTATAATAGGATGATCCCTAAATAAAATACCAAAGTTGTGTTCTCCCTTAGTGTGCACCACTGAAAGTTCTCCGTTACGAGGCAGGCCGTGACGATCGGGTGTCAGACGTATCTGCGTTCACATAAAGTGGGTGTAAGCCACGTTGCACATGCAATACACTAAGGTTTTAATTGGCGAGCCTAGTATGTACAGACATAGCCTCGAAACACGTGAAGATCGAAAGATCGAGCATGAGTCACATGAATGTTGTGATCGGCATTTCGATGTCCACCTTTGCAGCTATGCCACCGGCCGTGACGATCGAGGGTGGTAGAGTGAATTGGGGTCGTGTAATCGTTGAGATAATTTTAGGGATAATTATCGTAGCGGAGTATGTTTGATAATTTGATTATAAACTAAGCTCATATTATTTTATAAACTTAGCCTTATTCATTCTTTGCGATTATTTATGTAGATGGTGTTCTATCCCAGCGACAATTTCTATTTTGGTTACTTCCTTAGAGATCGGCAACTTTTGGCCGATGGGTCCAACTTCATCGATTGGTACGAGAAATTAAGAGGAATTCTCTCACACAACAACATACTCTACGTAATAGAAGAATTTCTAGGAGATGCGCCAGATGATTCCGCAAGCGAAGAAGAAGATGAGGCTTTTCGCCAGCGTCGTGATATTTTCATAAGTGTTCAGACCACTATGACTCACATGGAACCTGAATTGAAAGCACAGTTTCAAGACATGGAACCTATTGTCATGATGGATTCACTCAAGGCCCATTTTATAGAAAAGATAAAAATTGAGCAATTTAAGCAGCTGGATGATTTTCTTTCACTCAAGATGGAAGAACACACCTGCTTAGAAACTCATTTGGGCAAGATGTACGACATGTATTTGAGACTCATGAATGTCTACGACTACTGGATGGCAGATGCTTTTGCGATCACTATTGTGTTACTTCCCTCCCTCCCAGTTATGAGGAGCATGTCCGTGGCTATGTTGTGAAGAGTGAGTCACTTACTCTTTACCAGTTCATAAGCCAGTTCAGGAGCGTAAAAGTGGATCCCATTGAAGCAGAGATCATCGACCCATACGGTATATTTGATATACAAATTTATAAATGTATTGTTTTTCTATATACTTGTTGAAAGGTATCCGATACTTGTTCTGTTTTATGAAAACAGGGCCGAATTCTTACAAGGATATGGAGAGTGACAATGTGATGGTGAACAAGTGATGGCAAGCAAGATAGTTGAAGGCCAATGGCGTTTTACCCACTGCATTTATTATTTCGGATTAGTATTTTAGAATAAGAGATTTTGTAATCGGTTTTGAGGATGATCTTAGTAAGTGTGTTTTGCATTTTGCAATACAGTTATTCATATTTGTAATGGAACAAGCCAGTTGTTTTTGATTATGAATAAATTCTTCTTGTGATCATGTATCGGTTACAGATGAGTTGTTCGCGTTATAATCCTAATAATAATAAATTGGACATTTATAAAACAGCAAATGCTAAAATAAGATAAATATCCAGAGTTAATATTGATATTGTTTTCAGAAACAACACCACCGAATTGTTAATCATGTTGCGTTATTTATAGATACTCCGATCTATTGAAATCAAGCCAAAGTCTAATTGAGACGTGATGATTAAAATATTCAAAATATTGATATGTCAATATATAAGAAGAGGTTGATTGAAAATCATACATGATGATAATTAAATCAACATGGTGAATATCATTATTACCGGAGCCTTCAAAATTACTCTAAGTAAATAAAATGTATTTGCTAAAGAGAGACATTAATCCTAAATAATTTGATAAAAGATCAAAGGGATTTCAGAGAAGAAGGTGGATACAAAATCAGGTTATTATGATTTGATCAGATAAAGATTTTGGTTTAGCCTAAAAGGACTTGTGTGATATTGTTCCACAAATTATAATTATTTAATGCAAATCAAACATGTTGATTCATGTAAATATTATAATCATACTCTACCTTGATAAAGTATGATCTTAAAAGTATCTCTTAAAAGTTAAATATTATTTAGAGTAGTGTTAGTAAAACACCCCACTTTAGAAAATTATTTTATCATCCGACATTCGTGTAAAACGACAAACATATAATGAATGTCGTAGTTTGTGAGATTATACGATAATATAGAACTATACACGAATAATTCTTTATAGAATATTCATAATATGTATGAGTACATTCCATGAACCAGAAATATCAACAAGAGCAAAACTTGTGTTGCTGCCTTGGTATATTGCGAAAATTATTTTCAAAGGGAAAGGTTAATGGAATAGTGCAAAAACTCAAATAAAGGTAATTGACCTTATTCTTATGGAGCAATGTGACGAAATATGTTTCGGAAACAATACTCCACAAAAGGGAATGAAAAATGATGATAAAAGATCATGATGTTTCATGAGGAGCTTTTTGTAAAGATGATGCGAATCAAGAATATTTTGTCAAGCCACAAAATGATATTTTTTGATTAAAAGATTTTGTTGCCAGAACGAAATACATCCACGAACTACAAAGAAATTGGATGATACCAAATACGAGAAACAATTGAGAATTGTAAAACCCAAGTTACATTTAAGATTACAAAGATAATTGTTATTTGAATCTTATTAAGTAAAATGGTTACTTAATCTTTATATGAAAAGTCATATGGAAAAGGATGAAACTATGGAAAGGACATAAATCTGATTTTGTCATAAAGAATGCCTTGGACAAAATCAAAAGGTTTGACTACATGAATGTAGACATGCTTGAGTCTTGTTAGCAAAGTGCTAATACTTCGTATGTTGGATTTCGAATTGATAAATGATCAATGATTTTGTATTGACCAAAATATCAAAAGAAATTGTGTTTATATAATTTAAGTGGGAGTCAAATTAGCTCACCAAAATCTAATATGTAAGAGACATGTTTTTGAGTGGGAGCTAGATGAGCTGAATAGTCTCAGATGTGATTGACATTTTGAGTGGGAGCTTAATAAATGTCCTTGTATGTAAATGACATATAATGGAAGTACTAGTTAAATTAGGATTGATATGATTATAGAATTTCGATGAAGTCATCTGTGATTTAAAACGTTGGTAATCTATTTAGATAGATCGGGAAGTTTTAAATGAAAAGGTCGAGATGTTTTATTAGATTGGATTCTGAAAGGTCAGAATGGAATAAATCAAGGAAAAGTCCTTGAAAAATCTGGTTAAAACATTTAATGGATTTCTACACGATAATAGTGGTTGTGAGATATGTTGCCCCTTTTATACCGTAGTATTAAGTGGCATCATATAAAACCATATTATGTGATCGACATAGTGTGACCCATGTTCTTATAAGAAGAACAAGTACTAAGATGAATTTTATGAATTCACTACAAGTAAAATCTTTATTGTTTAACAAAGTGTTGTGTTAAAGGATCTATCTGGGTGACTAGAAGAACCAAATGTCGTAGGAAGGTTTATTTAGACACTAGACTGACAAGTGAATGTCAGAATCTACATACGTATATAGATACTGTGAAGTTATATATATTGGAAGATAAAAAGGTGTTCTCAACCTAAGTAATTTCTAGGTACATTTAGCTGATTATGAATCAGAGTATGCGCGAGGAAAACAGTAGTCCCACTTAGTCATCAAATATGTTATCAAGATAACGGATTGATATCAAACAAGGTGATAATCAATGAATCGCAAAGAATATACGCTTTCTGTATGGTACAGACTGTTAAAGGAAAAACACTTCCACAAGCAAGCATTATCATAAAGTACTTATATGATAAGAGGTTATGATCGAATAATAAAATGCAGCTGGTTTATTTGTAATCTAGTGCAAGTGGGAGACTGTTGGAGATATGCCCTAGAGGCAAATAAATATTAGATATTTGTCGCATTATCTCATTAAGTTTATAAATAAGTTTTATACCGTGCTATAACTATATTAATCGGAATTGTTAATACACGTGTGGTATGTAAACAAACCAGAGTCCCTAGTTAGCCTCTATATAAACTAGTTCATCAGTCAACGGATGATCGAGATTTCCCGGTCATATTGATTCATAACAGTTGATGATGAAGTCATTTTATTGGTAGAATAAGGTGATGGACATTACCCACCAAAGTATTGCAAGAGGATCGTATCACTATGTTCAACATTGCAATAGGAAAGTAATGTGACAGCTTATTCCTCAGACCGTGAGATTATATCAAGTCGCTACTTCTGGAATATACTTTGATTGCATCAAACGTCATGTCTTATATAGTATGACAATAAAGGTGACACTTTCGGGTATCCTAAGGAAGTGGTCGAGGCGAGTAATCAATAGCGGGATTTGTTCATCCGTGTGATGGAAAGATACTCTGGGCCCACTCGGTGAAATTATATCTATAAATCTGCGCAGTGCATGACTAGGTCATTGGAGATATAATATCACGGAACGAGTTAAGTAACCCTTGTTGGTAACGAGATAAAACACAACATAGGATGTTGATGATCGTATCTCGGACTAGGGTAGTATCGAAGAACAAAAGGAATGAACATATCATGTTAAACGGTTCAACGACGATTATTCTGGAATGCACAGGGGCCGTCATAGGCATCCAGGTCTCCCTGATGGTCATTGGCGAGCGAGGGGTCTCGACCATGTCTGGAGTATTTCCCGAACCGTAGGGTAACACACTTAAGGTCTTGACAATGCGTAGAGATCGTTTTGGAGTTATCGGAATAAAAGAAATAGAGAGAGAAAATGTTCCGGAAAAGTTCCGGATGAATCGGAAGGGTTCCAGGGAAGACCGAAGGAAGTTCGGAGTGGTCCGGAAGTTGTTGCGGAGTCACGGGAGATTAAATAATACGCAAATATATTTAATTATGAATTATATATATTTAAATATTAATTTAATAATAAATAAAAGGAAAAAAAGGGGGCAGCCCACCTAATGGGCCAAAACCCCGGAGGGAAAGCCCACTAGGGGGCCGACCCCCTTTTGTGGGTGGTGCGGCTGGGCCACATGGGGCCCATGGCCACCACGGCTGCCCTGGCCGGCCGCACCCCCCCTCCTCCTTTAGTCCCACATGGGGGAGCAAGGGAGAGGGACACCCCCTCTCCCATAATAAATAGTGGGGCATATTTTTGAGAAAAATAGACAATAAATTCAGGATTTATTCCTATTGGCCCGAGGATGCCCCTCCGCCCAACTCCTCTCTCTCCATCTCCCGCTGTGTGTAGTCCCATCGTAAGGACAGCGCGCATGTGAGAAATCTATACCGCAGTACGCCGTCGTGCTGCGGGATTCCACCCAAAAGTTCTACTTCCGCTATCTCAGCTGGATCGGAGAGCCCGGGAGTCGTCGTCAAGCTCCGCACGTGTGCGAGTACTCGGAGGCGCCACATTCGTGGAGCCAGGGCGTCATCGTCGCGCCACCTTCGGCTTCGTCTTCGTCGCGCCAAGTTCTTCACCACCTCGAGGTCGGCTATCGGTCTACAAGGGTACATTGTCGATATCACCTCCGTTACCGCATTACTAGATAGATAGATCCTTGGCTAGTATTTCGGTGTTACGATAGTTAGAAAAAATATTGTTTTCTGCTACGAACCCCAACACTGCGGAAGTGAAAACGAGAGGTCAAAGTTGGAGCGCATGTTTGAGGATCACAAAAAATTGTTGTACCCAAATTGTGAAGATGGCCAGAAAAAGCTGGATACCACCCTGGAATTGCTGCAATGGAAGGCAGAGAATGGACTATCTGACAAGGGATTTGAAAAGTTGCTGAAAATATTAAAGAAGATGCTTCCAAGGGATAACGTATTGCCCACAGTACGTACGAAGCAAAGAAGGTTGTCTGCCCTCTAGGATTAGAGGTGCAGAAGATACATGCCTGCATCAATGACTGCATCCTCTACCGCGGTGAGGAGTACGAGAATTTAAATGCATGCCCGATATGCGGTACATTGCGGTATAAGATCAGGCGAGATGACCCAAGTGATGTTGAGGGCGAGCCGAGCCCCAGGAAGAGGGTTCCTGCCAAGGTGATGTGGTATGCTCCTATAATACCAGGGTTGAAACGTTTGTTCTGAAACAAAGAGCATGCCAAGTTGTTGCGATGGCACAAAGAAGACCATAAGGAAGACGAGATGCTGAGACACCCCGCTGATGGGTCGCAGTGGAGAAACATCGATAGTGAGTTCAAGGAATAGCCCTACATGTGGCATCATTGGAGAGCAACCATCGCCGGCCACGCTGCCCACTATGCATGGGAAACGAGGAGGCCATCATCGTGCCCCGAAATTTTCGAGCCGTGCGGTCAAATCCAATTGAAACGGCGCTCAGTTTGGTCAACACTGACAGCGGGACCACTGGTCACGTCTACGTCCGGCACGCAAATGATGTCATGCATGACGTCACCTTCGGAAGAGAAGATATTCATTTGAGTCCGACTTCTGGCGACTCCCGGAAACAAGCTAAACAAGCCAACATGCTATCAGGTCCTCCGTAAGAGCCCCGGTGACTTTCGGGTCCTGCGCATCTCCGCCACAAGCATTCAAATAGTAGGCCAACAGGCTGAAAGGACCCCGTTTCCTGGCGGGTCCCAAATTTATTCTCCATTCACTCCCATCGGGAGCATAATTTTTTTTCGTCAACTGTTGTTATGTTACAAAGATTGAGATTATCCTCAACTGCAAGAAATTAAGCACAATCTCGGGGGCTACTCCCATCGGGAGCGCTGTCGTGCACCGGATAAAACACAGTAAAAAAAGCATTCAGGCCAAAGAACATTCAGTCGAACCTTTATCGACTCAGCTACTCAGCTCCATGCAAAATTCACGACTAGCACAGTCGCAAATAAAAACTTCCCGAGTTGCGTCCGCCGCATATGATCCTCGGATATTGCACCCATGGTATAAAGATAAGACCCGCCGATCAGTCGAGCCGGCCAGGGCCCGCACCTGCTGTGCTTACCCTGTATATTCCCATGCCATCAGGCATGAAGAAAAATCCCGACGGACGCGTTGGGTACTCACTCTATCACGCTGCAGGTCGACTCCTGTAAGACCTCCGCGGCCTGAGTCGAACCTGACGAGTTGTTTTCGGGTTCGAGTCCAGGGACTCGAACTTGAAGTAGCCTAGTAAGGTTTTGCCCAAGCGCAGTTAACTGGTCCCGATCCGTTGAGCGTACCAGGCCTACTATGCCACCATCCCTAAGACCTGTCAGTCAAACAACAAAACATAAGCAAAATATCAGTCGATGTACTACCGACCCAAATGCTCACGGCAACATGCAAAATATTGGTCGATGTGCTACTGACCCAAAGATTCATGATAAAGCAAGCAAATTATGCCGTGCACCCGCAGATGAGTCCCTGCCCAATTCATCGAGTCGACCAACCACTCGGGGGCTACTGACGTGGGCCTGCCCTTCGGGTGCCCCACCATGAATATACCTGGTGCACGTACGGACTAAAGCCCAACTGGTGACCTACTAGCAGACCGCACTTGAGGCCCACGAAGGAGGCCCAAGAAGATGAAGTACGCCCCAAGACAGGCGAACCTTATGTCAGTAGAGACCTACCTTACCTGTAAACCTAATCGGATGCGAACTCCCGAGACCCAGCCTCCTATATAAAGGCTGGGAGGGCCACCGATCTAGGTTACGCAATACTCTAGTCACAAAAAGCCTAGCGAGATCGCATCTTGCTGGGACACCATTGTAGCTCTATTGTACACCTCGACAGCAATAACCAGACATGTAGGAAGTAGGGTATTACCTCCGGGGGCCTGAACCTGGGTAAACTTCTTGCTTGTCAGCCGACAGATCTACTAGCGCTACCAACTCTCTCCCCTCTAACGAAACCCTAGGTAACCTAACCATGGGATTTGATTTGGTCACCCCACGTCACAGGGAAGCAATCCTGTCGGAAACGGAATTGAGACGGAAATTTCTAGAAATACAATAACCGAGACCCACGTACTACTATAAGTGGGTGAATTCTTTTGTTGGTCGCTCCCATTGATAGTCCAGACCTACATGCTTTGTTGGACTATGTTTATCAAGATTGTGAGTGTATTAGTGTACATGTCAAACTATTTATGTGAACTTCTATGCTTACCAAGTGTTAAACTATGTGTTTTACTTCACGTTCAACTATTACTTGTCGAAGTCATGAGTTATTCCCTGTCATATTGTTTATTTCCTTGTGTGTGCCTTTTGGTTTATAGACCAATATATTATATCGCTATGGTGTCATGGCAAACAATAATTTTTTATCGTATATTATGTATTCGTCCCTGATGATTTCCACGTTTTTTAGGTTTTTGATTCCGTTTCCGATACCGGCGAGACAAGTGGAAACGAACTGTTTCCTTTTCAACCCAAATTATGCCACACCCAACCTAGCCGGTAAAAGGGTGCCCTTTTTTGCTCATACTCAATCTCTCGCCATTCTCCCGAGAACTCCCCCAACATCGCCGCCTAGAGATGAACCCCCGCTCTTCATTTTTATTATTTTTTCTGTCTGTCCTCCATATTAATTATCAAAAAAATGTATTTTCTACGGAAAGGCAATGGCAACATATATATTGTGTTTCACAACAACAAAATATATACATTGTCCATGCCCTCACAAACACAAACATTAGGCATTTTGGAGGTCAGACCACCAAAAAAACATGACCCCTCGCGCTGCTCCCCAAGGCAGCACCAGGGGAGCAAGCAGCGCCGCCCAGCCCTCTCCCCGTCCGGTGTCCTCGTTGCCGCTGCCGTCGCCGGCTCCGGCCGCGGCGGTGGCGGCTCCCCCCGCTGCCACAAAGGTGGTCGGCGGGTGCTTCTCGCTCTCGGCTGGGGGAGATCGGCCCGTGGGGGCGGCGGCGATCTGGGCAGAGGAAGCCGGGCCGGCGGGCCCGGGTGAAGGTTACGGCGGCGTGTTGGGCTGCCGGCAGTGGCAGTGGAGCGGGAGACGGAGGCGGCTGCAGTGGAGTTGCAGCGACGGCGCGGCCGATGGGTTTGGGCGGGCCGACCTGGGCTCGTCGGGCCCATGCGAGGGTGCGCGGATGCGGGACGGAGTGGGGGAGGCGGAGGAGCTGGCGCGGACGCAGGAGTCCCCTGCCGACGCGCTCTGGCGCCCGGGCGGCGCGGAAGCCGGGGCGGCGTCCCCGGAGCGAGGACGGTGCATTTCGGCATGGTTGTCGCGGCCATGGGCGTCGTGGCCGCCATGGCCGGTGGTCCAGATTGGCGGTTGGCGGTAGGGCAGCGCTGCCGGGGTCGTCGCTCCTCTCACTTTGCGGTCAGGTCGACCTCCGAGCGAAAGCCTTGCACCGACTTGGTCGGAGCCGGCGATGACGGCGCCTCGGGCGTCGTTTTCCATCTTGATGGCATCGCTGTGGAGTCCTCGATCCCGCTCGACGTGGGTGGTCCTAAGATCTCCGGGTGAATACCTAAGCTCCATCGGGAGCGAGCGGCGACGACGGACGCGTCGTTACCTCGTTGGAGGCGTCGCCTTGGAGTCTCTTAGCCCTTGCGGTGTGTTGGGCTCGCGGCGCTCGGGAAGGGCGGTTCCTGTCGTCAGGGGGAGTTGAAGACCGGGGCGGCGGCCCCGGACGGTGGTGGTACGTCGAGGCGGCGGACTCGGTCTCCCACGCTACAACGGTTCTATGAGGTAGAGTCGTTGTTTAGCGTGGGTCTGGGTGGCGAATTGGATGAAGACTGCGCGGGCAGAGAGTTTGTCGACCCGACTGGATTGCCTTCGGGCAATGCGAAGGTAATCTGGTTGCTACGCCGGGGCGGCGGCCTCGGGACATGATGGTTTTGGTGGCGACCTGGGTAAAGACTGCGCATGCAGAGGGTTCGCCGACCATGACTGGTTCGGCTTCGGGCAATGCGGAGTTCGTCCTGGTTGCTACGTCGGGGCGACGGCCTCGAAGCAGGTGGTGTGTGTTTGTGACGTTTGGTCGGCTTGCGTCGTGTGGACGACGGGTCGCCGCGTTTGTGCGGTTTTTGGCCCTGTTTTCCTTAAAAATAGGACATTGTACAGATTGTATGGTTTTTGGACCCGGTTTTGCTTATAAACTGGGTCATCTCATTCTATCTAATCGGATGGTGGATACGACCACCTTGTACCTCAAAAAAAAACTGCACCAAAGATGAGCTCTGTCACGCGCTCCACACTTTTGGTCGTTGGATCAACTATCCAAATCAATTCTGGCCGTATGATCTCCGTTAACTCTTGCAGTGGGCCGAAAATCCCTAGGGCAGCTACTCTTGAGAACAAATCGGTGGTTTCTGGTGAACTGGGCCAGAACTGCCCCGCTAAACCCATCTAGCGAAGGAAAAAAAAAGTGCCGCAGAACGGATCGGGAGCGACGCGATGCGGGAAGAGCGACCACGCAACGGGTGATGCGGGAGGATTGCGAGTTGCGACCCACATGATGCGGGCGGGGCGCCATGCCTCGAGCTGATCGATGGAGATGCGGTCTTTGGCAGCTGATGCGGCAGACACCGAGCCTCCCCACTTCCCCAGTTGACGTGGCAGCGATATCAGAACAATAGTAATTGAAGTTTAAGCGCCTGCCTTGATTCTGGAGTTAATTTTCAGTTTCCTCAACCCAGTAATGGCCACTATCGTGCTCAACTCTCCGACGGCCAGTGATAATGGTAATTTACTGTCTTTCCCTAACGCCTCCTATATATTATTTTGTTGCCTCAATCTCTCTCCCACTCCGAAAGCAATATCTCATTCAAGATCAGTGGTTGTTCGCTACTCCCTCCGTTTTTTAATATAAGATATTTTAGGTGTTATACATATTGTCTAGATATATACTAAAGTGTGTGAACATACACTAAAACATGTCTACATACATTTGTATACACATCACTACCGGAAAAACAAAATATGCCGTGTATAGCAAATACACGGCAAAGGACATGCGGAACACGGCAAACACTTTGCCGTGTATAATCGCACGGCAAAGCCCACACGGCTACGTCGGCAAAGAACTTTGCCGTGCGCTTTTTACCAACTACACGGCAAAGTGTTTTGCCGTGCATACAAATACAAAACACAAGGCATAGCCTCGCTCCTTTGCCGTGTGCCAGATGAAAAACACACAGCAAAGCCTCTAGCCTTTACCGTGTACCTGGACAGAAACACACGGCAAAGCCTCTCTCCTTTACCGTGTATCCGGACAAAACACACGGCAAAGGGGATGGCGTCATTTAAAAAAAATACCCGTCCCTCGTCCGTGAGGGGCTGGCGGCGTCGCACCCGGCGGGGCGGCGCGGGGAGGTCGACAGGTTGGTTTGGCGGCTCCCTCCGTCGGGAGGCATGCGGGACGGCGGCCGTCGCTGGAGGCGAGGAGGTCGAGGGGAGGAGGCGCGCGCGGAGGAGAGACGGCGGCCGTCGCTGGAGGCGGGGTCCCGGCCGTCGATGCCGTGGACGGAGGGAAGGCCAGTGGTGCTGGGCTCGCACGCGACCGCGCTCACCGCGCCGGTGCCAGTGGGGGACGAGCTCGACCACGCCCGCCCGCGTCCGGGGGTCGTAGCCGCGCCCTCGTGGGCTCGTGGCTGTGCACTACGACGCGATGCCGCCGCTGCTGCTCCCATCTCCCGTCGGCGGGTGCTGCCGGCCCAGCACTCCGGCATTGTTGCAGAGCACGTCCAGCCGCAGCACCCGACGGCGCGCTCCACGTCTGCCTCCTCCGACACGTCGCAGTGCACGTAGCTGCAGTCCAGCGCGGCCGCCAGCGCCTCCCCGGCGGCGTCGTCGATGTCCGCGACCACCACGCGCGCGCCGTGCCGGATGAAGGTCCGCACGATCGCCTCCCCGATCCCGCGCGCGCCGCGGTCACGATGGCCACCTTCCCTTGGTAGCCGTGTCCTCAGCCCTGCCGAGCGTGGTGTGTAGCGATAAGGAAGAGAGAGGATGTGGGAAGGGATAAGAAGGAGAGATATGTGTGTGGTGCTGGTACGATCGAATTGTGTGGAGCGGAGATGAGAGAGAGATGGGTGCGTGGCTGCGTGGGGTGGAGTACTAGTCTAGATATTTTTTGTGCGGGGACGGGTGGATGTTTGCCACCTCCTCAATCCATGATTCCAATCTCTCCACCAATAAGACTCAAGCAAATGTTTGTGTTTTCTCTCCATCCATGTTATGGCCATATTTATGACATAGTTCGTTAAAAAGATTACATATTCTGCACAAGTGTGCATCTTGGAATGACGAACAATGTTGATGAACAAAGTTTTTATTTTCTTAACACAAAAAAATCATTTTTCATTTTCCGAGTACCAAATATGAGGTTTTTTGTGAAGAACCTACCAAATAATTGTTTCAAATTTGTATCAAGTAAAAATTTAAAAATATTAGATCACATTGTATGTCCAATTAACCAAATAGTTGTGTTTCAACTGCTTTCTGTCCACCTCTTTTCAAAAAGACAAATGTTTTTCGATTCAGCTGAAAGCGTGTCAAATTTGAACTATAACTGTTTCATAGTTTACTTTTTATTTTCATTAAAAATCAGTTTTGGCTATAAAAGTATCTATTTCATCAGAGATCTAACAAGAGTTTCGAAACCGAAACTCATACATGTTTATACATGATTGATCTTTTTGTGAAGAAGTTTTTCCGAAACTTTGTAAAAACTCAAGTTTATCATTTTTCTATCAACTACTACACATAAGAGGACTTCATGCCAAAGGATTTCATTTTTTGAGTATTTTTTCACTTCATTTTTTTTTTTTGAAAAAATGGTCAAAATGGCCACCATGGCTATTCGTCTAAAGGGGTCAAATTTTTCAAAACTATCAACAGTTTTGTGATATAACCAGTACTTGTGTATCTTAAAATTATTTTTGTAAAATTTCCAGAGCAAAATATCACACACTTGTAGTTCAAATTTGAATTACTTTCAGGAAATCGGCATAAAGTCGTTTAAATAGGCGAAATTAGGTAGAAACTGAGAAAATTACTAATATTTCTGTATTATCCATCAAATATGGTCTACTTTGTGTGGATATTGGATGGGTGCCATTTTGCACCATATTTGTTCTACTTGGTTCACAAAAAATGCCATTTTTGTCACTTAAAAAATGAAAAAAGATAATTATAAAAATAATTTGAAAAAACTCAGTTCTGCAACATTGTTTGCCATACCAAGGTACACCTATGTGTCAAATATGGGCACATTATCACAAAATTTCAGAGCAAACTATCACACACTTGTAGTTCAAACTTGAATTACTTTCGGAAAATCGCATAAAGTCATTTAAATAGGCGAAATTAGGTACAAACCGAGAAAATTCCTAATATTTCTGGATTATCCATAAAATATGGTATACTTTGTGTGACATTAGATGGGTGCCATTTTGCACCATATTTTTTGTACTTGCTTCACAAAAAAGTCATTTTCGGCACATAGAAAATGGAAAATGATATTTATACAAATAATTTTTAAAAACTCAGTTCGGCAACATTGTTGCCCATACCAAAGCACACCTATGTGCCAAATATGGAGACTTTATCACAAACTATGCTATGAAAATTGTCATATCTTGGTCGTTTGGCTTGAAACCTATACATGTTTATAGACGATAGACATTTTTGTGAAACATTCTTTTAATTTTTTGTCAAAACTCAAGTTATTATTTTTAATATCAACTACTACACATAAAAGGGCTCCATGTCAAAGGATTTCATTTTTTGAGCAATTTATCAATTTATTTGATTTTTTTGAAAAAAATCAAAATGGCCACCATGGCTATTCGTCGAAAGAGGTCAAATTTTTCAAAACCATCGACGGTTCTATGACATAATCACTACTTATGTAGCTTAAAATGATTTTTGAAAAAAATTCAGAGCAAACTATCACACACTTGTAGTTCAAATTTGAATTACTTTCGGAAAATTGGCATAAAGTCATTTAAATAGGCGAAATTAGGTACAAACCGAGAAAATTCCTACTATTTCTGGATTATATAAAATATGGTATACTTTGTGTGACATTTAGATGGGTGCCATTTTGCACCATATTTTTTGTACTTGCTTCACAAAAAAAGTCATTTTTGACACTTAGAAAATGGAAAATGATATTTATACAAATAATTTGAAAAAACTCAGTTCGGCAACATTGTTGCCCATACCAAAGCACACCTATGTGCCAAATATGGAGACTTTATCACAAACTATGCTATGAAAATTGTCATATCTTGGTCGTTTGGCTTGAAACCTATACATGTTTATAGACGATAGACATTTTTGTGAAACATTCTTTTAATTTTTTGTCAAAACTCAAGTTTATTATTTTTAATATCAACTACTACACATAAAAGGGCTCCATGTCAAAGGATTTTATTTTTTGAGCAATTTATCACTTTATTTGATTTTTTTGAAAAAAGGATCAAAATGGTCACCATGGCTATTCGTCGAAAGGGGTCAAATTTTTCAAAACCATCGACGGTTCTATAACATAATCACTACTTATGTAGCTTAAAATGATTTTTGAAAAAAATTCAGAGCAAACTATCACACACTTGTAGTTCAAATTTGAATTACTTTCGGAAAATCGGCATAAAGTCATTTAAATAGGCGAAATTAGGTACAAACCGAGAAAATTCCTACTATTTCTGGATTATCCATAAAATATGGTATACTTTGTGTGACATTTAGATGGGTGCCATTTTGCACCATATTTTTTGTACTTGCTTCACAAAAAAAAGGCATTTTCGACACTTAGAAAATGGAAAATGATATTTATGCAAATAATTTGAAAAAACTCAGTTCGGCAACATTGTTGCCCATACCAAAGCACACCTATGTGCCAAATATGGAGACTTTATCACAAACTATGCTATGAAAATTGTCATATCTTGGTCGTTTGGCTTGAAACCTATATATGTTTATAGACGATAGACATTTTTGAGAAACATTCTTTTAATTTTTTTGTCAAAACTCAAGTTTATTATTTTTAATATTAACTACAACACATAAAAGGGCTCCATGTCAAAGGATTTCATTTTTTGAGCAATTTATCACTTTATTTGATTTTTTTGAAAAAAGGATCAAAATGGCCACCATGGCTATTCGTCGAAAGGGGCCAAATTTTTCAAAACCAACGACGGTTCTATGACATATCACTACTTATGTAGCTTCAAATGATTTTTGAAAAAAATTCAGAGCAAACTATCACACACTTGTAGTTCAAATTGAATTACTTTCGGAAAATCGGCATAAAGTCATTTAAATAGGCGAAATTAGGTAGAAATCGAGAAAATTCCTAATATTTCTGGATTATCAATAAAAAATGGTCTACATTATGTGAAATCTAGATGGGTGCCATCTTGCAACATATTTTGTGTATTTGCTTCACATAAAATGTCACTTTTGACACTTGAAAAATAAAAAAATGATATTTATAAACAATATTTTGAAAACTCTTTTTGCCAACATTGTTTGCCATACCAAGTCACACTGATGGCGTGAATCACACGCTCGTTGGGAGACCCCAAGAGGAAGGTATGATGCAGTTTGGCAGCAAGTTTTCCCTCAGAAAGAAAGCAAGGTTATCGAACCAGTAGGAGCAGCAACTCTTCAGAAGGTTGTTGGTGGCTGATAACCCACAAGTATAGGGGATCGCAACAGTCTTCGAGGGAAGTAAAACCCAAATTTATTGATTCGACACAAGGGGAGACAAAGAATACTTATAAGCCTTAACAACTGAGTTGTCAATTCAGCTGCACCTGGAAAAGCACTAGTAACAGGGGTGATGTGAAAGCAGCAGTAATATGAGAGCAATAGTAACAGTAACACAGCAGCAGTAACACGGAGGCAATGGCACCAGAAAATAGTTGATACTACTTCTAATGACATATAGGACCAGAGAGCAATGATGATGACAAATGGACCGGGGTTCCCAGCTATCTACACTAGTGGTAACTCTCCAAACAAATAACAGGTGTTGGGTGAACAAATTACAGTTGGGCAATTGATAATTGTAAGGGCATGACAATGCATGCTTATGATAAGATAAGGTTTACTGTAGTATTTAATTGGGCATTACGACAAGGTACACAGACCGCTATCCAGCATGCATCTGTGCCTAAATAATCCACCTTCCGGTTAGCATCCGCACCCCTTCCAGTATTAAGTTGCAAACAACAGATTATTGCATTAAGTATTGTGCATAATGTAAACAACACATTCATCCTTAGACAAAGCATTGCTGTTTTACCCCTAGTGGCAACAACACATCTACAACCTTAGAACTTGCTGTCACTATCCCAGGTTAAATAGAGGCTGAACCCAACTATCTAGCATAAATACTCCCTCTTGGAGATACAAGCAACTACTTGATCAGGGTAACCACAAGTACCGGAGAGCATGCAAGATCTTAAATAAACAATAGTATGATAATATGATGAACAATCTGATCATAATGTAACAATTCATCGGATCCCAACAAACACAACACCAATTACATCATATGGATCTCAATCATGTAAGGCAGCTCATGAGATCATTGTATTGAAGTACATGGGAGAGAGAGTACCAACTAGCTACAGCCAAGAACCCGTAGTCCATGGGGGAACTACTCACAAACCATCATGGAGTCGAAGTGGAGGCGGTGGAGTCGATGGAGATGGCTCCGGGGGTCAATCCCCGTCCCGGCAGGGTGCCAGAACAGGAACTTCTGACCCCCGAAACGAGGTCTCGCGATGGCGACGGCGCTGCGGAAGTCTTTCTGGAGTATTAGATATATATTTAGGGTTTTCGCGTCGGGGTGACTAAATAGGCGAAGGGGCAACGTCGGTGGAGTCCTGGGCCCCTCCTCACCTCTCGGCGCGCCTGTGGCCCACCGCCCAAGAGGTGGTTTGGAGGCCGTGGGCCTCCCCCTGGCTTGCCCTTCTGGCTCCGTGTGTCCCTCGGAAAAATAGGAGGTTTGGCTTTTGTTTCGTCGAATTCCGAGAATATTGCCCGAACAGCTTTTCTGGAACCAAAAACAGCAGAAAACAGGAACTGGCACTGTGGCATCTTGTTAATAGGTTAGTCCCAGAAAATGTATAATAATGATATATAATGCATATAAAACATGTGACAATGATACATAAAACAAGCATGAAACATCAGAAATTATAGATACGTTGGAGACGTATCAAGCATCCCCAAGCTTAGTTCCTACTCGTCCTCGAGTAGGTAAACGATAAAAAGAAAATAATTTCTGAAGTGACATGCTACCAACATAATCTTGATCCAATAATAATGTAAGGCATGTGAGCTGAGATCAAATCATTCAAAGCAAATGTCTATAGTTGATATAAGAGATAATAAAGCAAGAGTCAAACAAGCTAAAAGTTTTCATGAATATCGCTTTAAAGACATGAAACCGTACAAGGTTCATTAAAGATGGTTTAAGTATCCAGCGTAGAAGTTCTATCCTTCAATCCAAGCATCAAGCAAATTTTCATAACATAGAAGGATTCAGCCAAGTAAACATAAACATGAACGTCATGAATCAACTGTTTCGAAGTCTACTCAACCGGTGAGCGCAAGCATTTGGTATTGGCACCAGGATGTTATGGCAAAGAGAACATTAATGGGGGTTTGGAAGGCCAATGGAAGAAAGTCTCACAAAGCTATAAGTGATCATTAGACAAGAGGAAGTCTTATAATCGAAGCTATGTAAGGAGTAGTGATTGCCATGCAACGGATGCACATAGAGCTATATGTGTATGAAAGCTCTCCAATGGAACTAGTGGGGGTGCATCCAACTTGGTTGCTCATGAAGACCTAGAGCACTTTTGAGGAAGCTCATCATTGGAATATACAACCCAAGTTCTATAGTGTAAATTCCCCACATAGTTATACTAGTAGAACATGAAAACTCTCTCACATAGGTGCTAAAACGAGCACAAATGATGACTATGAATACTGCAGGTGCTAAACATGAGCACAAGTGTGGATAAAGGATAGTAATGTTGCCCCCTTTTTCTTTATTCTTTTTTTTTTTTTTTTTCTTTTTTTTTTTTCTTTTTCTGTTTCTCTTTTCGATGGCCACATAGCACTTTTCACTTTCAGGGGCAACATTCTAATATGACAACACACTTTTTGGTACATATAACTCATAACGAACAAGACATGATGTATGAAACTGTATGCCTCTGCCAGTGTAGCAGGATATGCAATGATCTAGCGTAACATGGGTAAACCACACATCAGCTGTATAGAATCATGCAAAGCAATATATAAGTGATGAATGACAACAAGTCATGTAATGTAAATGGAAGTTGCATGGCAATATATCTCGGAACAGCTATGGAAATGCTGTGGTAGGTAGGTATGGTGGTTGTTTTGAGGAAGATGTATAGGCTTATGTGTAGGAGAACAAGAGGAAGTCCTCCCACGGGGTTGGATGTACCGGCGAAGTATGCACAACTCTCAATGTGAGCAGAAGGCAATGCACAGCACCGAAGAGGCTAGCAAATTTGGATGGTGGAAGTGCCAAAAACCGTAGCTTAACATTAGTCAAAAAGAACTCACAAGTTTATTGCAAACAACTAGCAGGTTCAACATTAAGAGCATGATTAAAATTCACTCCAAGAAGGGCCGTTCACGGCGGCACAAGTACCCCGTTAGATCCCTCGACCTTCAGCACAACTTAGTTATTACATGAACTTTCAGACATGGAAAGCTATCAAGTCCAACTACACCTTCAACAATTTTAGAGTTTGTAGTACGGTACAAGCTTAAAGACAACAATCCACTAATGATTTTAACTTAATTAACCAGCAAGCTTTACCATCTAAATACCTCAAAACGTTTGCAAAGAATCAGATTATCAAAGTTCAATGATCTACAAGATTATGCAAGTTTTTCATTATACCACTACCACATGCAAAAATTTCTGGACCAACACATCAACCAAGCAACTCTCCAAATAAATATAAGTGAAGCAAGAGAGTACTTTCTATAAAATAACTAATAGCTCTGAACAAGAGATACATGAAAACCAAGAGCTAGAAGCTAAACAGTGCGAAAATGAATACTCAACAATATAAGTGAAGAATAGGAGTATTCAAATGAAAAAGCGGAGCGTGTCTCTCTCCCAAACAAGATAGATAGGATCCGACATTGATATGATCAGAGAATAAAACAAAAATAAACACACAGACGCTCCAAGAACAGCACATATGATGTGACCGAATTAAAATATAGTTTCACTAGAGATGACCTGATAAGTTGATGATGAAGAAGGGGATGCCTTGGGCATCCCCAAGCTTAGATGCTTGAGTCTTCTTGAAATATGCTTGGGTGACCCACGGGGGCATCCCCAAGCTTAGGCTCTTCACTCTTCTTGATCACAATATCATCCTTCTCTCTTGACCCTTGAAAACTTCTGCCACACCAAACTTCTCATAAACTTCATTAGAGGGGTTAGTACTCAAAAACATTAATCCACTTTGGTTCTGTAGTGACACATTGCAATACTCAATAAAACATTAGCTACAGCCCTCCACGTCTAGAAACCTTACTTAAAGTCCACAAGAGACAATGCAAAAAACAGAGACAGAATCTGTCAAAACAGAACAGCCAGTAAAGACGAATTTTTTCGAGGTACTTCCGTTGCTCAAATCGGAAAAAGTGAAGTTAATGAAAGATGCGTACATATCTGAGGAAGATGCGTGATTTTTTTAGAATTTTTCGATTTTTTGGAAAAAGCTCAAATTCGTGACAGCTAAAAATCTGTCCCTGCGCAGAAATCCAAATCTAGCATCATCTAATCATTAAAGGCTCTTCTTGGCACAACAATGCAATAAAATAAAGATACAAAGGAGTTGTTACAGAAGTAAGCAAGCTCCTTGACTCAAAAAGCAAAAGAAAAATTACAGAAATAACACATGGGTTGTCTCCCAAGAGCGCTTTTCTTTAATGCCTTTTAGCTAGGCTTGATAGTTTTAATGATGCTCTCATGAAAATAGAAAATGAAGCAAAAGGAGCATCAAGAAGCAAATTCAAAACACATTTAAGTCTAACCCACTTCCTATGCATAGGAAACTTGTACACAAATAAATTCATATAGAACAAAGTGACAAGCATAGGAAGATAAAACAAGAGTAACTTCAAAAGTTTCAGCATATAGAGAGGTGTTTTAGTACCATGAAAATTTCTACAACCATTTTTCCTCTCTCATATAATTTTCAGTAGCATCATGAATAAACTCAACAATATAACTATCACACAAAGCATGCTTTTCATGATCTACAAACACATAATTTTTATCAAGCTCACAAATAGTGGGATTTAAAATTTCGAACCCACATGTAACAATTTTATAACAAGATGATTGATCACTCTCAACATATATGGGACGCCTAGATAAAGTCAAGACTTCTCCAATCCCATTTTCATTAGTACACAATTAATATTATCAAGTAACATAGGACCATCATCTAGAGCTTTATCATAAACATTTTCTAAGCAAAACTCTTTAGTACCATGCATTTCGATATCAGCCACAAATAAAGGATTATCATAAGATTTATCAAAATAGCATGGATTATCATATAAACAGTAGCATAATTATTCTCACAAGTTTTACTCATAGGAAAAATTTCAAGAGAATCAACAGGAACATAACATTCATCCTCCTTGGGTAAGCATGGAGGGCAATCAAATAATGTAAGAGATGAAGAGTTACTCTCATTAGAAGGTAGGCATGGGTAGCTAATCCATTCTTCCTCCTTTTGTTCATCACTCTCCTCCTCTTTTTCATCTAATGAGCTTTCAGGTTCAGCAATTTCTTCTTCCACAGGTTCCTGCAAATTGTGAGTGCATTCTTGTGCATTAATGAGTCTCTCTTTGTAATCAACGATATAAGGATTATTGCTGTAATGTTCTATGCAATAATCAAGGATAGAAGAGACATAATCTTTAAGGTCCTTACAAGCAATACAAGTTTCATAATTTTTAGCCATGAAAGATTCTATCTCAGAGGCTCCCATAAATAAAACAAATTGTTCTACTTCTTCGAACCCAAGATGAATATAGTTATTCCAATGATAGTTCACAATTAAAACTTCTTCACTAAAGCACATTGGAATTTAAGATGTTTAGTATCCTGTTTAGAGCAACAGTTTATATCATGGCGTTTAAGCAAGATTTAGCAATTGTATTCAACTTTTCTAACACAGCACTCATGACTTCACCCTTTTTTGATTCTCTATACTTCATATATAATTCTATAAGCTCCAATAGGTTGTGGGTTCTTCCATAACAACAGTTTTTAATTTTTCGGTTTTTCAAATTTTTATGGATTTTCGAATTTATAAGAAAAACAAAACAAAACAAAAATAAACTAAACAAAAGTAAACTAAGCAAAACAAAACTAAACAAAAATAAACTAAGCACAAATAAACTAAGCAAAAATAAACTAGACACAAGTAAACTAGACAAGACAAAATAAAATAAAAACAGAGAGAGAGGTAGAGTGTACTCCCCAGGTGAACTTATGAGTAGAGCTATGCTCCCCGGCAACGGCGCCAGAAAATAGTCTTGATAACCCACAAGTATAGGGGATCGCAACAGTCTTCGAGGGAAGTAAAACCCAAATTTATTGATTCGACACAAGGGGAGACAAAGAATACTTATAAGCCTTAACAACTGAGTTGTCAATTCAGCTGCACCTGGAAAAGCACTAGTAACAGGGGTGATGTGAAAGCAGCAGTAATATGAGAGCAATAGTAACAGTAACACAGCAGCAGTAACACGGAGGCAATGGCACCAGAAAATAGTTGATACTACTTCTAATGACATATAGGACCAGAGAGCAATGATGATGACAAATGGACCGGGGTTCCCAGCTATCTACACTAGTGGTAACTCTCCAAACAAATAACAGGTGTTGGGTGAACAAATTACAGTTGGGCAATTGATAATTGTAAGGGCATGACAATGCATGCTTATGATAAGATAAGTTTACTGTAGTATTTAATTGGGCATTACGACAAGGTACACAGACCGCTATCCAGCATGCATCTGTGCCTAAATAATCCACCTTCCGGTTAGCATCCGCACCCCTTCCAGTATTAAGTTGCAAACAACAGATTATTGCATTAAGTATTGTGCATAATGTAAACAACACATTCATCCTTAGACAAAGCATTGCTGTTTTACCCCTAGTGGCAACAACACATCTACAACCTTAGAACTTGCTGTCACTATCCCAGGTTAAATAGAGGCTGAACCCAACTATCTAGCATAAATACTCCCTCTTGGAGATACAAGCAACTACTTGATCAGGGTAACCACAAGTACCGGAGAGCATGCAAGATCTTAAATAAACAATAGTATGATAATATGATGAACAATCTGATCATAATGTAACAATTCATCGGATCCCAACAAACACAACACCAATTACATCATATGGATCTCAATCATGTAAGGCAGCTCATGAGATCATTGTATTGAAGTACATGGGAGAGAGAGTACCAACTAGCTACAGCCAAGAACCCGTAGTCCATGGGGGAACTACTCACAAACCATCATGGAGTCGAAGTGGAGGCGGTGGAGTCGATGGAGATGGCTCCGGGGGTCAATCCCCGTCCCGGCAGGGTGCCAGAACAGGAACTTCTGACCCCCGAAACGAGGTCTCGCGATGGCGACGGCGCTGCGGAAGTCTTTCTGGAGTATTAGATATATATTTAGGGTTTTCGCGTCGGGGTGACTAAATAGGCGAAGGGGCAACGTCGGTGGAGTCCTGGGCCCCCTCACCTCGGCGCGCCTGTGGCCCGCCGCCAAGAGGTGGTTTGGAGGCCGTGGGCCTCCCCCTGGCTTGCCCTTCTGGCTCCGTGTGTCCCTCGGAAAAATAGGAGGTTTGGCTTTTGTTTCGTCGAATTCCGAGAATATTGCCCGAACAGCTTTTCTGGAACCAAAAACAGCAGAAAACAGGAACTGGCACTGTGGCATCTTGTTAATAGGTTAGTCCCAGAAAATGTATAATAATGATATATAATGCATATAAAACATGTGACAATGATACATAAAACAAGCATGAAACATCAGAAATTATAGATACGTTGGAGATATCAGTGGCTCGCACGGCGCAATACAATCAAACTACTTTGCCCCAACGAAACAGTGAGGTTGTCAATCTCTCACGGCTTGCTGAAAACAAAGGATTAAACGTATGGTGTGGAAAATGAGTATTAAATTGCAGAGAATGAAAAAGGAACAATTTGCAGTTTGTGGTTGTTTAATCAGTGTAAAAGAATGGACCGGGGTCCACAGTTCACTAGTGGTGTCTCTCCATAAAAGATAACTAACATGTTGGGTGAACAAATTACAGCTGGGCAATTGACAAATAGTGAGCGCATGACAATGCATATACATGACATGTTGACTACTATGATATTTAATTGGGCATTACGACATAATACATAGACCGTTATCCAACAGCATCTATGACTAATAATCCACCGCCGGGTTGTCATCCGAGTCCCCCGTTGGTATTAAGTTGCAAGCAACGGATAATTGCATTAAGTAAAGTGCGTAATGTAAACAAACACATATGCCCGTGGACATAGCATCGTTAGGTTATCCCTAGTGGCAACAGCACATCCACAACCTTAGAACTTTCTGTCACTGTCCCAGATTAACGGAGGCATGAACCCACTATCTAGCATAAATACTCTCTCTTGGAGTTACAAGCATCTACTTGGCCAAAGCATCTACGAGTAACGGAAAGCATGCAAGATCTTAAATAACATAGATAGATTGATAATCAACTTGACATATATTCAATATTCATCGGATCCCAGCAAACACAACATGTAGCATTACAATAATATGATCTTGATCATGTAGGGCAGCTCACAAGATCTAAACATGATGGCACAAAGTGGAGAGACAACCATCTAGCTACTGCTATGGACCCGTAGTCCAAGGATGAACTACTCACGCATCACTCCGGAGGCAGGCATGGCGATGTAGAAGCCTCCGGTGACGATTCCCCTCTCCGGCAGGGTGCCGGGAAGAGGTTCTGAACCCTCCCGAGCTAGGGTTGACGGCGGCGGCGTCTCTGGAACTTTTCGTGGATATTTGCTCAGGCACTTAGGGTTTTCGCGTCGGGGGGAATAAGTAGGCGAAAGGGCGGCGGCTGCGACCCCGAGGGGCCCACACCACCCTAGGGCGCGGCAGAGGGGGGCCCGCCCTAGTGCGTGTGGGGCCCTGGTGGCCCTCCTCTGTGCTCCTTCGTCCGTCAGTGTGTTCTGGAAAAATAGGGACCCCGTGTAGTTTCGTCCAATTCCGAGAATATTTCCAGACTAGCTTTTCTGGAATACAAAAACAGCAGAAAACAGGAACTGGCACTTCGGCATCTTGTTAATAGGTTAGTCCCAAAAAATGTATAAAAGTGATATAAAGTAGATGCAAAACATGTAGCAATTGGTATAAAACAAGCATGGAACATCAAAAATTATAGATACGTTTGAGACGTATCAGCATCCCCAAGCTTAGTTCCTACTCGTCCTCGAGTAGGTAAACGATAAAAACAAAATAATTTTTGAGGTGACATGCTACCATCATAATCTTGATCATATAATATTGCAAGGCACATGTAAATGAATGAAGTGATCCAAGTCAATGGTCTATAATTTGCTACCAAATAGATAATGAGTAAACAATGAATCACACAAGCTAAACGTTTTCATGAATAGTACTTTCGAGACAAGCATCAAACAGTTTTGCATAAGTGTTAACTCATAAAGCAATAGTTTCTAATAAAAGGTATTTAATCAACACAAAGGAAGAATTAGTTTCAGCATTTGCTTCAACTTTCAACATATTTATCTCATGGATATTGTCAACACAAAGTAGTATAACAAGTCCAATACATTGCATATAACGCATGTTGTAACAAAGTTGACACTAGTGTTTGCTTGTGGAAGACAGAAAGAATAGGAAAACTGACTCAACATAAAAGTAAAAGAAAGGCCCTTCGCAGAGGGAAGCAGGGATTAAATCATGTGCTAGAGCTTTTAGGTTTTTGAAAGCATATAGAGATTGCATAAAATATTTGATACTCCTCCCAACCTTGCTAACACAAGCCATGGCTAACCGAATCCTCGGGTGCCTTCCATCAATCACATACCATGGAGGAGTATCTATTTTTGAGAGGTGTTTGTTAATTGTCAACGAATGGTAGCGGGTGAGAACAGTATTCTACCTGTCAAACGGACTTTTAAGAGCGGCTCCCATGAAGGACGTTATTTCTACCAGCAAGGCAGATCATCCCTCTTTCTCTTTGGTTTACACACATTCAGGTATTTCACTGTTTGTCATTGCTTACTGATGAATCAGGGCAAAAGTGTGAAGAGAATTAATTGGTTAAAGTTGTAATTAATTGGGACTGGGCACCCCGTTGCCAGCTCTTTTTGCAAGTTATTGGATAAGCGGATGTATATGCCACTAGTCCAGGTGTAAAAGTCCATTCACAAATAGAATAAAGAATAACCACACTAATTCCTCATGAGCTAGTAAACATTGACACAAAAAGGGAATAATAACATTTTGAATAATTTAAAGGTAGCACATGAAAAATTTACTTGGAGTGGCAAGGAAATACCACATATAGGTAGTTATGGTGGACACAAATGGCATGGATTTTGGCTCAAGGATTTGGATGCACGAGAAGCATTCCCTCTCAGTACAGAGTTTAGGCTAGCAAGGTTATGTAAGCAAACAAGAATATCAACCCGTACACCAAGTTTTATATGACAAACATATTGCAAACGTTATAAGACTTCATACCGTCTTCCTTGTTAACCAAACCCTGTTATTAGAAAATATCTAGACCTTAGAGATACCACCGATGCAAACCAAATTTTCAACAAGCTTTACGGTAGTTCTTCACTAATAGGCTTAACTCATGTGATGCACAATTTAATCATGATCTACTTGTTAACTCAAAACAATTGACAAGCATCAAGTTATCCATTAGTGATCTACAAGATTAAGCAAGTTTTTCCTTATACCAATTACCACATGCAACATTTTCTGAACCAACCAAACACCAATCAATTTATTTAATCAACTCTCCAAACAAATATAAGTGAAGCAAGAGAGTACTTTCTACAAAAGAAAGCTAATAGCTCTGACAAGAGATACATGAAAACAAGAGCTAAAAGCTGAACAGCGCTAGATATGAATACTCAACAAATATAAGTGAAGAATAGGAGTATTCTCATGAAAAAGCGGAGCGTGTCTCTCTCCCAATCAAGAATGCTAGGGTCCAGTCAAGCTTTATTGAAAATAAAAGTGCAATACTGAAAATAAAAGCACACAGACGCTCCAAGAAAAGCACATATGATGTGAAAGAATTAAAATATAGTTTCACTAGAGATGACCTGATAATTTTGACGATGAAGAAGGGGATGCCTTGGGCATCCCCAAGCTTAGACGCTTGAGTCTTCTTGAAATATGCTGGGGAGATCCATGGGAGCCTCCCCAAGCTTAAGCTCTTCACTCTTCTTGATCCTATTATATCATCCTTCTCTCTTGACCCTTGAAAACTTCCGTCACACCAAACTCAAAGTAGATCTCATTAGAGGGTTAGTGCATAATCAAAAACTCACATGTTCTATAAAGACGCAATATGATTGTTACTTTAAACATTAGCTACAGCCACTGATGTTATGTGAAGCTCTTCCACCCAAAAAAGAATTTCACTCAACACTAGTAAAAGAGAGAATGCAAAATAAAAAGGCATAATCTGTCTAAAACAGAACAGTCCGCAAAGACGAATTTTTTCAAGGCACTTACGACGCTCAGATCGAAAAACTTGAACTAATGAAAGATTCAGACATTCATAAAGATTACGCACAAAAATTTTAGATTTAATTAACAATCTGGTGATTTTAGGAATTTCGTACAGTGAACAGCAAAAATCTGTTTCTGCGCAGCAATCAAAATTAAGCATCGTCTTAACATTAGAGGCTACTCTTGGCACAACAATGCGAGAAAATAAAGATACAAAGGAGTTGCTACAGAAGTAAACATCCTCCTTGACTAATACTGAAAATAAAAGATAATGGGTTGCCTCCCAAAAGCGCTTTCTTTTAATGCCTTTTAGCTAGGCTAGAAGATTTTAATGATGCTCTCATAAGAATAAGAGTTGAAAAACAAAAGAGAGCATCAAGAGGCAAATATCAAACACATTTAAGTCTAACCCACTTCCTATGCAAAGGAATCTTGTAACAAAATAAATTATTGAAGCATAAAGCAACTAGCATAGAAAGATGAAACAAATATAGCTTCAAAACTTTCAACATAAAGAGAGGTGTTTTAGTAACTTGAAAACTTTTACAACCATATTTTCCTCTCTCATAATAACTTTCAGTAGCATCATGAACAAACTCAATAATATAACTATCACATAAAGCATGCTTTTCATGATCTACAAACACATAATTTTTATTAAGCTCAAAAACAGTAGGGTTATCAAACCCACTTTTGACAATAGTAGTATAATTAATATCATTAGGCAATATAGGACCATCATCAAGAGCATTATCATATATAACATTAGGGAGCACATTTTTACTTTCTGCAATTTCCTCTTTTACTTGAGTCAAGGAGGATGTTTTTTCAAATTTATCAAAAGAGATATTTCAGTAGAATCATCACATTCGACAATATAGCATTCTTCCTCCTCCAAAGCTAAGGGACTAAAAATAACATTTTTACAAAACAGCTTCCCAAGCTTAGAGCTTTCCATGGCTTTAGCATAATGGTGTTCAAAGAATGTTTGCTAATAACATTGCTACTATCATGATTGTTATGCAAATAAATTTCCATAGGCTTTTAATTTTCTCTTCAAACACTTCATGTCCCAACTCAAGATAAATTTCGTAAAGCTCTCTCATGTTGTTTTCAGCCATAGGACTAGTTTCAAGGAAAGTAACCATTGATAGCAAGTAAAGAGCTAGACATAACAACTCAGCAAGAACAAAACCGAAAATAAACTAAATGCTGATGATCCCGAAGAGCAAGTCTTGATGCCTGCACAAATAAACGGGATTAGGTTGAGACTCCAAGTGCAGAGTGTATAGTAAGTGGAAGACAGTTTTCCCCACGAGGGGTGACTCGAGGGTTTAATATCGAACTCTCGGGGAATCTGAAGTGGTAGATTTATCTTCTTATCCTTCTTTTGGTTACCTACAAAACAAGGTTAGATGTTTTGGTCCTCAACCTCACCTGTGGTTGTCAAGCACAAGGTGTAAGAATGATATCAGGATAGTTATGCAATGCAAACAAGAAATAAATATGCAATGATGGTGGATGCAATGATAAATGATATTTTTGGGTTTTTGAATGATGTATGCAAGATGAAAAGTATTTTTGTATTTTCGGATTTAATGATGGCTGAAAATAGAAAAGTGGTATATGGTGTTGGAAAGGTGTTTCTTATGATTAAAAATGGACTGGGGTTCATGGTTTCACAAATGCACTCTCTCTTTATAAAGTGGTAGACAATGGAACACACAAGTTAACATATGAGATTGCAACACAGGGTTTGATAACAAGTTACTTAGATATATGGGCATCACGTCCTAACATAGAGATCTTTTGGTTATTAACCTCTCTTATACTCCACCAAGATGCGAACTAAATCATAACACCTCAGTAATTAAGATAACTCAGAGTATAGCATTAAGTATCATGACATGAAGTGAAAATAAGAACATGCTAGATCTAGTCATGGAGTAGTGGCAATGGTCACGCCCACATCCCCGGTAGCATGGTATTTTAGTTTATCCCTAGTGAGGTAACAAAGTAAGGTAAAGATACCAAAGTGGATCGCAGAACTTTCTCTCACGTTCACTGCACTAGCCACCCCCCGTTACTCCAACTAATGCACACGTTCCCCCACACACGCTCTCATAAACATGCTTGATCAAAACAAGTAGACAAGAACGGGGTACATAATATGCATCTATACTCATAACTGAAACAAACATTGCAATCTCAAACATATATTAACTCATAAAGATCCACCACAAAGGTATTACAACGGTGACCGTAATCATGTTCAGCAGCTCATACGGTGCTAATTAGTGAAGCTCAAGAGAGGAGAGATACATAAGTTACTTCCACAAACCCATAGTCCAGAGGTGGACTACTCCCTCTTCATCATGGAGACGGTGGAGAAGTCGATGGAGAAGATGGAGACCACGCCGGCAGCGCCCCGCCGGAGTTTTCCCCCTCCAATCTGCAGCTCCTGATCTCCGTTTCGGTGTTTCTGTGTTTGTGCGGCGCTCCTTCCAGAGAACGTCGGGGGACCTTTTTTATAGGCGTTTTTAGGTCAAGACGATGTCGGTGGAGCGAAGATCGACGGCAACGGAGCCACGAGGCCAAACGGTGGGCCCCACGCGGCCACAGTACCTGGCCGCGTGGGCCACCCCGTTTGGCCTCGGCCTCCGTTTGTTCGCTTCCTTCGCCCACAGGTCTTCTTCCTTCCAAATATTGACGCCCGTAAATTTCCAGGTGATTTCGTTGACGTTTGGGTCCCTGAAACATTAAAATAAGAAAACGGGGTTTTCTGCCTGTGCAGGGTTAATTCCATAAAAATAGGAAATATGAATATTCCCAAAATCATGATAAAACATTGATATAACCCTTATATGATGCAAATATGATTGGAATATAAGCAATTAAAGTGCAAAGTTCATGTATGCATTTTACATGCATCAACATCCCCAAGCTTAATCCATGCTCGTCCTCGAGTATGAAGATGATAAAACTAACATGGACTTTGCAATTTAATACTTAACAATGATATCAAAGATGATTACTATTGCTACATATAGTCAAATGATTCATTCTTCAAAGGAGTAGCAATATGCAAATAGTTTATGAAGTGATATCAAGTATTCAAGACAAGGATGTTCATTGATAGTTCACAAAGTGTAACATGGTAGCAAGTAATATGGAACACATGTATGCATAATGATAAGTAGAACATCCTACAATGGTCATAGAGTGTAGATGAAAATCTGAATATGATAGGTGTACACTTTGGAAAGATGTATATGTGAGTAGAGGTAAAGCATGCATAAGTTTCATCCAACTTCCAAACTCTTCTACTTAAGTTAATGATTGCAATAAGGTATTCATTGGTGTCAAGCTCTCATTGCCCCTATCATAGCATCTTGAATGATTAAGGTTAAAGTGAAAGCAAATATGAGTAGTGTGCTTGATAAAGAATGGGTTGAATGTCTCATGCCCCTTGAATACAAGTACTTACACCATGTGTTACTCAACTTGGGAAACAAAGCAAGTTCAATTAAATATCATTGTAAGCATAATAGTATCATCAAGAGCGTCAACTGGGGTACCTCTTGTCCCAAGATATGGAACAAGCCCATATCAAAATGACAAGACAAACAAACAAAATGAACAATCTCAACACCCTTTTTATTTACCATTTGGAATAGTTTTTTATTGCAAGGTGTATCACAGAAGGTTCACCATAGTATGTAAGTAAATTTCCACCATGAATGATGCATGGCTTAGATTAGCGGCCCAGGCGTCTCTCTAACCATTTACACAAACTCATTTAAACTCACTCTATTTCCACATTTATTTCAACATGATAAGCATCCATAGACAAAAGCACATGATATCAACTAAATGAGATGAAGAGCGTGTTGAAAGCTTGCCATGTGACAGCACATATGGGCTAACTTCCAACCCAAAACATTCATCAAGCCACAAACATCATAATCTTAATCACAATGGGTCAAGTTTTATTATGCAAATAAAAGAACATTGTGCATCAAGTTCGTGAGAGCTATATAACCAATTTTTTCCATTGCAATCAATAACATAAACATTTTCATTCAGAGGTAAGATAACACAAACAACATGTTAAACATACTCGGAATAGCATAAAGCCAATAGGTAGATATGGTGGACTCACTGGAATAACTTTGGTTGAAGGTGTTGGAAACAAGTTTTTGCTTGTTGGAGTTTTTGGGCTAGCAAAAGGGAGAAAGTTGACCATCTAGATGCATGCATGAGTGTCCATAGAACTAACTAATCCATGTTAAACCAAGTGAAATAACAATCAGCACCAAAACATGAATAAGTGATAGCTCTACAAAAAGAATTTGCAAACTATTACTCATAAACAAGCTCATGAATCATGCAACTATATGTATCATTAAAAATCAAGTCAAACATCCCTTTTCCCAATCTTATAAAAGCATCCAACATATTTCAACCCATATTTCCAGTAGCTCTCTCATATATAATTGATAGTGTGGTGGTCTCTCAAGACTCAAACAAAAACAAAAACGACGCTCCAAGTTTATGCGATAAAGTGTTTCGATCGAAAAACAGAAGTTGGACGTGTGCAAACCGAGAGTGTGTAGGTCCAGCGGGGTTGTCTTCACATCCCCAAGCTTATGGTCTTCACCATCCTTGGATAGCTCTTGGTGCATCTCCTCCAATCCCTGTGAAAAAACTTCAAAACACCGTTTCTCCCATCTCTTTTCTGTGGGGTGCATTAATAGTGATAAACAAATAGGTTCCTTGCTGCATATAATCCTTGAACAAAAATTCATATGACATGTCCAGAAAGTGTATAATGTTGTATGCCTACTCATAAACTCAATTGGATCAAAAAGATTCAACTTAAAAGCTCAAAGCATGCATCAAACAAAATGGGACAGAATCTGTCCAGAAAAACAGCAGCAGCAAAACGTATTTTTCTACCCTACCAAACTTTCTCGAAAAATTCCGAAAAAATTCATGCATACAGAGGATGAAAAGTTGCAACTACAGTTCAAATATGAGCTCATTCGGAGTTACAGAATAAGAATTAAAAATCATACCGTGCACTGACTCGTGCAGGAATAAAATCTCCGAACGCTATAAGCAACTTTTTCAAACCAAAAAGGGTAAAACTTGGCACTTTATTAAAAACTCCAGAACCTAACTAGACACAAAATCTCTTGTTACAGCAAGAGGACACAAAGAAAAATCACACACAAAAATAACCGGGTTGCCTCCCGCAAAGCGCTTTCTTTATAGCCATATAGCTAGGCTTCTTACTTGTTGTTTTATTGTGGACGAAGCTCATGAGGGAGCTTGAACTTTGGTGGTTCCCTCTTCCTTGGAAAGTGTTCCATGCACTTCTTGTGTGGAAACTGAAACTTTACATTCCCTTCCTTTGAATCAATGATAGCACCTGTGGTACGAAGAAAAGGTCTTCCAAGAATAATAGGACTAGAGGTTTTATTCCCCATATCCATGATTAGAAAATCCACAGGCACAAAAGTCATATGTAACTCTACCATAACATCACTTACTTTTCCCAAAGCATGTTTAATAGAGTCATCAGCAAGTGCTAGTTCAATAGAGCATTTTTCAAGATTTTTCAATTCAAGCACTTCATATAGTTCTTTAGATAAAACAGAGACACTAGATCCTAGATCAAGTATGGCATGGTGTGTCTCTTTTCCAATAGTTACTAGTACCTTAGGTATCCACATATCCCCAAGCTTAGGTGGTATCATAGCCTCTTGGTTGTACCTAGCAATCTTTTCTTTCAAGACATGATTAGCAATATAAGAACCAAAACCTGCTTGGTTAGTGTTGATGGAAGGATCACTTGCAAATTTTTGTAAGATAGATATTAATTCATGCAAGCTACAATTTTCTAAGTCAAGCAAAGGATCCTTGACTTCATTAAGCATTTTAACTTCCTCAACTTTCTTTTCCCTATTGTATAGGTTGAATATTTCATAACGGTCATCAAAGACATCTTCAGGTACTTGGGCTTTTTCTAAACTTTCTTTAATTTTCACTTCCAAAAGCAAGCCATCAAGTAGAATGTAAGCATCAGCAATAGTAACATTTATGAAAGAACCCTTACATTCCTTATCCAAAAAGAGTTTAGAGGTTTCAGACAATCCTCTATAAAATATATGCATGAGCATCCAATCTCTCATGCCATGTTCCATTCCATAAGCTATACCTCTAAACCTTTCCCATGCTTTTACCATAGGTTCATCCTCTTTTTGTTTAAAGGTGATAACTATTTGTCTAATATTGTAAACCATTTCTGAAAAACAAAACCTTTCAATGAATGAAGCTTTTAGGTTAAACCAATTGCTAAAATTTTAGGTGGCCATTTTAATATCCAATCTAAAGCTTTTCCAGCTAAGGAATAAGGAAAAAGCTTTACTTTGATCACATTAGCATTGGCATGAGTCAAGTTTAACACTTTGCATCTTTCATTAAATTTGTTAAGATGGAGTAGAGCATTTTCTTTCGGTTTCCCAGAAAAACGGTGTTCATAAATCATTTTAGTGACATTAGGATCTACCTCAAATTCTACAACTGGAATATTCATATCTTGAGGAAAGTTCCTAACACTAAATGGCCAAAAGGTTCTTTTTTCCATTATAGCAAGTTTTTTTTGGTATTTTTATTTTTTATGCAAAACTGAAATAAATATGATATGATATGCAATGACACTAACAAAACAAATAAATTGCTTTGTAAGTAAAGATGGATAAGATGGTGCTCACGTAGGTGCAACCTCCCCAAGCTTAGGTGTTAGCACAAGTTGGTGACGTTGACTTTGTTGTGAGATGAATGCGATGATGCACACCCTTGGATAAATCTCTCAGCTACGATTCCCCGGCAACGGCGCCAGAAAACGTCTTGATGGTCCCGAAGAGCAAGGCTTGATACCTGCAAAATAAACGGGATTAGGTTGAGACTCCAAGTGCAGAGTGTATAGTAAGTGGAAGACAGTTTTCCCCACGAGGGGTGACTCGAGGGTTTAATATCGAACTCTCGGGGAATCTGAAGTGGTAGATTTATCTTCTTATCCTTCTTTTGGTTACCTACAAAACAAGGTTAGATGTTTTGGTCCTCAACCTCACCTGTGGTTGTCAAGCACAAGGTGTAAGAATGATATCAGGATAGTTATGCAATGCAAACAAGAAATAAATATGCAATGATGGTGGATGCAATGATAAATGATATTTTTGGGTTTTTGAATGATGTATGCAAGATGAAAAGTATTTTTGTATTTTCGGATTTAATGATGGCTGAAAATAGAAAAGTGGTATATGGTGTTGGAAAGGTGTTTCTTATGATTAAAAATGGACTGGGGTTCATGGTTTCACAAATGCACTCTCTCTTTATAAAGTGGTAGACAATGGAACACACAAAGTTAACATATGAGATTGCAACACAGGGTTTGATAACAAGTTACTTAGATATATGGGCATCACGTCCTAACATAGAGATCTTTTGGTTATTAACCTCTCTTATACTCCACCAAGATGCGAACTAAATCATAACACCTCAGTAATTAAGATAACTCAGAGTATAGCATTAAGTATCATGACATGAAGTGAAAATAAGAACATGCTAGATCTAGTCATGGAGTAGTGGCAATGGTCACGCCCACATCCCCGGTAGCATGGTATTTTAGTTTATCCCTAGTGAGGTAACAAAGTAAGGTAAAGATACCAAAGTGGATCGCAGAACTTTCTCTCACGTTCACTGCACTAGCCACCCCCCGTTACTCCAACTAATGCACACGTTCCCCCACACACGCTCTCATAAACATGCTTGATCAAAACAAGTAGACAAGAACGGGGTACATAATATGCATCTATACTCATAACTGAAACAAACATTGCAATCTCAAACATATATTAACTCATAAAGATCCACCACAAAGGTATTACAACGGTGACCGTAATCATGTTCAGCAGCTCATACGGTGCTAATTAGTGAAGCTCAAGAGAGGAGAGATACATAAGTTACTTCCACAAACCCATAGTCCAGAGGTGGACTACTCCCTCTTCATCATGGAGACGGTGGAGAAGTCGATGGAGAAGATGGAGACCACGCCGGCAGCGCCCCGCCGGAGTTTTCCCCCTCCAATCTGCAGCTCCTGATCTCCGTTTCGGTGTTTCTGTGTTTGTGCGGCGCTCCTTCCAGAGAACGTCGGGGGACCTTTTTTATAGGCGTTTTTAGGTCAAGACTATGTCGGTGGAGCGAAGATCGACGGCAACGGAGCCACGAGGGCCAAACGGTGGGCCCCAGCGGCCACAGTACCTGGCCGCGTGGGCCACCCCCGTTTGGTCCTCGGACCTCCGTTTGTTCGCTTCCTTCGCCCACAGGTCTTCTTCCTTCCAAATATTGACGCCCGTAAATTTCCAGGTGATTTCGTTGACGTTTGGGTCCCTGAAACATTAAAATAAGAAAACGGGTTTTCTGCCTGTGCAGGGTTAATTCCATAAAAATAGGAAATCATTGAGATATTTCCAAAATCATGATAAAACATTGATATAACCCTTATATGATGCAAATATGATTGGAATATAAGCAATTAAAGTGCAAAGTTCATGTATGCATTTTACATGCATCAAATGCAAGTAACTAATTTTTTTGTATTTTGATAATTGAAAGCAAACAAGATAAAATAAAATAAACTAAGCAAGACAAAAACAAAGTAAAGAGATTGGAAGCGTGAAACTCTCCTTGCAGAAGACTGCTGTCTCCCCGGCAACGGCGCCAGAAAAAGATGCTGGCGCCTGGTTGACGGGAGAGTATTTGAGGATGATGATGAGTACTTCCCCGGCAACGGCGCCAGAAAAAGAACTTGATGGCGTGAATCACACGCTCGTTGGGAGACCCCAATAGGAAGGTATGATGCAGTTCAGCAGCAAGTTTTCCCTCAGAAAGAAACCAAGGTTATCGAAACAGTAGGAGCAGCAACTCTTCAGAAGGTTGTTGGTGGCTCGCACGGCGCAATACGATCACCAACGTGGAATCTGCACACAACACAATCAAACTACTTTGACCCAACGAAACAGTGAGGTTGTCAATCTCACCGGCTTGCTGAAAACAAAGGATTAAACGTATGGTGTGGAAAATGAGTATTAAATTGCAGAGAATGAAAAAGGAACAGTTTGCAGTTTGTGGTTGTTTAATCAGTGTAAAAGAATGGACCGGGGTCCACAGTTCACTAGTGGTGTCTCTCCATAAAAGATAACTAACATGTTGGGTGAACAAATTACAGCTGGGCGATTGACAAATAGTGAGCGCATGACAATGCATATACATGACATGATGATTACTATGATATTTAATTGGGCATTACGACATAATACATAGACCGTCATCCAACAGCGTCTATGACTAATAATCCACCGCCGGGTTGTCATCCGAGTCCCCCGTTGGTATTAAGTTGCAAGCAACGGATAATTGCATTAAGTAAAGTGCGTAATATAAACAAATACATATGACCGTGGACATAGCATTGTTAGGTTATCCCTATTGGCAACAGCACATCCACAACCTTAGAAGTTGCTGTCACTCTCCCAGATTACCGGAGGCATGAACACACTATCTAGCATAAATACTCTCTCTTGGAGTTACAAGCATCTGCTTGGCCAAATCATCTACGAGTAACGGAAAGCATGCTAGATCTTAAATAACATAGGGCATAGATTGATAATTGATGCATCCAAAATGCATCTACTTTTCCAAGTACTTTGCCTCATAATTTGCTCCGGAATCTTCTCATATTTGAATAAAACTGCTGAATCTGAAGCTGTTTTTAGCAAACTCTCTTCTCTGGCTATTTTTGCAGGAAATTAAATCGGGGAAAAATACCACGTCAATTTTTATGGAAAAGGAATGCAATGGACCAAAGATGGACACAAGGAAGCGCTCGAGGGCCAAAAGGGGGGTCCCACGCGGCCCCTGTACCTGGCCGCGTGGGCCCCACCCAAATGGGCCTCGGGCACCGCCTCGCCTTCGGTCTTTGACGTACCCCCTCATATATACAGAAAAGTGCGTGCCCTAGAAGGAGAGAAGTTTTCGCGAAACAGAACGCCGCCACCATCACGATCTTCGTTTCGGGGACAGATTGATCCAGGATTTCTCCTCCGGTGGAGGGATCCGGAGGCCGTCTTCACCGCCTTCATCACCGCCTTCATCTCCATCGACCATGAGCCCCTTCACCATCACCATGTGTGAGTAGTCCGCTGTAGGCATGTGAGGTGGATGGGGATTGGATGAGATTGATCATGTAATGCTACCCGTTGTTCGGGATTTTAGGGTTTTATCTTGAGGATACTTTTGTATTGTGTTGATGCACTCTTGCTATGTTTAATGCTTGCTACTAGGGCCCGAGTGGCATGATTTCAGTACTGAACTTATATTGCCCCATCATATATTTGAGTTTGGTATTTATCTGCAAAGTGTATCACCTGCTATTATGTTGAACCTGCGAACCCTAAACGTGACATATAGGGAAAACAAGGGGGAGATGTTTTAGTTTGAGGTTCTATGTGTTCATGAAGTGTTAATGCATTGTTCCGGTCTATTCGAAAGGGTAGACCTTAATTACCTGTAGTTCCAAGTTGGCCCCGGTGAAATGGGCAGGTTGGACAATAGATGTTGTGCAAATTCTCTTGGTTAGTACGCACAACTAAATATGGAACACATACCTACATATATCGGAGTTAGAGATAGGTCCCATTGTTATTTTTTCTTATTATATGATCAATCTCATTCTTGCAACACCCCGCTATCACCTCATGCCTACGTTTTAAATCTCTGAGTTACACTTTCACTTTTCCGGTGAAAACTGGGAAACACTTGTTCATTGCTACTGTTCTGCTTGTTACTTGAATCATACTACTGCCATCACTATTACTGCTGCAACTTATTGATATACAGGTGTGGTTGAGAGTGACGCCTCAATTGCCAAGGTCTTATTGATATTCTTGTGTTCCCATCGAGTCGAACTATAAATTTGGGTAATACTTCCCAACGAAGACTTCAGCGATCCCTATACTTGTGGGTATCAAGACGTTTTCTGGCGCCGTTGCCGGGGAACCTAGCTTTATTGGTAAGACAACTTGTTATCATCTATTTGCTGCTTTTGCTTGTTCCTAACCATGGGAATGGAAAAGACTACTCCGAAGGAAGTGAGGCCTTCAACTACTCGCAGAGGTACGGATTTGCCAAGTAGGCCAAACTTTTCACCTAATGTTGCTTCTGCTGTTGCTCCTAAGAAAAAAGGAAAGGTTTTATCTAGTTCACCATTGTCTAAAATGTCTACTAGTAATGAAAATGATTTATTATGTGGTAGCATAGACAAAGAAGAAACACCTGAAAATCTGGAATCTTCTACTAATGAAAATGTGGAATCTGAGTTAGAAGATAATGAATACTGTGATGATGAATTTGAAACTTCTTCTGAGGAAGAGGAGGCATTTACTATGGCTTTTATGAATTCTGACTTTGATAAATTGGATAAACTTGATAGCTATAAAAATTCTCCTCTTGATGGATATTTTCCTATTACTGAGAAAATGAATGCTCCTGCTATTAAAATTAAAGATAAAGATTATGAGTTTAGTGTTGATCCTGAAATAATTGAAAAAGCTGAAAAATATAAGTTTTATGGTAGAGAGGATGAGTTTCCTTTTGAACACATTGCTGTCTTGCATGACTTATCTGTGTTATTTGGTAAAGATGAAATCCATCAACGCTACTATTTCTTAAAGCTGTTTCCTTTTACTTTGGGAGGAAGTGCTAAAACTTGGTATAATCGTTTAGAACCTGGATGTATTACTAGCAAGGAAGAATGTTTGCAGGTATTCTATAATAAGTATTTCCCTGCTGATAAGATTCATGATTTGACTGTTGCGATTAGCAGCTTTTCACAGAAAGAGAAGGAGGATTTACCCCAAGCTTGGGGGAGGTATAGTAAGATGGTTAGGAAATGTCCTACCCATGGCTTCAAGAGTAATGAAATACTTGATATATTTTACAATGGTCTAACCGAAAACACCAGAGGCTATCTTGATGGTATTGCAGGTAATGTTTTCAGGGAAAGGACCGTTGATGAAGCAACTGAGCTATTGGAGACTATCTCTAGGAATTATGAAGACTGGAATATTGAAGAGATATTTCCGGAGAAGAAAGGAGGCATGCTCAAATTGATAACGAAACAATGAAATAAGCTTCCAAGGCTATTAAAGAGAAGGGAATTAAAACCTCTCATCTTAAGGAATTATCTGAAATGGGTGTTAAACTTCCTGATGATCAACCATGTTTTCCAATTCAAGTCAATGCTGTTAGCTCCATAAAAGGTAATGAAAAGGTAACACCTCATGTTGATGTATCCTACATGAATGATTTTGCTTATCATCATAATCCTGAGGAGCATAATATTAGAATGACTATTATGGAGAACTCTCACAAAATTAAATCTCTTCGAGAAAGTTTACATGCTAGTGTGGGAGAGGTAAAAAGAATTGTTAAACACTGTGAGATGATGAATAATCAAGTTGAACAAATGGTTTCTCTTCAAAATCAATTGTATGAAAGTCTTATGGTGAAGAAACAGCTTTGTGGAGTTAACACTAGGGGAGGTGCAAGTACTCAGGATCCTGATTTTCCTGAAGACCATCCCAAGAGAAAAGAACAAGAAGCTCTCAAGAAGAAATCTTCTGCAGGAAAATCTCCCAATGAAAACAAGGACATTGATGACTCTAAAGAGCAAGATAAGGATATTTCTATTTCTGATGCTGAGACTGAAGATAATAATAATGAAGAAGAAGAATCACCTTCACCTGAAGAAGAGCCACAAGAGGATGAAAATATTGAAGAACCTGAACCTAATGATAAACAAGACCCTCCACCATCTACTGAGAAGAATAAGAAGAAGAGCCATCCTAATCCACAAAGAGGTAAAGATAGGGATCCGTGGGTACAAAAACCCATACCATATCCCCAAGAGGTAATAAAAGTCTTTGTGTTTGCAAATTCCTCTTGTTGATGCTATTAAAATCCCTCCATATTCCAAATACATGAAAGACATTGTGACTAATAAAAGAAAGATTCCTACTGATGCAATAACTGCTATGCTTGCTGAATATTCCTTTAAAGGGAAAATGCCTGAAAAACGTGGTGATCCTGGTATTCCAACTATTCCTTGTCATATTAAAGAAACTTACGTGAAATATGCTCTATGTGACTTAGGAGCTGGTGTTAGTGTTATGCCTTTTTCTTTATATAAGAAACTTAACCTAAACAAATTGGTTCCAACTGAAGTATCATTACAAATGGCTGATAAATCAACTGCTGTGCCTATAGGAATATGTGAGGATGTCCCTATCTCTATTGCTAATGTGTTAATCCCTACAGACTTTGTTGTGTTAGAAATGCCTGAAGATGATAATTTGTCTATTATTCTTGGAAGACCCTTTTTAAACACTGCAGGGGCTGTTATAAATTGCACTGAGAGCAAGGTAACATTCAATGTCAAGGGAAATGAGCACACTATCTATTTTCCTAAGAAGAAATCTGTTACTATGGTAAGCCAGAGTGTGAACTCCATTAAAAGGAATACTCTTATAATAGGAAGCTTTGAGTTTGCATTGCCACCTCCTGAACCAAAATATGCTATCTTAATGATTGGAACTATTCCAATCAAATATGAGGTGACTTGAAATTGCTCAGAATACATATAAAATAAAGAATCTTGTGTTATATCTTTTACATATTATTAATGAGACTTGATCAACCTCATTCTAATGTGAAATGATGCAAACTTGATTCCCATAAAAATTTATTGCATTTTTAGTTGTATTCATTATAGAATTTTAGAGTAATTACATGGATAATTATTTCAAAGTCAGAAATTCCAGCATATGAAGTTTGAAAAATTCTGTTCAGAATTTCTCTAAAAATTCCAGAAAAATTGGAGGTAAGTTATTTTACCAGAGGAACTAACAGCCAAAAGGGAGACACCAGAGGGCCACCAGGGCCCAAAAGGGGGTGTCCCACGCGGCCACAGTACCTGGCCGCGTGGGACCCACTATTTTGGCCCACAGAGGGGGTTAGGTGAGTATCCAGTGCCCATCTCCTTCCCCTCGACAGGAAACCAGCCCCAGGTATTTTTCCCAAATTTTCTCGAGCTCTCTTCCTGCTATCCTTGGATCTCCAAGTTTAGGGCAGATTTTTCAAATCTGTTTGGTGGGATTGCTCATTGGTATGTGACTCCTCCACTCATCCAATTACTTTTTGTTCTTATGCCTCATGCATGAAGTATTTTGCTGCACTAGGTGTCACCCTTTTATGCTTAGAAATCCATAGATTCAAGTTTTTAGTTGATATTGATGCATGATATTGATGTGGAGACTATTTATGGATGGCTTAATGTTGTTTTAAGGTGTTACATCTTGATTTTTGTTGAATATTGTTTTTGGGCAGCAAGGTATCATGTTTAGCAAGGGCAAGCTTTGTTGGGATGAGCTCAAGACCAAGAAGAAGAGTGCAAAGTCTCCCTCAATTATGATGACCACCATCTTGGGAGGATGATGCATTCTTTGTAGGGGAGAAGTGAAATCATACAACAAGATGGCAAGATCCCTATGTTCTTGAGCATGGGGAATCAAAGAGGACTTCGACACCTTCGCTGCTACAACTGGTTTACTTAGGTTTCTCAGAACCCCAAGATACATATGAGAACTCTCTCGGGAATTCTCTCTACTTCAGGTTTGAGGGCCCGGAGCCCAAGCACAGGAAGAAAAGTAAGGCACCCTCTTACCTTTGTTTGCAAATTTACTATGAGAGGTGAGCGCCTTGTTATGTCTCTAGGGGAATTTTGCAATGCTATTGGTGTAGAAAATTCAGGGAGTTGGAGTGAAACTCGTGCTGATACCAACCATGAGCTTGTTGAGTTTTGGCATACTATATCTGTAAACTCTCATGATAGATTAAATAGGGGTAAATTTACTCATATACAGCACCCAAGTTTGAGATATTTTGCGTTGTTTCTTGCAAGAGGATTTCTTGCTAGGGATAACAATTCTGCTTGCACTGGACCAATGGTTTATCTACTAAAATGTGCAAAAGAAAATACACCGTGTGAATATAACTTGGGAGTCATACTTGCTAGATCTTTGCATACTGCTGTGAGTAGAAATATTACTGATCAAACTCCTATTTATGCTGGTGCTATTGCTACTATGGTGTACAATTACATTAAAAACGAGAGAGGATATGGTGATAACATGGGTACTCTAGTGCGAGAGTCCAAATTACTTGATTTTGCTTTGACTACTCGCATGGATATAAGTACGTTGTATGGGGAACATTATCTGTATAACTATTTGAGCACTAGTGGGCAGCGAGTGTCCATTAGGCTCCCCCGTACTGACCTTTTTGACAGGAGTACCGGAAAATGGATAGTGGAAGAGGCGCCGCCTCAGGAGGAGCCACAAGCTCCAGAGACACAGGGGTACATACCTCAGGCGGAGCCCCTGTACCCAAGCATGCAAGGCTACCCATATAGTTACTACCCTGGAAGTGGAAGTGGATACGGCAACTACCCAGGATACTAGCTTGATCGCAAGCTTGGGGGAGTACTTCTCTTACTCTCCATTCATTGTTTTATATCACCGTTATATTGCTATGATAAGTTTCTTGAAAACGCAAAAACACAAAAAGATTTTATTTGTTTCTTTTACTTCTGGTTGTTTGTCTTTTGTTTCTTAGAACGAAAAATAACAAAAATATTTTCGTTTTCTTGAAACAAACGCAAAAACGGAGGTGCAGAAATTGCTGAAATCTGCTCGCTGTTTTATTTTTCATTTTTTCTCTGTAACTCCGATTGAGCTGAAATTTTAACCACTGCTGCAACACATCATAACCTACACACACGTAAAATATGAGATTTTTCTGAGGTGTCTAGGTAGGGTAAAAACAGTACTGTATGCAGTGACATTTTCCGGCAGATTTGAGTTTTCATTGCGCAGTTCAAGATGGGAGAGGAGAACAACGATGATGAGTTGATGGTGCATGAAGTGGATGAAAGGTATGACACCTTTGCCGTGTTTATGTGGACTTTTTAATAACAGCAAGTGTGCACATCATAATTTCTTTGACATCTAGTAAAGTGGTAGCAAACGTTTATCTTTTCCGTGTTCTAGTATGTTATATGATGATGCAAGTGAAATAATATTAGTGACAATACTTGGTTATGGATTGATTAATTGTGGTTTTAAACAAAGGTCTACGCATCCCATTGTGCTTACTAAACTTGCCAATTAAAAGAGAGTAAAGAATTTTCCAAATGTTAAACATGAAGTCATATGCTTGACAGGCTTAGTGGTTTAGAGTTAGCTGAAATGTGCTGACACATGGAAAGCTTTCAACATTGCACTAAATTATATTCCGTTGATATCATGTACTTTTGTCTATGGATGCTATCATGTGCGAAATAAAGCGGAAACTTAGTAAGTTTGTTGAGTGAGAATATTTGGCTAGAGAGACGCCTGGGCCGCCAACCTAAGCCATGCATCATTCATGGTGGAAGTTTACAGCACCATAGTGAACATTCAGTGATGCACCTCATAATAAAAAGCTACACAATAGTAAATAAAAGAGTGCTGAGATTGTTCATTGTCTGTTTATCTTGTTGTTTGGACACGGGTTTTTCCATGTCCTGGGATAAGAGGTACCCCAGTTGACGCTCTTGATGACGCTATTATTACTTGCAATGACTGAAAAACTCGAACCTACCTAGTGACCCAAGTTGAGTAGCCATGGTGTAGGTACTCGTATTCACGGGGCATGAGACTTTCAACCATGAGTTGGTCAAGCATATGAGTCATATTAATGATTGCCAAAGGTTTGATAAAACTAAGAGCAAGGTTGTAAGCACAATGATTTTACTAGTCAACAAAAGAAGAATCAAAAGATCTCAAAAATCTTGTCATGATCCTATCAATAGCGATGCAAGAACCTTTGTTTATTTCTACAGTTGAGCAAACTTATCCAAGTGTTGACACTACATGTTATTCCTCTTGCAGCAAATATAAATGCTTTAACATTGACTAGATATACTTTGCTAGCATCTTGTTATTTGTTATTGAAGCTATGTTTTGAATGCTTGTTGGTATTAAACGGTGTTACATATGCAATGCAAAGTTCTTGTCAAAGTCTTTTATCGCTTCTGCACTATGTTTGAGTTGTTCGAGGACAAACAACGAGCTAAGCTTGGGGGAGCTGATGCATCCAAAATGCATCTACTTTTCCAAGTACTTTGCCTCATAATTTGCTCCGGAATCTTCTCATATTTGAATAAAACTGCTGAATCTGACGCTGTTTTTAGCAAAGTCTCTTCTCTGGCTATTTTTGCAGGAAATTAAATCGGGGAAAAATACCACGTCAATTTTTATGGAAAAGGAAGGCAATGGACCAAAGATGGACACAAGGAAGCGCTCGAGGGCCAAAAGGGGGGTCCCACACGGCCCCTGTACCTGGCCGCGTGGGCCCACCCAAATGGGCCTCGGGCACCGCCTCGCCTTCGGTCTTCGACGTACCCCCTCATATATACAGAAAAAGTGTGCCCTAGAAGGAGAGAGTTTTCGCGAAACAGAACGCCGCCACCATCACGATCTTCGTTTCGGGGACAGATTGATCCAGGATTTCTCCTCCGGTGGAGGGATCCGGAGGCCGTCTTCACCGCCTTCATCACCGCCTTCATCTCCATCGACCATGAGCCCCTTCACCATCACCATGTGTGAGTAGTCCGCTGTAGGCATGTGAGGTGGATGGGGATTGGATGAGATTGATCATGTAATGCTACCCGTTGTTCGGGATTTTAGGGTTTTATCTTGAGGATACTTTTGTATTGTGTTGATGCACTCTTGCTATGTTTAATGCTTGCTACTAGGGCCCGAGTGGCATGATTTCAGTACTGAACTTATATTGCCCCATCATATATTTGAGTTTGGTATTTATCTGCAAAGTGTATCACCTGCTATTATGTTGAACCTGCGAACCCTAAACGTGACATATAGGGAAAACAAGGGGGAGATGTTTTAGTTTGAGGATTCTATGTGTTCATGAAGTGTTAATGCATTGTTCCGGTCTATTCGAAAGGGTAGACCTTAATTACCTGTAGTTCCAAGTTGGCCCCGGTGAAATGGGCAGGTTGGACAATAGATGTTGTGCAAATTCTCTTGGTTAGTACGCACAACTAAATATGGAACACATACCTACATATATCGGAGTTAGAGATAGGTCCCATTGTTATTTGTTTCTTATTATATGATCAATCTCATTCTTGCAACACCCCGCTATCACCTCATGCCTACGTTTTAAATCTCTGAGTTACACTTTCACTTTTCCGGTGAAAACTGGGAAACACTTGTTCACTGCTACTGTTCTGCTTGTTACTTGAATCATACTACTGCCATCACTATTACTGCTGCAAGTTATTGATATACAGGTGTGGTTGAGAGTGACGCCTCAATTGCCAAGGTCTTATTGATATTCTTGTGTTCCCATCGAGTCGAACTATAAATTTGGGTAATACTTCCCAACGAAGACTTCAGCGATCCCCTATACTTGTGGGTATCAATAATCAACTTGACATAGTATTCAATATTCATCGGATCCCAGCAAACACAACATGTAGCATTACAATAATATGATCTTGATCATGTAGGGCAGCTCACAAGATCTAAACATGATGGCACAAATTGGAGAGACAACCATCTAGCTACTGCTATGGACCCGTAGTCCAAGGATGAACTACTCACGCATCACTCCGGAGGCAGGCATGGCGATGTAGAAGCCTCCGGTGACGATTCCCCTCTCCGGCAGGGTGCCGGGAAGAGGTTCTGGACCCTCTCGAGCTAGGGTTGACGGCGGCGGCGTCTCTGGAACTTTTCGTGGATATTTGCTCAGGCACTTAGGGTTTTCGCGTCGGGGGGAATAAGTAGGCGAAAGGGCGGCGGCTGACGATCCCGAGGGGCCCACACCACCCTAGGGCGTGGCAGAGGGGGGAACCGCGCCCTAGTGGCGTGTGGGCCCTGGTGGCCCTCCTCTGTTGCTCCTTTGGTCCGTCAGGTGTGTTCTGGTAAAATAGGGATACCCGTGAAGTTTCGTCCAATTCCGAGAATATTTCCAGACTAGCTTTTCTGGAATACAAAAACAGCAGAAAACAGGAACTGGCACTTCGGCATCTTGTTAATAGGTTAGTCCCAAAAAATGTATAAAAGTGATATAAAGTAGATGCAAAACATGTAGCAATTGGTATAAAACAAGCATGGAACATCAAAATTATAGATACGTTTGAGACGTATCACACACCCATGTGTAAAATATGGACAATTTATCACAAACTTTACCACGGGAATAGTCATACCATTGTTAAGTAGATAAACTAAGGCTAAAAAAAACTCTTTGTCGTGTGCAAACACACGGCAAAGATCTTTGCCGTGTACTTTGCCAATGCACACGGCAAAGGTTGTCATATATGCACACGGCAAAGCAAATATGTTGGCCGTGCATAGTTCTTTCCCGTGTGTTTTCCTTAGTCTTTGCCGTGCATGATTCTTTGCCGTGTGTTTTGCTTAGTCTTTACCGTGCTTTGAAACTTTGCCGTGCGTTTTTCCAACCTTACACGGCAAAGACTACCTTTACTGTGCGGTTTTCTTTGCCGTGTGTTTTCCTTAGTCTTTGCCGTGTTCCGCAAAACTAGACACACGGCAAAGAGCCAACCTCACGGCAAATAATGATTTTCCCGTAGTGCATGAATCTGTACAAATGCTAAAACATCTTATATTAAAAAACAGAGGGAGTAGGTTGCATGTCATGCGACCTCCTCCTTTTCCACTCAACAACAATTGTCACCGGCCATAAATCCTAATTTTCCAAATTACAGTTTTTGCAGGTTGTCTTCATCCTGGATTTCTTGGATAAAAATCATCTGATCCGATATATTTGATTATGGATTTCTGCAGCTGACTATCCCCGTCTACACCGCTTGATGAACTGTCCTGTCCGAGGTAACCCATCTGCAGCTCCATCCCTCCCCATCTTTTCGCTTTTCCCGAGTTGCCTTGGCGGGCGCAGCAAGCTGAGGCCGATGGTCACGGCAGACGGGGAACTCCATGAAACGAGCACGGCCTGGTCCCATTCGGTTCTGATCCTATGAGATGGTCTGTAATTTATATCGTTGAATCAGTTTTCAGTTCGACTGTCCATGTTGTTTATATTTTTTTTTTTTTGAGGGAACATGTTGTTTATATATATTATGCTTCCTGGAACAATTGCTATACTGAGCTGTTTAAAACTTCCAATTGTATGTGCTTGCAGCTAAATGGCATTCTTCATTGCGATGTCAAACTAGAAACCATCCTCAAAACTCCAAGGTGAGTTGCTTTCCCTCAAAATAGACATCTACTCTGATTCATCTGTTTTATCACGTGCAGCCATCCTTAAGTTTGATGACTAAGGTGACCTTTACTGGTCTTACAGGTTATAGAAATTCATCATATCATATCAATACAATATAGAAGTTCATGGTATTCATATTTTTCTGACGATATGTATTGCAAGTTAGAAGATATCGGAGGCGAGATGCAAACAATGTCTTTTAGGGCCCTCTCTCCTACTTTCCCCGGCACGATGGTGACGGCCTCAATGAAAGAAAAACCTGAGCGGACAGGATTTTAGTTAATTATTTTGTACAGCTTGGAATTTTCTACCATCAATGTTAGAACTCAAATAACGTCCATTCCATCTCTTTAGTTTCGGAGAGGGGTTATGCTATTGAGCAGCAACATAATTACAGCAGAAGAACATGATTATGGAGTCCTCCAACTGTTGTAAACTCTTTCTTCGTACTTTTTCTTCCATCTACTGCAGATGTGACTTAAAGTCTAATTTGACTTCTGTAAGCATGTATTCATTTTAAATCATGGGGTCATTTTCATGAATATACAATTTACTGTATGTTTAATGATTTTGCTCTTTGATTCGTAGTATGTTTATTTGTGATATTAAAAAAACTCAGCATGACAACCATGAGATGCGATATAAGTCACGACGCGAACATGGGTAAACCTCATTAGCTTTCAGGTTTCTTTATTTTACTTTTCTATGTGTCATGAAATGCAGTAATAAGCATAATTCAGGGATTTTAGTCACATCTTCCTCTCAGGTTGCTGAAATTCTGTAAGCTACTGATGCCCTATTCTCAACAAAACCAATGCGACTTCTGAAAATGGTGTACATAAGTGTAACCTGCTTATTACTATATGAAACTGATGATATCAACACTGATTATTTAAACCTTCAATTGTCATGAACATGCATGTAAGTGACATTTCCCTACTCCCAAGTACAGGCCTTACATGAAATTCATTTAGTTTTTAAATACCAAGTAGCAGAAAGAATCTTAGACAATTATAGCTGGAAAATTAAAACTCTACAATGCCAAAAATCATCTGCCAAGCTTGCATGAATGACATGGAGCTGAAATATCTATAAGTTGCAATCAATGTTGACGTATGTGACGATGCTTGCCTCATACTATTCAACTCTGGTCTTCCTATAAAATTTATAGGGAGTTCAGGGAAATTCAAATTCTACGTTCATTGTCTCACGTTCAACTCTTCCGTTACTGAAAGTATATTATAAAAACTCCTACCATTCTACTCTCAAAATAGACGGCGCGGCAACGCGTGCCATCATGATCTAGTTTACCATAGACCATAGTAACAGCGCACGTTGCTAACTTCTGTTAGTAATTGGCAACGGATAAAGGCCCTTGTACAAGTTGGCTCGATCAGCACTAGTCGTTTATCTCAGCTTTTGTTTCCTTTTGGCAGTGGATCGGTGTTGGCTGCGCCAAAGTAAAAAGCAGGCAGTTTGTCTTTCGAAAGAATTGCGTGCATGGATCTGACCGGCAGTCCGCGATCCACATCTAAAGTGGACGTGGGATAGTGAGCTGCACGTAGCCAGCTGACACTGCTCACCTTTTTGTTCATGATGATCAGATGACCAGTCACGCAGCCGGGTTTCTTTAAGGATGTACATGTCGAGACATATATGTGATTCAACATTTACGCAGGTAGTGCATGCGAAACCACAACCCTCTCCTTTTTCTTTTCACCAACAGGGTCTCAGGATGACAATTTTATCGGGTACGGATGTATAGGTATGGACACATTTTTCACTCTTAAAATAGGTTTTCTTCTCACTTAATAAATAAAAGTACACGGCTGAACCAGGGGACCATCTTACAAAGCAGATTAAGGATAAACAACAAAAAAAGAAAAAAGATGCTGATCAACACTATATGCCTTCCCTATCAAAGTCAAGATATGTTGCACCCGATATTTCGTGGTAAATCTAGCAACTTTCTTTTAGTCGATCCGGTGGAATGGATTCAATTGGTGTCGATGTGAGGACATTTTGGGGGGGGGGGGGGGGGGGGGGAAGCAGTGGCTGGAGTGACTCTAATATCAGATGTTATGATCATCGTTATAGAGATACAATTTTGACCCAACCTTAAGTCCGAGATTCCAATTTAGATGAGGAAGGGATTGGATTCCGACCCAACCTACTAGCCAAGGGGATCACACAACCCAGTCGAATTAGCCGATGCATATTTGGGATTGTGAAGGCTTGCATGAGGGGATCTTCTGTTCGTTGTCATCATGGGCCTTGCGATGCGCGCGTCTAGATGATGGTTGGGATTGATGGCCTATATTCTGGAGCGAGCTTAACACCTACTTTTTCGTTCCAAATTAGGTGACGTAGATTTAGTACAAAGTTGTACTAAACCTACGTCACTCAGTTTGGAACGAAGCGAGTACTAGTTATCTAAGAACAACTCAACTCAGTTGGACTATCATAATCTACCATGATGGCATATAAAGATTTTCCATGAAATCCCAAAATTTAGCCATGATCTTTCCACTATATATATCCAAAGACCTTAGCGGTGAACCCAATAATCCTGCATTATTACCCTCAAAGTTGATTAACCTTTTTCATGGGATGACAAAGTAAGTAGGCCACTTAGCTCAAAACGGCATTGCTTAGCTGGTGCTCTCGCTAAAGCACACTACCCACCTAGAGAGGACGTCAAACCATCACTGATCACCATGACAAAGCAAAGGCGGCATATGTAACTCTTTTTTCTCACAAAGCCAACAGACAAAGAAAAGAGAGGCCAATCTCAGTTACTTACCACTAGACCCGACCCCTAGGTATAGTAAACTTAAACAAAGCTGCGGTTGCTTGCCCTGGAAAGTGATAATGTAGCCCACATAGCTTGTTTTTTCCAAAATTCAAAATCGGGACTTTTGAGTTTCAAAAAATTGAAACAAAATAAATCCTACATGTATACATTGTCTAGGTCTACAAGTGTGCAAATTCTCAATCCAAAATTCATATTATTTTATGCTACACAAAAAAGAGAAATCTGGCAACATATCAAGTTTTTTTGAACTGTGTATTGTTCATCATCCATATCCATACATTTTTCATTTTTTTCCAGGCTAAAATATAACGAATTTCAAATTAAAATTTACCCACTTGTAGATCATATCATTATCTACATCAGGGATTTTTCCCTATTTTTTTCAAACGTAAATGATTTTTATTTTGAAAAACGAGCTATGAGTAGGGCTACAAAACGCCACTCTCCTAGCTTGCCCCCACTCCAAACGTTCAAAAACCGCTTCACTCCCCCTTCCCCGCTCTTCCTCTCCCAGCCTCGCAGAAAAGCCTCAGCAATCCACGCACACAGACGCCGGCCAAACCAACCAAATCGGAGATCAAAAGCAGGAGGCACGAGATCGCCAAAAAAAGCGAAAGCCGCCACCTCCGCGCCGGCCCGGGGGAGAAAAGCGGTAAAGCTTAGCGGCGAAGGCGAAGGCGAAAGTGAAAGCGAAGGCGGCCGGGCGCAGATAATAAAAGCCGCGCGCGGGATGGTGGTGCTTGCCTCTCCCGCTCGGACGCGCGATGGAGCTGGAGATCGTGGAGGTGGGCCCGTCCAGCCGGCCGCTGCGGTACGTGCCGGCGCCGCAGTGGCGCCCGCCCCCGCCCCCGCCGCCGCTCCCGCCGCCGTCCATGACGGCGTCCTCCAGCGCGGAGGCGAGCGCCAGCGCCGTGGCGCAGGCGCTGCAGTTCGACAGCGAGAAGCTGCCGCAGACGCTCGTGTCGGAGATACGCCCCTTCCTGCGCGTCGCCAACCAGATCGAGGCCGAGTCCCCGCGCGTCGCCTACCTCTGTAAGCTCCCGCCCGCGCGATTACGCTTTCTCTCTAGCCATTTTTCGTCTTATATATGTTGGTGCTGGACTGCGGCTCGCCGGTGCCCGCAACACGTTCGACGAAATACCGGCATTCAACGCCTACGTGCATGGTATAATGCGTTTGTCGCTGGAGATCCTACTGGTGACTTTATTCAGGATCAGGAGACCACCCTGAAGAGATTCGACCTGGTTTTGGTGCCACTCGTTTCAATGAAGGAATATTCTGTCTCGTGCTATCCTCTGCTAGCTGCCGGAGGTTCATGGTTGCTGATCATGAGTTCCACGGTGCCTGGTCATCTGCTGCTGCTACTTTCCAACATGGATTAAGAAACATCGTTGCTATTCTAGTCACGTGTGGTACTTCGGAGATTCCTCAACGGAAGAGAGGCTATATATATGGCAGCTTGAGAAAAATATTCTTCTAGGATATTCTCCATCTCTCACTTTCATGTAAAAGAAGAACATGATGTAGGATCGGAGGTTAACTGGTTACATTCCAAAGTCTGGGCGGTCTGGTCTAGAATAATTGGACAGTTAGCTATCAGCAACTAATGTTTCTTCCACAGAGAACATTCTTCTCTTAGTACCTCTTCTGGGTATTTCCCATCATTAGCAGAGTAAATTGTTTCCGAGATCATGAGTAGAGTAGGTTGTTGGAAGCCATGAAAATAAAGGTGGTTAGATCAGCAGGCAAGTCAAAAAACATACCTCAGGTCACATAACTATTGATCAGGTGGCACATATATTGTATCTTCGAAGAGCCCAATGGGTAATTAGTACCAAAAAAATGTCAAATGCATCAATTAACGTCTTGATTCACTCTATTGCAACATTCCTTTCTTTCATGGCACTGAACATTTTTCTTAGTTAAAGAACAGAATGTTACAATCATTGAATGGATCTTGGAAGGGAAAAGTGAATCATGACTGCAAAATTAAAGAAATGTGTCCTTTTACAGGTCGATTTCACGCCTTTGAAAAGGCTCATATGATGGATCCCCGTTCAACAGGGAGGGGTGTTCGACAATTTAAAACTGCACTTCTTCAGAGGCTGGAACAGGTATATACATGGCGAAAATTAACTTCATACTTACTTCATAAATGCACAAAAAAAACTTCAAATCCTAAGGATTGGAGCATAATATACATGCGGTACATGTATATCACATCTTAGCAGATATCCTTGTTCGAAAACATCAGTGCACATTTCCTTTATGCTTTACTGTGATATATGCAACTAGTCACGTGCCTCATGTTTGATTTACTTTCCAAACAGGATGAGAAAAGTACATTCTCGAAGAGGAAAGAAAGAAATGATGCTCGAGAGATTAAATCATTCTATGAGAAGTAAGATTTTCTTCTCATATTCAAACCTGTAATGTAGATTATTTTCTTATGAACCCCTGTCCCCAAACTGGAATTTGATTTCTATTTTTTTTCTCCAATCCTATAGAAAAAGGCAAGCTAACGCACATGAACTCATGCTTATCCTGGCAGAAGTTCTGAAGGCTGTTCTCATCGGGACTGGCTTGGAGGTTGTGATGTTTTTTCGAAAATAATAATTATTATGTTTGATTGACTACGTAGTTAACACTTTCATAATTTTGCAGAACCTTGTTGCTAGCGAAGATTTTGCAGACAAGTCAGGCTTAATCCGATACAATATTATTCCTCTCCATCCTAGATCAAGTCAACAACCAATCATGCTTCTTCAAGAGGTTTGCATATATTCTAACTCAAAACCTCAAAAACTACCTTGCAGGTATAGTAATTTTCCAAGCACAATTGAACTACTATTCGCGGAAAAAAAACTTAAGTGTGACCTTCTTATCGGGTCATGACTCGCGGTATCTTCATGATTGCTATGATGTTAAAGTCCCTGGATCCTTCTTGTCGCCAGGGCTTGTACTGAGTTATCCAGATGATATTTGCCAAGAAAATAACCAATCCTTGTTGCAGGATAAATTTCCTTTACAAATAATAGTAGCGATTGCCTAGTGTTAAAAAGAATCTGTTTTCCCTTTCATCAAATATGGATATGTAATTCTAACTTATGTGTTGCTCACATAATCATAAAAATTATAGTACTTCTCTTTGGAATGTACACTCTTTAACATGTTAATGGTTGGCGATATTATTGTGCAGATAAAAGTTGCAGTGTCTGCAGTGTTTAATATTCGTAGTCTTCCATCAGCTGATATCAAAGATGAAAAAAATCATACAGATATTCTTCGATGGCTGCAAAGTTGGTTTGGATTCCAGGTAGACTAGTTATTATTCAGTCTCAGATTAAACCAGTGGTTTTATCTTGCATTTCAGCTCGGTAATTTGGATTTTGGTTTTTTGCTGTTGGGTAGAAAGGGAATGTTGCCAATCAGAGGGAGCATCTCATTCTTTTGCTTGCAAATATGCATGCTCGATTGAATCCAAAGTCATCCTCTGCTCCAATGGTACTCTACATGAACATTGTTTTTTTATCTATATTGTGGTTAAAATATCAGAATAAACATTTTGAGATGCCTATTTCTAGCTTGATGACAGAGCAGTAGATGAATTATTGGCAAAAACATTTGAGAATTATCTGACCTGGTGCAAATTTTTGGGGAGAAAAAGCAACATATGGTAAATATATGCAATTTTCATTTATTTAGATTGGACTACAGATAATTGAAAAGCAGCTTTGGCAAATTTAAATAAAGTATTTTCTGAATTGTACTGGTCCCTTTTTTATGCACCTGCAGGTTGCCCTCTGTGAAGCAGGAAATTCAGCAGCATAAACTTCTGTACATAGCTCTTTATCTTCTGATATGGGGAGAAGCATCAAATTTACGACTTATGCCAGAATGCTTATGCTACGTCTTTCATCATGTATGTACTCCCTCCGTTTTTTAATATAAGATGTTTTAGCTTTTGTCCACATGCACATGCACACAAATGTATGTAGACACATTTTTGTGTGCATGTTCACTCATTTTAGTGTGCATATAGACAACATGTGTATCACCTAAAATGTCTTATATTAAAAAACGGAGGGAGTAACTATTTGTCCTTCATATTTTTCGAACTGCTTTCACTGCATTAATGATTCCAACCATTACTATTTGCTTTTTGTAATCATCTCTGAACAATAGGTACGTGTTCTTTAGTTTATATGGGTCATTATTTTCACTGCTTGGTAGTAAAAAAAATACCATGTAAATGCTTTTGCCAGAAGAATCTTTTTATTCATATGATTTATAGGGGTAGTTCTTAGAATGGATAACAATAAGCATTCTTGTATAATTAACATATGCTAACTGTTTCGTTAATTTTTTAGCAATCATTTTCTTTTCTAAACTTGTTAAGTTGGCTAGCTCAATGGTAGGACACATGGTTGTGTTACCAAGTAACCCATGTTCAATCCCACCTTTCTCTTTAAAGTATATTGGGGGACTGGGGGTGTTAGTACCGTGTGCATATTCTATATATTTTCCTAGTAAATATTTAATTTTAGAAAATTTACTGACGGGGTCTTCCCTATTTTTTCGGTTAAAAAAAGAACCCCGGGCCTTTTCTTTTTTTGCTCAGTTCGGAAGCCAGTTTCCAACCTAGTGGCATGGAAACTCAACAAGGTATGTGTAAACATATGTAGGATATGTTGGCACATGCAGTATTTTGTGCATAAAGATGGCAACATCTGCACTACATAATGTTTTGTGGCTGTCATATGTGCACCATGCAAGAAATACAAGCAAGACAGTCTGTAAACTTTCCCACTATCCCTTTCCACAGAAAATGGTGAAAGTTACCTGCTTTAATTAGCAGGACAAAAGATTCTAAAGTGATTTTCCTCGCAAATAATATCTGACTGACATAATACCTTGAATAAGAGAAATGGCTAGAGTTGCCTGCTTTAATTGCCTGTGGAAAATTTCTCTCTCTCCTTTTAGGTAGCACTATTTGAGTAGAATTAGTAGTTCTCTAGAAAATTCTTAATTAGTTGTTAGGTTTGTCTTCACACACAAGATTCTTGCAAAAAGGAGTCTAAGCAAAAATTACATGTTTAAAATAAACAAAACAAATCTAGTGTCACTAGTCTAGGGAATATATTTACGTAAAAGCAATTCTTGCTGCTAAGAAGTTTCTGTATCGTTGTGCTAACTACGTTGACACAAAGTTGATCCCACATTTGCGAATAAAGATAACCACTTGTTGTTTCAGATGTCATATGAGCTATATGGAGTTCTTTCTGGAGCTGTAAGCTTAATTACTGGAGAAAAAGTCAGGCCTGCATATGGAGGACAGGACGAATCATTTCTCAACAAAGTAGTGACACCAATATATGCCGAGATATCCGCGGTTTGACATCCCTTCTTTTCAGCACTTAGATTTAACACAGCTTTGGAATCTGTAAAACGATGGCACTTTTTTGCAATGAAGGAAGCTCTAAAGAACAAAAATGGTGTATCTGACCACTCAACATGGAGAAACTATGATGACCTCAACGAATTCTTCTGGTTAGATACCATATTTTGTTGGCGTCACCTTTGGTAGTAAAATGTTGTACTAAATATGTTACAATGCAGGTCTGCGGACTGCTTCAAACTTGGCTGGCCCATGCGCCTCAACAACGACTTCTTTTACACATCGACTAAAAATAAAAAGTCTCATCAAACTGAGATACAAAATTCGCATTTGCCTCATGGATCCTCATCAGCACAAAACAGCGCTAATTCTGAAGTACCTGACCAAACACAGCAGGTAATAAATATATAGGAACAATGAAAATATCACCATATAATATAATATGTTTTTGTTATACTTTATATCATGTAATATAAGTAACAAACACAGCAGGTAATAATATTTGTATCATGTATCTAGGCTTGTCCATCTATGTATTCAGTTCCACACAAATCAATCTTGCAATTGTTTTATGGAAACAAAATCTTTGTCTTACTTATCAGTATTGAGAATATAAGGCTAAGTAGCCAAATATTCAGTGCTTAAAGTTTATGCTAGAAGTAAAGTCCATAAAGCTTAACTTGCCACTGAAATGTAGTAGAAAATACAATGCAACACAGATCGTAACTCCACATTCTGAATAGCTGTGTTTCCTAAACTTGTTTTTTATGATAACCTCCCGCATTATTATTTTCCAAGGTTTTTTATGTAAATATTTTCCATAATGCAATCCGAGGCTTTTCATGTACATTCACACTAGCAGAAATGCATGTGTTTGAGTATATTCATTTTGCATAGTTGTTTACGTGTGCTCTTGTTCTCCATGTTTCTGCTATTGCATATAGCAAACAACAAGTGACACATGTCAGCAGAGGTGGTTGGGAAAGACAAATTTTGTTGAGGTCCGTTCATTTTGGCATCTCTTCAGAAGCTTTGATAGGCTGTGGACACTCCTTGTGCTTGGGCTGCAGGTTTACATCTTAAATTAATGCGACTGATACATTTGGATAATGTTTCATCACTGCCAGATCTTTTGACATATTTTCTCATATTTTCTGTTTTCAGATTTTGATAATAATGGCATGGCATGGATTGGAAAGCCCTCTTCAGTTACTAGATCCAAATTTTTTTCAGGATGTACTGACTATATTCATAACCAATGCAGTACTTCGAGTTATTCAAGGTTAGTTTAGAATTTTCAATTGCATATGTGTACCATGAATTTCTGTCTTCTGGTGAATTACTACTAAAACAGTGATGTAACTTTTTTTTTCTATTGTTCTGTCTTCGTTTTTTTGTAATGTATCTTTTTTTTCCAGTGGTCCTTGATATTGCTTTCTCATGGCGAACGAAGGAAACAATGAGATTCACCCAGAAACTAAGATTTGCCATAAAACTCTCTCTTGCGGTTGCATGGGCGATCATTCTACCCATATTTTATACCAGTTCTCAAAATTACAAGGCTTGTTCTTCTAGACGTCCTAAAAACTTTCTGGGAATGTTCTGCCTTTCAAAGTATATGGTTGTTGTGGCATTTTATCTTATAAGCAATGTGATTGGGATGGCATTGTTTTTTGTTCCAGCTGTAAGCAGCTATATAGAGACATCTACTTGGAGAATTTGCAATATATTGTCCTGGTGGTGCCAGGTCTGTTTTTACCTTTGCGCAAAAATAGAACTTGCTTTTGTCTACATCTTGTAGTTAACATCAGAGTATTGTTTGTCATGAAATCAGTTCAGTGGAATACATTGTCTTGCTATCTTACTTTCCAACATAGCTTGAGTCCACCTAAATTTCCAACATAATTCTTATCCTTAATTCCTTATGTACAACTATTAGTCGGCTCTTTGTACTGCACCATGTGACTTTCATATCTCATGCATGGCATTATACCGTAATGAAGTACTCATAATTGCCAATGTATGTGCAGCCCCAGTCATATGTTGGAAGAGGAATGCATGAAGGCCAAGTACCTTTACTAAAGTAAAATATGTGTATGATTATTATTATACCTGTGTTTTGTTTTGGCCATTGATATGAGCTAAATCATATGTCCTTGCCTCAACAGATATACATCATTTTGGACAATTCTTCTGTCAAGTAAATTTTTATTCAGCTACTACTTCGAGGCAAGATCAATATCCCTCGATCTCTCTTGATGTATAGCATACATAAGACATTTAAAGTTTCTATATTCCTTTTGCTCAACTATGCAATGCAATGCAAGCCAGAAATTATTCCGATCACTGAAAATGCATCTCTGTAGCTCCAACTCAGTTAAAATTTCTGATGTACTCCCTCCGGACCAAAATATAAGATGTTTTAGAAATTTCAATACGGACTATATGCGGGCTGAAATGAGTGAATCTACACACACATACGCGGCTGGATACATCCGTATCAGAGAAATGCTAAAACATCTTATATTTTGGTACAGAGGTAGTATGTTATAAGGGTATAGGTTGTGTTAATGATACAACATAGTAACATCATGATTTTTTTTTTGCTATTCTTACACTCTGCATCTATTTTTATCACCCTGCCTCCTGCTACATTGTTTCTCTGTTTATGATTTTGAGCAGATTAAGCCTCTTGTGGGACCAACGAAAACAATCATAAACATCAATGTGAATACATATGAATGGCATGAATTCTTTCCACAAGGTCCTCTACATGCCATCTTGCTTGTCCATTTTTCATTATTTTTACGCAATAGGGTATTGCATTAATAATCAACACTGAACTCTGACTGACAATTCGACATGTTATGTTTCACACTAGTCAAGAGCAACACTGGCGCAATTCTTGCTGTGTGGGCCCCTATAGTTATTGTAAGGTCTCTTATTAGCTTCAATATTTAATTTTCATATGGCTCATAAACTAATTAATATCGTTACATTTTCAACAGGTCTATTTCATGGACACACAAATTTGGTATTCCGTTTTCTGTACCATTTTCGGTGGTATGTGTGGTATTGTTCATCATCTCGGTGAGGTGAGATGAGCTGCCACCAAACACTAAATGATAATTTCAGATGTTTACATATTCTTATTTCTGATACCAATTCCTAGATTCGCACAATGGGAATGGTTCGAAGTCGATTCTGTACCTTACCTGAAGTGTTCAATGCTTGCCTTGTTCCTCGCTCAATGCCAAAAGAGAAAAAAGGGATATTGCCTAGTTTCTTGGAAACGAAAATCTTTAAGGTGGAATCTGTTCATGTCCTCTTTACCTTGAAGTTGATTTCTTTTCTTCTTGTTGTTTCTTAGATGATATTCATTTTCAGAACTTAGGTAAATCTGAAAGGCAAGACCCGACAAAGTTCGCTCTGGTTTGGAACCAGATAATGAATAGCTTTCGCACAGAGGATTTAATAAGCAATAGGTATGTTTTATTATTCCAGTATAACATAAGTTTTATCAGGATTACTTCTTTTCTCCTTCATATTTCATTGGTTTTGCAGAGAGATGGATCTGATGACAATGCCCATGTCACTAGAATATAGTTCTGGTTCTATTCGTTGGCCCTTGTTTTTACTTGCCAAAAAGGTATGTGGATTATTGATACGTGGCAATCCATTGCGTTGGTGCAAAACTTTCTCTTTTAGGGCACCGTTTAAGTGAACATATCCAATTTATTTTTGAAAACCTGTTGGCAATTGATAGAATTTACAGTGTATTTTGCAGGAACTAAATCATAACACAATACAGATTGCTCGAAATATAAATAATTTGGGAATATACAGCACAAACCTGCCAATACTGGCTCTTTTTACCATGTATGAAGTTTTCTCTTAAACAGTTCAAACCTGTATTTCAAGTTAACTAAAAATTTCAAATTAACCCACTGGGTAATATTAATATGTAGTACTAGATTTCTTGCGCTGTTAGTCAAAGCACCAGCTACTCTTTCTTCAGCGACATGGGTTTGCATTAGCATCAGCAATTCGTTTAGTTTACATTATGAAATTCGGGTAGGAACTCTACCATTCAATGTTAGAAGGAGTGACCACCTGGGTACAAGACCGGTTGAGGGGAGCGTTGGGTGCTTGCGCCACTCCTTGCTGGCTAAGCAGCAGTCGGTTTCCATCATCCATATATTTAGAAGCATATTTGAAACATATCTTGTACTGGCTGCGCATATTTGATATATGCCTGTATTTTTTCTACCTATAAAATATGTCAACATTCTTTGTATGATCTGATGCTTGTTTTCCTTCCATGATAGTTTTCGAAAGCAGTTGATATGGCAGCAAATTTTACTGGAAATAGTGCACAACTCTTCTGGAGAATTAAGAAGGATAACTACATGTTTTGTGCGATCAACGATTTCTATGAATTGACAAAAAGTATTTTCAGATTTCTCGTTATCGGTGATGTAGAGAAGAGGTAATCATTTTACTTCAACACTACCTCTATTACTATATTTTGTCTCATGTTTGCAATGCATTGGCAGTACATGCTCCCGTGAATATTATCATGATGTTCTACAGCTTCTGTTCAGAGTGATAGGTGCCATACTTGCTGAAATAAAAAAGAGTATCCAGAACTCAAGTTTATTGGTCGATTTTAAGATGGATCACTTGCCTTCGCTGGTTGACAAAATTGAAAAGTTGGCTGAGCTTCTGGTAATCACTTCACTAGTACTATTCTTCTTTTTATTTTCTAGTTCACCATTTTACTCTAACCTACGCCAACGTCAAATCGATATCTCCTTTTTATTTTCTAGTTCACCGTTTTACTCTAACCTACACCAACTTTAAATCAATATCTCCTTTTTACTGTGATTAGTAATTGGAGGATTATTATATCGTGCCTTCCCCACACTAGTCATTCGTAAGGACTAAATGGTTACAAGGGTGATAACAAAGATTGCTGGAACTACATCAGTAGTTATCCAGAATACCGTTGGTGATGGGCATGAGGGATGAGTTCCTGGAGTTCAGGAGATGGATAGCTATACTTGTTTTCGTGCACATCCCTTTAGTGGGTCATGAGATGGTCCACTAGAGAGCCAGCAGGAACCTAGGACAGGCTGAGATTACTTAGCTATCTTTAATCAGGGGTGGGCTTTTTTATTCTTGGACACGCGTCTAAATGAGTGTCATTTTACTAGAAGAAAATTTACTTGAAAAATATGCATAATTACGTCGATCAACAAAACTACAAAAACCTAACAGTAACATAATGGAGAAAAGGCAATGCTAAGGCCATATTAGCTGTAGGTTCTTATCTCTGTCTGAGTGAATGTTCAGTTTGTTAGTTGGATAGATTAGAGTATTCGCAGAAAAAATGAACTAGACAAAGTCGTTAAGACTTTAAAAAGCACGCATCATTCTTCTTGAAGATATCGATTGCTGCTCGATTCCCCCCCCCCCACAGTTCTTATCCCTGTTAGTTACTAGCGCACAGTACATACCAGTTCTGTCATAAAGAATGGCAAGGTATTGCAGTGGCATCTCATATGACGATAGGTCAACATGGAGCCAACAAATTATTTTTTATTTTCATAGCGTGGGAGGGGATGGTAGTAGAATTAGCATCTAATTTGAGTGGACACAGCCTATTTCGTTGATGGATAATGTATATGGCCTTCTTGTATATTCAATCCTATTATGTCAGCATTTATAATGAAATTTCTGCCCAATGGTTACCAGTATAAGAACAAACAAGGACTTCGATATGAGGTCACAATTTTACTTCAAGATATCACTGATACACTGATCCAAGATATGCTTGTGGATGCTCAGAGGTAAGGACATTACAATATTTGATAATAAATATACTTTTTCATCCTTTAAATTGTGGTTACCACCATGATGATCTCCTCTGTCAACAGGGTATTGGATCAGATTAACTCTTCCGACACACTGATCTCTGATGACGATGGAGCATTCGATTACTACAAACCAGAGCTCTTTGCATCAATCAGCTCAATATCAAAAATTCGTTTTCCATTTCCAGATAGTGGTCCACTCAAAGAGCAGGTCCAACATAACCTTCAATTAACTGTGGCAGATCGGGGAATTGTTGTAACTCTCTGAATGATGACATGCTTTGGCATATTCAGGTTAAACGTCTCTACCTACTTCTTAATACAAAAGAGAAGGTTGCGGAAGTACCATCAAATTCAGAGGCTCGACGACGCATTTCATTTTTTGCCACCTCTCTTTTCATGGATATGCCGGCTGCTCCCAAAGTACGCAGCATGCTATCGTTTAGGTAATACTTGTGCTCTTTAAATTAAGATACAATTAATTTATTTGACATGTTTTCAGCATTGGTATCCATAATATTTAATATAGAAAATGCAAAAAATTCAAATGGTCTTAGAAAATATACAAATAAAATCCCAAAATTACAGAAAAAAAATTCAGGGACATAATCACCCAATGCAAATAAAATACTGGCTTGTGGCTACTCAGTATTGAACTTCAGTTAATCAAACTAAGTCCTTCTGGATTTGGAAAAATAATATTAAATGCTTCAATTTTGAAGAAAATCCATGAAGTTCTCTAACTCTGTTCCTGAAATACAAGCTTTTGAAGATAATGATAAAGTACCAGCAGCGTGCCTACACAACATGAGACTCACCCATATTATCTGGTGCCAGACATTCCACAAAACTTGCATTTTTCTGACTCCATACATTTTGCAAGTAATTAGCCCAAAATGCATTATCCAATACTCTTGCTAGTGGTCAAACACAAACATTTAAGAAACACTCATGGAGTTGAAGAACCAAAGGTAGTTGACTAAGCTCCTTAGGCTGTTTTAGCAGGTTGATCAGAGGATTTAACAAGTGATTAGCAATTTACCCTTTTATCAAGATTCAAGCATCACTGTCACATCAGATGCTTTTATCTTTCCGTATCTTTTATCATTTTGAGTCACTGATGGTATTGCGAATATCAATTTGCAGCTTTGCTGTTATCATGTACCACAAGTTCACAACATACTCTTATTATTCTAGTTTAAGTAAACAACTGAAGCCATCACGCTTCACATATCGTGAGGATCCTTCAGAAATATGTTGCTGGACCATGGTCTAGCGAGACCTACGCTCCACGCCGTCCATAGCTATTGGGATAAGCGCCATTCGTAGTGTCACATGAAATCTGTAGCGAAGCCATGCAAGGATTCCCAGAACCCATAATTTGTTAATCACCCTCTACACTTATTTTCTGTAGATATTATAATATGTAACTTATGTCTCGTCAATCAGTGATGCCCCTCTCCACTATAATTTTTGTGAAGCACCAAGCTTGCCTAGAAAGCTTCAATAAAGCCCGTATGTTTATAATAGGCCAGTAAAAGGGTTCATCAAACGAGTGTACCCCATGATATGGATGTTTGATGCTACTTTTGTTTTGATGTGACACCCTTGATCTCCGAAGATCGGCAGGTACTTTTTCCTGAAAAAGCCACATAAATACTTCAATACACATTTCAAACAGAACAAGGCCACACAAATGTTTTAAGCTCGGGATGTTTGGGACATTTATGTGTTCAAGCAAATCACAGCAATAAGATCTTGTCTACTTACGACTATCAGTAGGAGTTCACATCAATATAACCAAGTCATGTTCTACATCAATCACATAAGAAATCAAATATAGTGAACATCTGATGGCTTACTGACACCAGGGTACTTTGTCAGCATAATAACTCCCTACTTCATGGAGGAAGTAAAGTTTTCAAATGAAGAGCTTCATTCAAATCAAGATGAAGCATCCATCCTTTCCTACATGCAGAAGATATATCCAGGTCAGTTATGTTTCACACTTCATTTTTCGCCTACTTTTGTTTTTGTATTTTGTTGCTTTCACCAGTTCCATTTCGTTACCGAGACTCCATTTCTCATTATTTTAGATGAATGGACAAATTTCTTGGAACGGCTTGGTTCAAAGGTGACACATGAAGATATCAGATACTGGGCTTCTTTCCGTGGTCAAACACTAAGTCGAACTGGTAATCTGGAGTATGGTCTCATTTTGTGTGGAAACTTATCACTAAAATCCCTGTCTAGAGGATGCCTGACTCTTTCCATTATGTATTATCTAGTTCGGGGAATGATGTACTACAGGAAGGCATTGAGATTGCAAGCTTTCTTAGACAGGACAAATGACCAAGGTATGCAAAGAAGCTTTACAACCTCTCTGACTCCTTCCAACCTGTCCTTGTCATTAAATTTGGAAGCAAGTTTACATTTCTGAAAAGGGTGTATTAATCAAACTAGACCAACTACCACCCCCAAGTTGATTTTGTAGCTCTCAGTTTCATATTTCTTTGGAAATTGATAGTATGCTTCTAAGAATTCGTTTTTTTTTTCAAACGAGCAGAATTATATAAAGGACCTGTGGGGACTGAGCGAGGACAAAATAAGAGAAACATTCACCAGTCATTATCAACTGAACTAGATGCCCTTGCAGATATGAAATTTTCATATGTCATCTCATGTCAAAATTTTGGGGAGCAAAAATCTAATGGTGATCCCCATGCTCAAGACATTATTGACCTGATGGCAAGGTAAGGTTTGGAAAATATAAACTGAAGAGTAATTATTATTTCTGGAATTGTGCTGATATTTCCAGTGCTTATGTGCTCAATAAAGGTATCCAGCTCTTCGTGTTGCCTACATTGAAGAGAAGGAAATTATAGTACAAAATATGCCTCATAAGGTTTATTCCTCAGTTTTAATAAAAGCAGAAAATAATTTGGACCAGGTAATGCTCTTAGCTTAAGATTAGAAGGTAGAAATCTTGTACTTTGTTACATCTAAGACATGTGATTATTTTTCCTTCATCACCTTTTCAGTTTTGTCAGTTCAACTATCTCTCGTTAAGCATAATGTGCTCTTTTAAGTAAGATTTACTGTCGGGGCCTTCACTACAGTTTTCAGCACAAAAAAACCATAATGTGCATAACCATTATACTTTCTTGTAGGAACTTATAATATTTTTATCTAATTCCTCAAATTCTTCTGATTGCTTGTTGATTTTTATATAGGAGATTTACCGTATAAAGCTGCCTGGCCCACCGATCATTGGAGAAGGGAAACCCGAAAATCAAAACCATGCAATTATATTCACCCGCGGAGAGGCTCTACAAACAATCGATATGAATCAGTAATGAACTGGACATTCTTCTATAGTTGTCTCTTTGTAAAATATATTTCTTTTCACTTACCTATGGTGCTATCAGGACAACTATTTGGAAGAAGCTTACAAAATGAGAAATGTCCTTCAAGAGTTTGTTAGGCATCCTAAGGACCAAGCTCCAACCATCCTTGGGCTTAGGGAGCATATCTTCACGGGAAGGTCTATAGTTTTTCCAACATATTTCTTTCAAACATATAATGTTCTTTTGGTTAATATGGTATTTTTCTGTGCAGTGTTTCATCACTTGCTGGATTCATGTCATATCAAGAGACAAGCTTTGTTACAATTGGACAGAGATTCCTTGCTGACCCCCTTAGGTGAGATTTTTTATGTGCAAAAAATCCTTATGTGCTAAACGTATTATCTGTGCTAAATTTATGTTACCATGCATGTTAGACATATTTACTTTTTTCATGAAGTAATTAATTTGTGTATGGAAAAAATCCGTTTATGTAAAGTACATCTGCTATCTAAATCGTCATTTCCATGACTGCAGGGTACGGTTTCACTATGGTCATCCAGATATTTTTGACCGGATGTTTCATTTAACAAGAGGTGGCATAAGCAAGGCATCTAAAACTATAAACTTGAGTGAGGACGTATTTGCTGGTAAGTAAAATTTTCTTTCTATTGAAACTAAAGGTTTCATGCCATTTTCAAAGGTGTTGCATCTTTAATATTAACTTTACAGGGTATAACTGCATATTGCGCCGCGGACATATAACTTACAATGAGTACATTCAAGTTGGCAAAGGGCGTGATGTTGGTCTTAATCAGATTTCAAAATTTGAAGCTAAAGTTGCAAATGGCAACAGTGAACAAACACTTAGCCGTGATATCTACCGGCTAGGGCGGCGATTTGATTTTTTCAGGATGCTTTCGTGCTATTTCACGACAGTGGGATTTTACTTCAATAGCCTAGTATGCTATCTCTCTCTCTCTCCCTCCCTCCCTCCATCTCGATGTGCATGCTTGCACGTCTGCCTCCGCGTGCACACTCTGAGGAGGACCACAAGCAATTAGTTAGAACAATAAAGCATGTAAATTCCATGAGCAGAACAAAACATAGTGATGAATAACAAAAATATGCAAAAAGAATTTCGAACAAGAACCATCGGAATAGAATAATAACAGAAAAAGGAATTTGCTTAATCTGTCCTTGACACTTTATCTTTTAGCTGTTCAAATTTTATCAAGCATGTAAAAAATGTTTATCTAACTGCGGTTCTCATGTTCTAGCGCGATCAAGAAAAAAGTCCTATTTTCAACTTCGAACTTTGGAACAGTTGTTTTTTACCTTGAATTCTTGAATCAGTTTACTTTACCCCCGTTGACCCTATCCAGAGCAGTTTTGTGCTGGCTAAGACAACATGTGGCATCACTTTACACATTAGCACTTTACCATGCCAGCAACTTAATAAAAATCATACTCCCAAACATGGGTTGGCCCTATCTAGAGCAATTCATGTGAATCTTGCACTAAAACATGTCTAGGTGCATTTGGGCCCAAACATGCACAAACATCTTATATTTTGGTACGGAGGAGTAGGAAATACGAGAAATTAAGAAAAAATAATTTAAATTATATATTTTGGAAAAATATGGAACCTTTTTGGAAATTCCAGAAAAAAACCTTTCATGTTGACTACAGAATCAATTTTCAGTTTGACTATTGGAAAAGTATTTTTTATGAAATTGGGATTTTGTTTTTAGATTGACGATTAAATTTTTAGTTCCATGTCATTTGTGGAGAACTGGAAGTGGCTTTCAGATTGAGTTTCACCATTTCTGATATCTTTTCTGTAAGTTTCAGATTTTTTGACCAAATTCCATTTTTTATGTCTATCCTTTCTGATTTTACTGTAAAAGTACTTAATTTTCTGTGATGGCAAGGTGAGGATAGGGTCAAGGGGGTAAAGTAACGGATTAAATATTTGAAGGTTAAAAGCAACAAGTTCTAGAGTTCAAGGTTGAAAGTGAACTTCAGAAATAGTTCTGGGTTGAAAAATCAAATTTTCCTTTAGACTTGGCTGGATCGAATATTTTGCAGTTTAAGTGACCTGTTCCCAAGAAAGATCTTTTCACTACTACCAGACCAAGCTTCGTTTTTCTTTTTCCAGTGATATATTCATAGTCTTCTTTGTTTATCCTCTTTCCAACCAGGTGTGGAAGTTTTACCAGTTAAGAAGCCTTAGAATTTTTTTTCTGTGGGAAGGTGGTACTTTGTTGATTATGTAATAGAGTTGTCCAAACTACAATCTTTCACAAGCAGCTTCAAAATACAGCAAGGGGCGTCAAGTTTCACAGCTGAAGAATCCAAACCTATTTAGTAATTAGCAATCTCTGTACCTAAACATTGTTTGGTTTGAGACAATGCCATTCTGTATGGCCATAATGCCAATACAAGATGATGAATTGCTTCCTGGAACACATATCATTGGATAACAAACAGGCCATTTCTCAGACCAAACACCGATGGACAAATCCAGCCTCTGTATCAGGCCATTTTCCATACCATACAGGCTCTTGATATGTAGGGAGGATTATGTTTGATGTAAACTAGGTGGTTGAAACCTAAATTCTGAACTATGCGCTTTGCTTTGTGGTTTTCTTTGAAATTTTATATTTTTATTGGGAATAATGAAGCATATTACTGCTTGATGTCTAAACATGATGAAAAGCCATACCCACTCGTTGAAAATTTGGAGGTTAAAATATGACTTTTATAGCCTCTTGTCTATAATAACTATCCAAATAGCTCATCAGAATATTATTAGTCCTCTATATTTTCTCTTCATACAAGCATTTCTAAGTGACCCCTCGCATACAATCTTTTGTATCAATATAATCATGGAGCTTATCACCAACATTGATTCTTATTGTTTCAACGGGTCCATTTTTTTGCAGATATCAGTTGTAGGTATTTATGTCTTTCTATATGGACAATTGTACTTGGTTCTTAGTGGAGTACAAAATGTTCTATTGATTAAAGCTCAGAATCTAAATATGAAGTCCTTAGAAACTGCCCTTGCATCTCAATCTTTTCTCCAGTTGGGACTGCTTACAGGACTGCCTATGGTGATGGAGCTAGGGTTGGAGAAGGGTTTCCGAGCAGCTTTGAGTGACTTCATCCTCATGCAATTGCAAGTTGCATCAGTTTTCTTCACATTTTCTCTTGGAACGAAAGCACACTATTATGGACGTACTATTCTTCATGGTGGCGCTAAATATAGACCAACTGGTCGGAAATTTGTTGTTTTTCACGCAAGCTTTACCGAAAATTATCAGTTATACTCGCGGAGTCACTTTGTCAAAGCATTTGAGTTGTTATTCCTTTTGATAATCTATCATATCTTTAGGAAATCTTATGGGAAAGTTCATGTGATGGTCACATATTCGACATGGTTTATGGCAATGACTTGGTTGTTCGCACCTTTTCTTTTCAATCCTGCTGGTTTTGCTTGGCATAAGATTGTGGATGACTGGGCAGACTGGAATAGATGGATGAGGAACCAAGGGGGCATAGGTGTGCAGCCGGAAAAGAGTTGGGAGTCATGGTGGAATTCCGAGAATGCACATCTTCGTTACTCAGTGTTGAGTTCTAGGATTCTTGAAGTATTGCTTTGTTTACGCTTTTTTGTTTATCAGTATGGACTTGTCTATCATCTCAAGATATCTCATGACAACAAAAATTTCCTTGTCTATTTGCTTTCTTGGGTTGTTATAATTGCTGTTGTTGGGTTGGTCAAGGTACATGCTTTATCTCCAAAACTTATGTCCTTGTTTCACGCAATTGTGATGCTTTATTATATACTTATGTATTCTGTTTTTTTTTTTGCAGCTTGTGAATTGTGCTAGCCGTCAGTTGAGCTCAAAGCACCAACTCATCTTTAGGTTCATAAAATTGTTGACATTCCTTGCTGTGGTGACTTCATTTATCCTTCTCTCTTGCCTGTGCAAACTATCCATCATGGATCTGATCATTTGTTGCCTCGCATTCATACCAACTGGTTGGGGCCTCCTCCTTGTAAGTTTCAGTAGTGCACCCTACAGATAACGCATTGTTTTCATTCTTTTCCACAATTTCCCTAAACCCTCCTCTACTGCACAGATTGTTCAGGTTTTGAGGCCAAAAATAGAATACTATGCAATCTGGGAGCCTATTCAGTCATTGCGCACGCTTACGACTATGGAATGGGTTCTCTGCTCTTTTTCCCAATTGCTGTGCTAGCATGGATGCCTATTATCTCAGCCATTCAAACTCGGGTTCTTTTCAACAGGGCATTTTCGCGGCAGCTTCAGATTCAACCATTTATTGTTGGCAAAACCAAACGGAGGTAGTTGTTGGTTTCTTGCGGATGTGAACTGGAGTTGTGAATAGATACATTGGTTGGTCAAGATGATAATAAACCTCTGTATTCTTATGTACATACTACATATTAGGTGGTAATGGTATTACGGTTTGATCGATTATTCTTTGGTGCATGCCTTTAACTAATGTAATAGCTCAGTTTTGACGTCAACTTTGTACTTCGTTGTATCTTCGCATGGCATTCATGTAGGACGAAACTGTTATATGATTCATTTCTTAAGAAATATAACGAATTGTTATACTGTTGCTGCTGGACAAGTCATGTTAGATTAAGATCATAACCTGGACACTTTGTGCGGTAGAGAAGAGTTTAGAGAAATCTTCACATGGTATCTGCTTTCTTAGTGCAATACACGGCTGATTATATTGGTGGATTCTGTAATTGTGTTATTATATGATCTGGTTCATGGAAAAGTGAATTGTTCTCGCCAGTTACGCATGCACGGGCGAATGCTTTTTTACCGGCTCCACTATCTACCGGCATCACTGTACTAGTCTTTGAACATGAATCAAGGATGAAACGCGTCGATAGAATTTCAGCGCTGTGCGTACGTGCATGTTGATAGAGGCTGTTGGAGCTAAGAAATACAAGGAAAGCTCTTAGTCGATATCATTTACAGCCACTGAGCCTCTCGTGATCCCGCTATAAAAAAATCTAAAAGTTCATTTTCAGGTTTCAAACAATTTTGAATAAAATCATACAAGTTTATATAGATGTCTAGTGTGTACTGCCAAATTAATTGAAATTTATTTTTTCATATGCGGCCTGCACAAAACAGTCAAATGTTGAAAGGAATTTTTGGTTGCCTTTTGTGAGAACCACGATTTTGTGATTTTTGTGTAGGCTACAATAAAACGTATTATCTAGCAAAACTCTGCTGATATATACAACATTTATAGGTATACACATCAATTGTTTTAGAATTTTCTGAAACTTTAAAATACCATTCTTGAATATTTTAAAATACCAAGAGTACCGGAACTCGTGAGGCAAAACACCTCGCTCCTTATTTTCGGCCAAGAATCATGGGACAACCGTCTGTTCCGCCGTTCTCCATGGCTCCACTGTATTTAGCATGAGCCATGTTTTTCTTAGAATCCATCAGAGCCTTCTTCGGAAACACATTTGCATGGTTTGTAATTAGGCCGGCTCATAAGGGGCGCCCTTTATAGCTTGCAACGGTGATGTACATGCAAAAACTGCACAAGAGATCACTAAAAAGCCGACTTTGCAAAAGTTTGCTAGGTATATTTTCGACGTGCGGTGCGTGACATGCTAAATAAATGTCACAATTATAGTTTTGAAGAGGTTTTCGTTGCCGCGCATCAGTGGGATATTGTATGTGTAATTTTTAGATTTAAATTCAAAAGATTTTTTTAGAAACTTTGTTCAAATTACAAACGCTTTCACACCTCTGCGTTCCTCACGTCGAGATTTTAAAACTAGATCTCATTATGATAGGTTTCGACAAAAAAAAATCGTACCTCAGAGACTACAATATTTATACTTCAGTTTTTAATATCCGTGTACTTTGTGTTGTTAGTGTACACGTAGTGCAGCGCGAAGTACACGCGCTGCACCTGGACGTGGACTTGGAGAATAAAATGATTTTTAATATAGTGTACTTTCCGTGACTATGTAACATAAAAATTGCAATAAATAGGTATCTTTTACACTAAGTAACATCCAAAAAAGCTATACAAATGTCACAAAGCTTTCCAATAACTAATTAAATGATTTTACTAATTCCTGATCGAATGGGATTAAGTTAAAACCCATTCCACTAGAGAACAGTATATTTGCATCGCGATTTTCGCGGTTGTAAGTTGCAACTGAGATTTCCCCACTAATCTGATTGAGAATTAAGCTATTTTCAATCCATTGAGAATTAGTCGCTCCCATAATTTTGAGAATTAGCTCGACGACAGCCGTAGGACAGCAAGAGACGCGTGCGAACGCGCATTGAAAAGGAGAGAGAGAGATGACGAGCACACTAGCTTGGGATAAGAAATGGTACAAAAACTTACTCTATATAGTATGCCTTTGGTAGGAAGGCACCAGGCATCATATCGCAAAGGGTGTGAGCAGTCTCGTGTAGTGTACACATGTTGGGAGCAAGCAAAGTAGAAGGAGCATGTGGAATCATGCATGCGATCGACCTTGTCCGATCGATCGTGAGAATGTCTACGGCCAGCGGGCACATGGCCATGGGGGGCAACGCATTATTTGCGCACTTCGCAAATTCTCTCTCTCTCGACTTGCTTGCTTAAGAAGACTTTTTGATGCCGTCAGAATAACTAACCTACTTGTTTTATTCTTAACCACTTCACAATTGCAAGCAGTATGTCTTTATGTAGGTGAATCTTTTAAGCCACGTTGAGCAATGTTCTCATGTGCCCGGCCATGCTATTATATACTTTCTGTTTTCTTTTCTAGCCAATAAAGGGACAGCGCATGACAGAGGGAGGGGATTATACCACAGTTTCAGTTCTATCGGCTATGGCAGATGCTGAGATGCGCTAGCCAGCTTCACTTCCTCGCTCTATTGTCTAAGTCTCTTTTGAACTGAGAATTGACCAAGTCCCAGTTAATTATAAAAATTTAATCGTAGATGTCAACAAAACGTGTATGCTTTTACAGTGATGTGATAATATGTTCACATATTGAAAAAAAATGGTTCATCACTGAGTTTAAAAAAAAAATGTAAGCTGTTGCATGGATCTCAACTTTCTATCAACAATTTGCGGCGTCGATTGAGACATAAGAAATTCTTTGTCAGCTAAGGATTAGCAAAACTGTAACAGAAGTCAATAAATGAGAAATTAATGTTCTGCCTTTGTTTTTGTCACTACGTCCACGTGTAATTTTTTTCGAGGGGGGGGGGGGGGGGGGGGAGGGGAATTAACATGAACGACAAATACTCCCGGAGGTATTGTTTACTTTCACCAATAAAAAAAAAATACTTGATGACAACATCAGTGGTGATACCAACTCGTTGGAATTACACGTGCAGAGTGTTGAAACGTCTTTCTTCCTCACAAGCTAATTCAGAGTTTAATATCGAACACAAGGAAGTATATGTAGCTGTCTACTCCATCTAATAACATGTAAAAAACTGAAAACTATCTTGTTGTCCCCAACACCACCGAACTAGGTGTCAGTTATAGCGGTAGTGAAAAAAAGTAATAAAATAACTTGAATATAACTGCTAAAGTGTTTTATATATTTCATAATAATTAATCGGTTAAATTAAATATACGTTGGAACCGAAATGGAAGATGTTTCTTATATGAAAAAAGTGAAACAGGGTTCATGGGTTCCCTTGATCTTTCTCTCAAACTTGTGATTGTCAAGTATGATAGCATGTATATTGGCATCACGTCCTAATGTCTAACATGCCCCGCATCAAGCTAATACTCCCCTAAGCACATTTAATCCACACTACGTCTTAGGTAGAAAGTTCTATGGCATGAAATTGGGTATATGTCGGCTACTCAAGAGGTACCTTATCATTATTATCCCTAGTGCCGTGGCTCGAGAAGGGTGTTAATAAGCCTAAGTTCTTTTACTCTTACTTGTATAGAGCTAATCACACCACAAGATCCACTCGATGCATCAAGAACAGACTATTCTTATACATCTATAAATGCATCAAAGAAAACCATAATAAATGATTGCATCTCAATAAAAATATCTCATAAGCAAAAAAAATACAACATCAATAATACATATCAATGACCATAATCATGCAGTGTATCTCATATGATTCTAAAAAAATGATACAACATAGAGAGATTCGATCAAGCTATTTCGACAAACCCATAGTATGGGGTGAATACTCCGTATTCATCATGGTGGCAATGAGCGAGTCGATGGAGATGCAGCCAAAAGTGATTCCGGCAGTGTTTTACCCTATTCTTGCTGCGGAGGTGGACTGCTTCTTATTTGTTTTCTGTTTTTTGTACCACAGATCTACTCACAATAAAAATCCGAAGGGTTTCATATATATAGGGTTTTTCGGTCAAGGAGCATTTCTCGGCCAAAGGGCAGCACAATCAGACGGTCGAGGGTACCTAGGCCCACCTCGACGCGGTTTGGAGGTAACCTGCATCGAGGGGGCCTTTTGGCACCACGGGTGTCCTCTCAGGTGCTTCAGGTGTTGGTCCTCTTTGTCACCCAAAATAAATTTCGTGGTATTTCCCCCTACTTGTTTCATGTTTGGTACATTTCAGAAACTTAACAATATATGAATGAGTTTTTCTTCCTTTCATTATTAAATAACAAATATATGGAATTCAATGAAAATTCATGGAAAACCTTAAAGGAAACTTATAATCATGGCAAATGTTTAAGAAAATAATATAATCAACTTCAAAAGGCATATAAATGTTATGTACGTATCACTTCCCTCCTTGATTTAATCTCTCTTAATATGTTCCAAGTAGTTGGCGTCATAGACCAAGTATATTGGTTGGATGGCTGCAAAAGGGGTTGTACCCATAACCCATTAGGGACATAAACCCTGGTTTTGACGTCATGTATGTCTCGTTACAATGGATTACTCTTGCAGTAGAAGGCCATGTCGTTGTCGATCGTGGTGTATGCGGCAACTTTTTCACTTTTAAACTCCACAATTCCAATCCTTAATAGGTATCACGTAGTGTGTGCATCTAGTTAGTATTTGATGTTTATAAGAAATTTTGTGATATTATTTTATGCTTATAATTGTATTGTACTAGAGTTGATAAGTGAATGTTTAATATTTTTCTCTAGTAGCAATGTATGCTATAGTTTCATATAGCTTCCTTACTTTTATTTCTCGTCGGTATCCATATGACCATAAAAACATGCTCAGTTGATACAACGTTATTTGAAGACGCAAATGCATTGTTATATACCTGAACATTAAGAGAATATGTCAAGAGACCTTTCCTTTCTCTTTTAAAATATGCCATCATACATAGCAATTAATTACTTTTTGTTGAAAAAAAATCTACTATGATTGTCAAATTATGTAGGTAATACATGGACATTAGCATTTTAATAGAATTGTTATTCATTCTTATATCATTGGAGAATGAGTGAAAGTTTATTAAAATTGTCACGTATGATATCACCATTCTTAAAAGTGCTCACAACGTGCAATGTCCATGTATTACCTACATAAGAATGCCATATCACGTGACACGTTATCACGACGATATCTCCCATTCTTAAAATTGCTCACATAACCATATGATATTGCCATTCTTAAAATTGCTCACGATATTATATCGTGAGCAATTTTAATAATGGTGATATCGTCGTTGTCACGTTGTGCAATTGTATGCAATGTTGAGTCCGGAGCTATTACTGCAAGACTACTCCCTGAAAAATGAAATGGGAATCACTTTTTTTCTCTATTTGAAAATATTCCCATCATTGCGTGGCAAACGCCACTGAAAATCATACCGATAGTCTGCTGAGTGCCGACAAGGCAACAAGCTCTGACACCCCCGCAAAAACGTAAAAATCTCTGACACGTGTCCGAGGCTCAGCGTACGTGTCGCCGATTCAAAAAAAAAAGGTAAGACTGCTTCAGTTCTGTTCCCCGGAGTATGTGGGAAGGAAAGGCAAAAGGACCCATTAATGCAAGATCCACTCAGCTACCAGAAACTGGATCTAGTCTAGAATGTAAATCGATGCCTAATTTGAACTACTACATCCATCTATGGAATGGCAGATTGGCAACGAGATGAGATGGAGGGGAACACACTCTCCCCTTCGCGAAAGCCCCGCTCTCCCTTTCTTTCTCGCTCCCCTCTCCTCTCCTCCTTGAGAGTCGTTGCTCGCTCCCAGATCTCGGCCCCGGCTCGCTCCCCTCTCCTCTCCGGCGGCGTTGCCGGCCGGCGTGGACGAGGAAGCACAGCGCGGGATGTAGATACTAGGGGTAGGGCTAGATCTAGGTTAGTTTTTGTAGTTTCGTGGCGGATGCCCGTGTTTTTTCTTTTCTTCTTCCTCTTCGGCTGGTCGTCGGTGACTCGCAGCAACGCCGGCGCCGGATCTTCTCCTCTCTGCACGGCGGATCCATGGTGGATCTCTTGCAGGGATCGAGAGGGTCAGGGCCGTTTCAATAATCTCGCTCGCCGTATCGCCTGTTCTGCAGATCGAGGGATGCGGTGGTGTCTGAAAGGGCATGGCGCCCCCATGTGTGGTTTTGGTAATTAATGAAGATCCCTATGGACTAATGGTTGCATTGAGTTATTCTTGTAGTGTTTGTCCATAGGCAAATGCTTGAACTCCATATGTTGGATTCAAGGTTGATGCCATAAATATATTGATATAATGGACTATTTGGCATCAAGATCATCGAGTTGTATGGATATATTTGATATGATCAAGAAGAAGAGTATGTGATGACCAAGTTGTTATTCGAGGAGTTATCCGATGATTGGTCATATGCGAGTTGAGCATATTGCAAGTATGTCTTGAAGAAAAGAATTATGTGATCATTCATGGTTATCTTCAAGACATCATCTATTGAAAAGAGAAGAAAAGATACAAGGTTGATCAAGATATTGATCAACACACAAAGCTACAAGATGTACCAAGTGGGATCATGTATCTCTTGGTATGGTAAGCAATTGTCCATATAGCTTTGTGAACTAACCCATGATATGTGTGTAGCATTTCTATGTGTGGTTAGGTATCTTTCTATGGGCTTGCATCAAATGAAGATTTCATATGGCCCATGATCGATGATGTCAAGTGGTGATCGTCATCAATGTTGAGAAGACCAAGTTCAAGAGGAGCATCTCGAAGAAATCCTAGACTTGAAGCTTGCCACCCATTTAGAGATAATGTTCATGTGAAGATGTGCCTAAGAGAGGCTCTCCCATAGTGGAGTATGGGGGAGCAATGTGTGAGTCTTCACCAAGCGAAGCGCAATCAAGAAAGGTGGTCCACTTGAAGAGATCAAGATCGACGTCATCTAGCTCGAGTGGAATCCGCAAGTCAAAGGTATGGTTGATAGGGTTTTCTATTTTACCGGTCTCATGGTGTTGGGAGACCGTGTTATAGGATAGATACCGTACTATCAAGAGGGGCTCTCAATTGAGCTTTAGCGTATCAGTTGGAGAGAGCTCAAACCTTTGCATACTTGGCATATCATCTTTCTTGGTTCTTATTTGGATTTTCTCCTTGTTGGGTTTTGGTGCTTGTTGTGATCTTCATGACAAGCCCAAGTTCTCCGAAAACGGATTTCGTATGGAAAACTTGTTGCGTTTTCGGGTTGGAAATATTATCGGTTTATCCGTGAGGAAAGTTCCACACCTTCCCATGTGTAGGAAAGCTCTTGTCGCTACATTTCCAACAGAATTGGATTCACCTGTTTTGGAGTTCGAACGAGAAAGTTATTGCATTTCAGGTTTTCCTGTTTCTGTCTGTTTTGCTCAAGCAGGGGAATCGGATTATCCGATCAATGTTGATTCGGATTATCCGATTCTCAAGATTGCTTGATTTCGGCTAAGGACTTTAAAAACAATGCATACAGGAGTTTTTCGGAATATCCGATCAAGCTGATTCGGAATATCCGATTCTTAAGTTTTCTCTCGAAATCGGCTAAAGACTTCTTGCTGCCTGTTTTGTGGTGTACTGAAGCTTTTCGGAATATCTGATATAGGTCTACCCGGATTATCCGGCTGTGCCGGATTATCTGATACTTTGTGTTTCAGACTATCCGATCCAGTCGGATTATCCGATCATGATTTATATCGGAATATCCGATTTTTCTGTCTGCAACGGCTCTTTTTCTGGGAGGGGTAGGTATAAATACCCTCCACCTACCTCCAGCCAGGGCACCACTGCAGCTCGTGTTCTTCCCCATTGTTGATCTTCTTTGAGCTTGCTATCTCTCTATCCCTCCATGATTCTTGCCCCCATTTAGTGGGAAAAGAGAGAGGAGATCTAGATCTACCATTCCACCAATCAATCTCTCCTCTAAGTGAGGGAAGCCTTTTGGATCTAGATCTTGAGGGATTTGGTGTTCCTCTTTGTTCTTCCTCTCTTCTCCCCCCAATAGCATTAGTTGCTTTGGTGGGAGTTGAGAAGCTTGTTACTCTTGGGTACTTGGGGTGCCCTAGAGCTTGTCCTCTTGGGTACTTGGAGTGCCCTAGACGGTCCTTGTTGATCTCGGAGTTTTGGTGGCTCGCGGGATAGTTGGGAGCCTCCAATTAAGTTGTGGAGTCGCGCCCCAACCTTATGGGTCTTGTGGCTTTGGGAGCCGCGGGATTCCGGTGAGAGCCTCCAATTAAGTTGTGGAGTGTGCCTCATCCTTGTACGGGTTCGGTGACCACCCTCAAGTGTCCCATAGTGGCTCGTGGCACTCTACATTGGTAGAGGCACGAAGGAGATTACGGTGTGCCATTTGACGGCTATTCGGAGATCACTTTGTGACTCCGCACCGCTCCAACGGAGACGTAGCTTCCATTGGGAAGTGAACTTCGGGATAAATCATCATCTCCAAGTGTCTCGGTATTTCTATACCCGAGCTTCTTACTTATGCAATTTACTTTGTGATAGCCATCGAGCTTGAAGTAATATATCTTGCTATCACATAGTTGCTTATCTTGATTAGCATAAGTTGTTGGTGCACATAGGTAAACCTAGCTTGTTTAGATTTTGTGCTTGATAAATTGACCGCTAGTTTTATTCCGCATTTATTCAAGCCTAAACCGTAAAGAATTTTAATCGCCTATTCACCCCCCCCCCCCTCTAGGCGACATCCGGAGGAGTCGTCGCTTTTCCTTTTCTTCGGCGGAGTGGGCTTTTGCTCCTTGCGCGGTGTTCAACGCCGTCGGAGGAGCTCCTCTGCAGCTGTTCTTTGAGGGTGGCTTGCAGGTCTGCACGCCGGTTCTGGCCGGTGCTTGCGGCTTGACCATCGGGCCGAATCGGGGCGTTGCCCCGCCGATGTGGTATCATCAGAGCTCAGATCCCGCCGTCCGCGACGGGTGGCTGATGCGGCGACTTCAACGAGGTGCTTTCCTCTACATATTCGTTCCGGTGATATAGCTGATGTTCTCGTCGTCTTCGATTCTGTTTCTGGTGGCGCGACGGCGAAGACGACGGAGCGAACGGTGGCGGATTCTACGATGCAGAGAAGGTCCCAGGGTCATGTTTATAATTTCGAGATTTATAGGGTCCTTTCTGTAATTTGTAGAACAGCTGTGCTGTTTCTAGATATTACTTGTAATTCTGGTTTTCCTGATTAATATATCCAGAAATTTGTATCAAAAAAAATGGAGGGGAACAACATCAACTCTCGCTCTCTCTCTCTCTCTCTGGGCCACTGCACGTGGTTGCGGAGACGTGATGAACTGCTGGCCCAGCTGAGCTGCTGCCGCTGCCAGCCAGCTGAATTCTGAGAATCCACAAGCAGGGATAACTTCTCCTCCCTGCAACTCCATGATTAACTAGTGAAGCAAATATGCATATATAACTCATCTCCAATCTACCTACAGTAGCACTCTCTCACTTAGCTGTTGCTAGCTGTCTCCTTTCCGCCCATCATGTGACCTCCATCCTTGTTCCTACCCAGCTGCCCCTGCCTTTATCGCTTTTTAAAATCTTCAGACTTGTAACTAACTAACTTGCTCAGACTAGTTAAATGTCACCCCTAACATGGCCTCTCTTAAGCTCTGCACTGAGGTGAACAGGCACTGCCATCTCATTTCTTGTCATTAGTTACTCCTACATTTCTATGTGGAGTAGCAAAGTTGGTGACTTAATGTGGCATTGACATGAGATGAAATTATTGTCATGATACCCGTACTGCATTCTAGCACCTACCATATCTCTTGGATCTAATTGATGCCGTAGTAGTCCTAAACACATGCATGATGCCACGCATAATGGCCATCAAATCACCAACTTATACTAGCATGCATCCACACCAATGCAGCATGCCCCCACCATGCATGTGATGTGCACCTACAGACACACACTTGCACGACGATATATACGCATCTCATCTCCACCTACACTCTCTCTCTACACTTGTAGCCGATGCACATACACCTGTAGCGTAGTGCTAGCTAGCTTTGTTGTAGCGGGGAGAAGACAGTAGTAGAGCAAGAAATGGCGCAGCTGCCGCCGAGGGCGCCGACCGCGGCGGGGCAGGACTGGTCGGCGGCGGGAGACTTCCTGGGGTTCGCGGCGGCGAGGCGGGGAGCGCACCGCCGCTCGGCCAGCGACTCGGCGGCGTTCCTGGAGGCCGTCCCGATGGACGACGTCCTCAGCGGCGGCGGCGGCGACGAGTTCGACAGGCTCGACGACGAGCAGCTCATGTCCATGTTCTCCGACGTCGACGCGCCGGCCGTGTCGTCCGACGGCGGGGGCTTCATGGACATGGGGGATGCGGAGGAGGGGACCGCCGGCGCGCGCGCCACGGACGGCTACGGCGACCCCAAGAGGGTCAAGAGGTCTGTCACATTTTGCTACAAGAGTTAATTTTCGTTCGTTTATTTACTACGGTAAAACTGTAGAAACACAATGATGCCTGCTTTGAACATGGCGCATCGATTTGGTTGCCCAAACATTGGAATTCTAACTATACTATGTACATTTGTTTTTTGCTCTAGTATATCTCTAGAGCCAATGCTTATCTACTGCTAGCACGTTCTGACTGAATCAGAAGTTTTTGGTTTCCCTCGCAAAAATAATGTAATTTAGGATCACGAGTACCAGATATACGGCCCTGCATACATTTACGCGGACTCACAGACTAACAGTTAAAAGTCGACTTAAAACCGTAATTTTTTTTCGTAAGCACAACTCCTACAGTGACAGAGAGCACAAATGTAGGGTACGATATTTCACATCTGACCCCTCAGAAATAAAATTAGCATACAGTTCAAATTCGCACCTGCAATTTCATGAACAAATACTGCATTCAGGTCCACATATTACTCCAATGTGCCTGGTTTCTTGTCAAAAGTTCACCCAAATGTGCCATCATGTCGCTCTGTATGCATCTGAATGTGCCAAACACCGGGAACCTAACAGCAAATTGGTTGGGTACATTTTTTCAGAATATTGGCCAACAGGCAGTCAGCACAGAGATCAAGAGTTCGGAAGTTGCAGTACATCTCTGAGCTTGAACGCAGCGTCACCGGTCTCCAGGTGATCACTTCACTTCTACCTCATACACACTGACCACAACCAAAAACTACAAAAAATATATCAAGGGAGACAAGAAAATAGTCTTGCATGCACTGAATTGTGAATATTACTCCCCTGCAATAACATAAGAATAGTGAATACTTCTCCACTTACGTCCCTATTCGGTTCCTGCGGGAACTGAAACATTTCTTGTGAATTTCCTGAGAATCTCTTTCATTTCAAACAAACAGTCCCCAGGTTTGTGTGTGTGAGGAATCAACTGTCATTGGTACTCTTGAAGCAGAGTATTAGCTATTACTTGAGGCAGTTCAGAGACAACAAAAGAGAAACTTACCAAAAGACAACCAAATTTTGATTGGTTGTTTACTTCGTGCAGATGGAGGTGTCCGCACTGTCCCCTCGCGTGGCCTTCCTGGATCACCAACGGTCATTACTGACTGTCGGCAACAGCCATCTCAGGCAAAGAATTGCCGCCCTAGCACAAGACAAGATCTTCAAAGATGGTACCTAACCTTCCTGTCCATTTTGTCTAGTTTCTGCATTTCTCTACAAGAGATATGAGCTCTGATGCCCTATTCAGTTTCGTGGACCAACCAGCACATCGAACCCTTTGGTTAATTCGAAGAAAATGCACAATTCCACTTACATGCATTTTTTTTTTATGCAAACCAAGTTACTTAACAGGGGAAATAAACAATCCTCAAGACAGTCTTCTGACTGTCTCTCTACTTAAGTATACCATTGAGGCTATTTGCTTAAACTCACCCAAAATATGCAATGCAGCTCATCAAGAGGCGCTCAAGGATGAGATCGAGAGGCTACGGCAGCTGTACCACCAGCAGCAGATCAAGGCCACAGGCGGCCCCGACATCGCCACCGCCGCCTCAATGCATGCCAAGCAAGAGCTCCTCACATGCGAGGGAGCAGCGATGCGATAGTGCAGCATGGCGCAACCAGCTTTTTTTTGGTGATTCATCGTGTGGAAAGACACGACTGTTAGTAGATTATTTGTGCAGTTTCGATACGTCATTGTTTTCTTTGTATGTGATGTTTGCTCACCCTGGCGAAAATTGTGCTGGGGTGGGAATTTGCTGTGGATGTATTGTTTGGACCATTGTGTTGGTAAAGATGTTCTCAAGACGACTTCTTACATTTGTGCAGTCTTGGGATTTTTTTGTGAACTGTCACGGCATACTACTTGCCATGTGAGAACATGGAGTTCGAACAAGGGGAATATCGAACAGAAACACTGCGGTAACTGCCAAATGCTATGAAAGTTAACAAGCATTTTGCACGAAGCATATATATGAAGTACAACTAGTAATAGTTGAATTTAGGTGACGCCACGCCCTTGGTGATTTTTTTTGTACAATATATATTCTTTGTTCACCAAAATGTTGGCTAAATTTGAATGTTCGAACATGTTTTTATTTTGTTATGAATAGGTAGCATTTTTTTGTGTGCATTTTTTATATGTTGTGTATAATATTCAAATATTGAGTGGTTTGAAATGTTCAAACATGTTTGTATGGTGTCGAAATATTGGCCAAATTGAAATGTTAAAATATATTTGTAATTTGCTATGAGTATATTGGGTTTTTTTTGTGAGCATTTTCGTTATATTTTATGGAACATCGGAATATTCGCTCAAATGTTGGCCAAATCGCAATTTGCAAACATGTTTTTTATTTTGTTATGAATAGGTAGTAATATTTTTGAGCTTTTTTGATATATTTTTTAGAATATTCAAATATTTAGTAGTTCGAAATGTTCGAACATGTTTGTATTTCGTTGTCAATATTTAATTGAAATTAGAGAAAAATGCATATGAATTACTTCCAAATGGTGGCAAAATTTGAATATTCCAATCTTTTGTTTTTTAGCATAAGTAGTTTGTATGTATTATTCTGATTGTTTTGATATTTTACTCGTATTTTTCCAGTGGATATATTCAGAGATATTGATTTATAATTTGTTTGAATTTCTAAAATTGGTGAAAGTGGGAAGCTATTCGTATGTTTTTTTTTTCAAATGCTCAGATTTAGAAGACATTGAAAATTTTGAAGGTTTCAATTTTGAAATTTGGTCATACGGTATAAATAGTACACGTTTATTACATTTACAAATTGTTTAAATTAAAGAATTGTTAAAAGCTGTTCGTATGTAATAATTTTTTTTGTGGTTTTTGAATGCTCAGATTCGAAAGGCATTGGAAACTTTAAAAAATTTAAACTTGAAATTTGATCAAATGCAAAATAGTCTGTGGTTTTTTTTCTTTGTGTTAGTGTTCATATATTTGTCATATTTGTGAATACTTGGGGAAGAAACTTTAATTTTGGAAATGTGCATGTTCAAAAGTTGTTTATATTTAAATGTTTTGATATTTGGAAGAAGAAGTTTACGTTTACAATTTTTGTTTCTAATCTGCTTAAATAGGGTAGGCCCACATGTCGGAAGTTTAACAGTTTCTTAAATTGTTTCTGAAAAGAAAAAAAATCTGATATATTTTAGAGTATGTCCAATCTTTAAGCAAGTTGGAAGGTTTAAAAATGTTTATGTTTGTTTATCAATTTGTAATTTAAGTCCATAATGAGTGCGAAAGATCATTTGTCGAACTGAATTTCATAATTAGGGAGTTTGTTTTGTGAAATTCAACTCCATCTAATTGTCCATATAATTGGAGCAAGTGCTTTTTTCGTATTTTTAAATTTTGGCCAAATTAAATTGTTTTTGTTCATATAGTGTAGAATTTTGTCGTCGGCACGGCGCGCCCTTGCTGAATTTTGTAGGCATCTGTTAGTTTGTATTTTTTCATAAATTTGTAAAATGACTCCATAGTTAGAGAATATGTATTTTGTTGTAGTTCGAAATGCCGAAATCCGTTGAAATTTGATATGTAGAGTATCTCCAAATACGCAGCGATTTAAATTGTTTGAATATTTTTGTATTTTGCCATAAATTTTCATTTTAACTCCGTAGTTAGAGAATGCATGGTATGAGCATTTATTAAATTGAACTCCATGTAATTTGAAGAAGTGCATTTGGATGTTTTTTCAAATATTAAGCAATTTGGAATATTGAAATCTGTTTGTATTTTGGCAAAAATAGTTGGCATTTAATTTTGTGAGCATGTTCATATATTTTAGAGTGCCTCAAATTCTTAAGCAAATTGGAATGTGCAAAAAATGTTTTTATTTTTAATCAATATTTAATTTAAGTCTACAATGGGTGTGAACGCACATTTTTTCAATTGATACCATAATTAGTGGAAGGTCATGTCGATTACTTGCAAATATCTACCAATTTGAAATGTTCAATTTAAGTCCATAATTAGAGGGAATGCATCGTATGAGCATTTATTAAATTCAACTTCATGTAATTTGAGGAAGTGCATTTGGATGTTTTCCAAATATTCAGCAATTTGAACTATAATGGGTGTAAACACACATTTTTTTCAATTGAATTACATAATTACTGAAAGGTCATGTCGATTGCTTGCAAATATGTACCAAACTGAAATGTGTAATTTAGGTCCGTAATTAGAGGAAATGCATTGTATGAGCATTTATTAAATTCAATAACCCTATGTAATTTGAGGAAGTGCATTTGGATGTTTTCCAAATATTAAGCAATTTGAAATGTCTGAATATGTTTGTATGTTGACTTAAATAGTTCACATTTTTTTTGTGAGCATGTTGGTACATTTGAAATAGAAATGGTTGGAAAATGTTTCTATTTTTTTATCAATAGTTAATTGAAGTCCATCTGTGGGAGTGCACATTTATTCAATTGAATTTCATAATTAGAGAAGTTTTTAAAATTGAACTACATATAATTAGAGGGAGTGCATATTACTTGCAAATATTTACCAAATTGAAATGTTCAATTTGAGTTCACAATTAGAGGAAGTGCATTGTGTGAGCATTTAATATGTTTAACTCCATGTAATTAGAGGGAGTGCAATTAGATTTTATCCGAATATTCGCCAGTTGAAAATATTAAAACATGTTTGTTTTCTCCATACATTTTTAGCATTTTTTTTTTGAGCATGTCGATATATTCTAGAGTAGTAAGCACTTTTTTATGGGCATCTTGATGTATTTTAGGGTAGTTCCGAATATTTAGCTAATTGATTTGGTGGAATATGTATTTATTTTGCCATAAGTATTTAATTGAACTACATAAGTAGAGGAAATGCATTGTGTGAGTATATATTAATTTTAACTTCACATAATTAGAGGAAATGTATCTAGTTTGTCTTTGAATGTTTACCAATTTGAAATGTTCAAATATGTTTGCATTCTGCTACAAAAAGTTGGCTGGTATTTTTTTGATCGTTCTGAAATGTTGTTGATATTTTTGTGATGGATAGATATAAAGATATTGATTTTGTAACATTTGTCATTTCTTTGAATTTGTTTACATAAGATGGTCTGTATTATTTGGAATTTCGAAGGTTTGAAATAATTTGGAAAAGGTTCCAAAGTATTTGTAATGAGTATTTTGTTTTTTTATAATTTGTTAGAAATTGGTCTGAATTGAGTATTTTGAAAGGGAACTTTGAAATTTATATTTTCCCGAATGACGCGAAGGTGTCAAATGAAGATTTATGTATGATTTGAACTTTGCAAGATTTGAAATAACTTGGAAAAGGTCACAAAGTATTTAGAATGAGTACTTTGTTTTTTTGCAAATATTTGGAAATTTGTTTGAATTGTTTTGGACCTATATCTCACATGTTTCAAAAGTGTTGGAAAATAAAAAAACAGGATGAAAAAAAAAGAAGGCCGAGGCAGGCGCCCAGCAAGCAGGCCGGCCCACTGCCCAGCCCAGGTTTGTGGTGACGTCAGGATGACATCGCCCACGGGCGGAGCTGCCGCGGCGGCGAGCTGGGACGCGCCTCGACGCCGGGAACCCGGGAGTGACAGCGCCGCCATTTCTGGGTCGCCGGAGCGGCGACTGCGGCGTGCGGACGCGGCGGCGGAAGCAGTGCGACGGCGTCGTCGATTCCGGCGAGGTCGCGCCGTTTCGGAACACGAAACTCGGCAGGGAGGTGGAGGCGAGGACGACGGAGGCCGCTGTGTCCATCGATCTGGACGGGGAGGGCCGGAGCGGCCGTGAGGCGTCGGTGGCGCCGGTGATTTCCGGCAGCGCGCGAGGGGAGGGGAGGGGGGATTTGGTGATGGTTTTCCAGGAAGATCCTCCATTTTTGCCCAAATTGCAGGTGCGTCCCTCGTAGCGTGAAGTTGCGGACAGCGGTTTTGATTTGTCGATCAGTGAGGGGTTTTTTGCAAAAGTGTCACGGGCATGTCTGGTGGACCGTTGGATCGCAGGGCGACGGCTCGGATCGAAACACTGGTCAACACTGTTCCTAGGAACAGTGATGAACAGTAGCACGATCGCTCTCAGCTCGCTAAATCGCTCAGCTTTCATATAGTTAGTGACATGAGGATGCTAAGCTGCTACTGCAAAAGTCGAGAAAATTGCAAAAAACCACCACAATTGGTGGTCAAGCTACAAACAGCCACCGGTTTTCAACGAAATCGCAAATCGCCACCACTTTTCGTTGACAGCGTTGCCAAAAACCATCAGTTTTCACGAAACCTCGTTTTAGCCGAGTTGACGCTGTTTCTGACCGGTATGACCCACTGTCAGGCATGACGTGGTGTGTGTAAATTTTGCGAAAAAGTCCTCTATAATTTTCCGAGGGGTGCTGCACGGTGAAGCACGACGGCGACGGCGCGAACCGAACGCCACACGCGCAAGCAGCAGGGCACGCACTAGCTAGCACGGACGGGCACGGGCCACGGCCACGGCGAGCGCCGGCCGGCCATGGCGCGGGCGCAGGCGACGGCCACGGCGAGCGCCGGCCGGCCATGGCGCGGGCAACGGCCACGGCGCGCGCCGGCCGGCCATGGCGCAGGCGACGGCCACGGGCGCGGCCATGGCGCGGCCGCGGATGCCGACCACGGGCACGGCGCGGCCACTCCGAGTTCTTCCGCGGCAGTGAAGGACGGTGAGCCGTGAGCGTGGCGGCCGAACCGGCGCCGGTGAGGCCTGGCCGGTCAACACGAGCGTGAGGAAGGTAAGAAGGCAAAAAATTGGTGGAGGACTTTTGTGCAAATGTAGCAGGCGCCACGTCATGCCTGACAGTGGGCAATACCGGTTAGAAACAGCGTCAACTCGGCTAAAACGAGGTTTCGTGGAAACTGATGGTTTTTTGCAACGCTGTCAACGAAAAGTGGTGGTGTTTTGTGAATTTGGTGGAAACCGATGGTTTTTAAAGCTTGACCACCAATTGTGGTGGTTTTTTACAATTTTCTCGCAAAAGTCGGGAACATTCCGAACACAATATTAGCCGCCGGAGCAGAATGACAGTTGACACGCAGACTATGACACTAAATTGAAGTACTATTTCGGAAGTATCGAATCAAGCATCAGATGAGTTTAGCATCACCATCACTATGCCCGTGTATGGTGTGTGTCCATATAAAAAAAAACTAACCAGCACAGCAACAAAAATTGAAGAAGCCTGAAGCGCCTGGAGTCCTAACACCTTCCCGCAAAAAGAAAAGGAGCCCTAACACCGACGAGGCAAATCAGAAAGAGCTTAACTGGGATGACCCGCGGAGCTACCACGGCGGTGGCCACTGATCAGCGAGATCGGCGACCGCAAGCATGTCGGCTAGGTTGTTTCAGAGAAATTTCAGGTTGCGAGACGAGGGTCATCAGGTTCGTGATCAGACGGGCCTTTCGGGTTTCGCCGCCTGTTGCGGGCAAATCCTATGTGACGCCCGTTAGCGGCGCGGAGCCGGGCCGGCCCATCGAGTGGCTTTCCCTTTATTCTTTCGTTTTTCGTTATTTTCCTTTCTTTTTTTCTTTTCTGTTTCTGTTTTTCTTTTTGTTTCTTTTTCGGTTATGTTTTTGATTCTTTTTTCTTTTTTTACTTTTTTTCGTTCTTTTAAAATTAGTTTTTTGAAAATTGTTTAATTCTTGAAAATGGTTCCAAATTTAAAAATAGTTCCTAATTTAAAAATTGTTCATTTTTAAAAATGGTTCCAAATTTAAATATGTTTTCAAATTTGATTTTTTAAAATGTTATCATTTTGGTTTTCGTCTTAATTTTTAGAAAATGTTCATATTTTGAAAATATTCAGATTACAAAGTATACGTGTATTAAAAAATATGGCCGGAAAAAAGCAGCGAAAAAATTCAAAACAGGCCAGAAACGGTCCAAGCAGTGGGGCGAATCGTTTTCTGCGCGCGCGAAACAATTGGACCGGCCCACGTATGCGGCGCAGGGCGAGCCATGTAGGCGGCGCTGAGCGAAAGCACCGCTAACGAGCGACACACATGACCTCCCGGATAGGCCCTCTACGCTATACTTTGGTTCTCCTGGGGTCAACCCACTATTGCTGAGAGGATTTGTCCTTGGATTGATTTTCTGTCTGGTCTCTTTTATTTATTTTTATTTTATGTATTTCACGAGTCCATGAACATTTTATTTGATACACGTCAGTGGTTTTGATGCATCTTGAAAAACTCTAATGAATTGTAGAGACAAATTTAAAACTTATATAAATACTTTTTAAAGCTTATACTATAAGATCTTACAATCTATACATATCTAATGATTACATGAATTTTAATTATATTTCTAATGTTATCAGAAATTTAGAAATAAAAAGTGGAGTAAAATGCATCAACAGTCCTGGAACTATTTGGCTATGTTGAAAACGGTCCCGGAACTGAAGAAAAGCGTCATCTCAGTCCTCAAACTTGTCTCGGACGTCCACGTACGGTCCTAGCTACGTATTCCAGTGACGTGGCAACGTGGTGGACCCGCGACCGCGCACCACTAGGGCCCACGACGGCCGCACGCACTCAAGTCTCCTCGCTGAAGCCGCAATTCCCCTTTTGTAACCCTAAATCAAGCAATTTGTGCACCGACGGCGGAGAGGGACCGAACGGCGACGCCGCGGGAGAGCTCGCCGGTGTTGTCCCTGTTGACCTTGCTGGTCCGTGCCGTTCACCGCGCTCGTAGGCCTGCTTCTGCACCGTCGTCCCCTTCGTCCTCCTCTGCTCTCCTCTCCTCGTGGGTGGAAATGGTGTGATCTCGCCGGAGGACATGAGCCGGCGGTTCCCGCTGGTCATCTGCGGCAAGTGCAACTTCCGCAGAGTGAAGCACTATGTATCGCAGACAGAGGACAATTTCCTCATGCGACAAGCACTCGGACTAAGAGGCTAGTGAAGGAGATATTGTTCATGCTTCCCTGTTGTAGCTAGTGTTTTAGGAATTTTAGTTTGATCTTTCTGGTGCTGTGTGTAACAGCCACGGCTGTACATGACGTCGAAGGTGGCTAGTTAGGTACCGTTTGTGTGTTTGGTTAGCTGATGCGTCAGCTGGGTTGTGGTATATACAGACTTGGATCCGGATATCGCAGCAGGAAATAAATGAACAGAAGTTCCAGCTCCTTCTCTCCCTGCCGTGTTCGCCTTGCTTCCTCTCTCGATCCCCTTCTGCTGTTCGTCGTCTCGATCGAACTCACGCCGCGATTCCTTCGCTGGCAACGGGTAGTTACAGTGGTATCAGAGCCACCGATTCCTCCACCGAAAATCCTCCACAAAAATCTCAGAAAATCTCCACAAAAATTTTCCCCATCTAATTTGCTTCGTTCTACACCGATTTCCCCAAATTTCCTCGCTGAGATCCGGTTGGTCCAGTAGTGGGTGTCGCGACGGCGCCTCCGAAGCCGTCCCCTCAGACCGAGTTCGTGCTCGCAGCCATGAGTGAGGCCACGGCGCGCACCGAGGAGACGCTGACGGCGATCCGTACCAGTCTGGAGCAAGTCCAGTCTCGGATTGGCTCGCTGGACTCGCGGATCGGTCTCCTCGACACGTCCTACTCGCAGGTGGCGAGCAACCTCGACAACAACTCGAGGGCGGTGGGCGACCACACCCGGATCATGGACGCCATCGAGCGCCGCCAGGAAACCATGAATAAGCAGATGACGGCGTTGGCGGAGGCCGTGGCGCGGCTCGACAAGGCTAAAACGCCGCTCACGGTCGATCTCAGCTCGCCGGACACGGCGGTGGATCGCGGGCATAGGGACGGAATTCTTCTCTCACCTACGGCGGGAGGGCGTGGAGCGCCATCACCACCGGCGTTCGGGACAGGGTCTTCATCGAATTCTCGACCTCCAGCTCCAGGCACGGCGGCGTTGGCAGTGGATGGTGCGCGTTCTCGGGACAGACCACCGGATGAGCACCTTGGTGGCGGTAGAATGGTGACTCCGAAGATGAATTTTCCCAAGTTCGACGGCACGTTTCCGAAGCTGTGGCGCGATAACTGCATCGACTATTTCCAAGCTTGCAATATTGCTCCGCGATGTGGCTCACTACGGCCAGACTCAACCTAGAAGGTAATGCTGCCCATTGGTTTCAAGCATACAAGCTGCGCCACGAGGTACTCACTTGGCATCAATTCATTACGGCTGTGGAAGAAAAGTTTGGTGTAGATGATAACCGTCACTTCATGACTGGACTGCTTAATTTGAAACAAAAGGGGACAGTAGAAGAATATTGCACATCATTTCAGGACCTTATGTTCAAATTGTGTAGCCATAATCCATATTATGATGGAACTTTGTTTGTGGGTCATTTTCTCAAAGGACTGAAACATGAGATCAGGCTTGCAGTTGCTTCTCAGTTGCCCGAAACAGTCGACCGAGCAATTCTCTTAGCTCATGTGCAGGAAGATCTAGCATCTCAAAAAAAGCCTTGGATCAACAAGCCAGTGTATGCTCAAGCTGGACTAGCAAAACCAGAGGCAACAGAACCAGTGCACAAACCACTTCACGGTGATTTATGGAAGGAGAGGCAACTCAAGGAGTACAGGCGTTCCAACGGCCTGTGCTTCCGATGCGGAGACAAGTATGATCCCACACATGTTTGTGCAAGCAAAGCATCTGCAGCAGTGCATGCTCTATCAGTGGAAGATCATGGAGTAGAGTTATCGACAGAGGTGCTGAACTTGTTAGAACTCCAAGATATAGCAGAAGCTCAGCAATTATCACTTTCTCTGAATGCATTGTCAGGAGCTGCTGATGGCAATTCTGTACAGATTCGGGCCTTAGTACAGAATCAAGTCATGCTAATTCTAGTTGACACCGGCAGCAGTCATAGTTTCATCAGTTCAAATTTTGTAGCTCGTTTGCAGTGCCAGCTTTCAGATATTCCAGCAGTAACAGTGCGTGTGACAAACAATGAACTTATGCACTGTGATAAGATGGTGAAACAAATGTCCTGGTGGTCCCACGGGGAGACATTTGAGCACGATATGCGTGTACTTCCATTGAGTGCGTACGATGCAATTCTGGGCATAGATTGGTTGGCTCAACAGGGAGACATGTTCTGTAACTGGAAGACGAAGACACTAAAATTTGTACATAAAGGCAAGCCTGTGGTGCTTACAGGAATAGCACAAACCGATCTCAACTCTGTGACTGAAGATGGTGCTTTGGTTGCTCCTGAGATGGCGGCAGTTCTGAGTGATGCAACAAGGATGAGGAGTCGTGATTTCGATGGCTTGATAGGGTGTAGTTCAGATGTTTGGCTGCTGGGTTGTATATTAGTGGCGCTTGTTACTGGAGATGAGCAGCTTGCGGCAGGGTGGAATACTGATGGATTGCATGATGATTGGCAGAAGGAAGTACTTACGAGGCTTGACGCTGGATTAATTGGTACGCAGCTGGAACCATTGGCTGCAATTGCACCGTCATGCTTGAGCTATGAACCAGAAGACCGTCCAAAGATTGCTGATGTTTGGAAGTGTATTAGAGGCTCAGGGATGAAACCTGGTGGTCATGATTTGTCTGTTGTTGATGATCTTGTAGCTCAGAAGAGTTATAGGTGTTTGCTCCTCGGTGAGTTGTCCTCAATATGCTTCGGCCCAGCTGTTGAGTCTGGTGAAGAAGGGCAACGCCGCAATTCCACAGGTGCTCATCAAATGGAAGGAGATTCCGGCTACTTCGGCAACCTGGGAGGACATGTACATCTGCCAACACAAGTTCCCTGACGCTGTTGCTTGAGGGCAAGCAACATCTCCTGGAGGGGGTGATGTAACAGCCACGGCTGTACATGACGTCGAAGGTGGCTAGTTAGGTACCGTTTGTGTGTTTGGTTAGCTGCTGCGTCAGCTGAGTTGTGGTATATACAGACTTGGATCCGGATATCGCAGCAGGAAATAAATGAACAGAAGTTCCAGCTCCTTCTCTCCCTGCCGTGTTCGGCTTGCTTCCTCTCTCGATCCCCTTCTGCTGTTCGTCGTCTCGATCGAACTCACGCCGCGATTCCTTCGCTGGCAACGGGTAGTTACACTGTGGAGGCAGTAGTTTAGAGCTCCAGTATTGTGCAAGGACAACCAGTGTGTTGTTTGTTCTACTGAATGTAATATGAATTTGAATTTGGAAATTGGAATTCTGTTTATTCTACTGAATTTGGAATTCTGCATTGTTGACAGCAATGTCTATTTGCAATGTTGACAACAGTGTGTACTGGCAAGCTGATTGCACCAAATAGATAGTAAAATGGCAGTAAAATTGGCAAGCTGATTGCACCAAATTGGCAAGTTGACAGAGTGTATTGGCAAGCTGATTGCAACAAATTGACAAGCTGATTGCACCAAATGTATAGCAAAACAGCAGGAAAATAGATAGTACATCCATATCGGCAACTGTCATTTGTTCCAGCTGCTAAGACCATGCCAGCCAAAATAATACTACTGAACTCCACATATACAAAGTAATATATCTCTAAGTAGCTACTACAAACTTCACTGCAATAAATAGATCATTTGAGTAAATTCTAAGCATCACTAGCAGGTGGAGCACCATTTGCATCATCACCACTAGAAGGAGGAGCATCACTGCCAGGAGGAGGCCCTCTAAAATAATCAAACATGGATACTTTCTTTGGCAATTTGTAAGGTGTCCTACTGGAGTACTCTGTTCTGCTGCTTTGCTCTCCCCTTTTTGTTTTGTTTTGCTCAGATGTTCTGATCCCAGCTAGCCGCTTCTCTTGTTCATTCCTGGAATGATCATCTCTACTAGATTGTTGTTTTGCCATGGCAACTCTCTGCTGGTGCTCCTGCCATGCCTTGTACCTTGCGTCTTCTTCTTCCTTTTTCCTAGCCTCTTGTGCTTCTATCCTCCTTGCTTCCTCAGCTATTCTTTTCTGTTCTGCGAATGCAAGCTTAGCTGCTTGTGCCTCTCTTTTCTTAGCTTCCAGAGCTAGTTTCTTGTGCCCAGCTAGTGCAAGTTTCTCCTCTTGTGCTTTCTTCTTCTTCTTCTTCTCCGCAGCAGCCCTTTTCTTTTCCTCGGCAGCTAGCTGTTTTGCTTCCCTCTCAGCCTTCTTCTTCTCTTCACTTGCTAATTTCTCAGCTAAGGCTTCAGCTTTCTTCTTCTCCAGTGCTTCTGCTCTCTGTTCTTCTTCTTGTTGTAGTTTGGCCATAGCAGCATCAAATTTGGCCTGATCTGCTATGTCTCTTCTCGCAGCTGCTTGCTTCAGCTTAGCTGCTGCAAGCACTTGTCTCTTTCTGAGGACATTTCCCTCCTTGAACTAGGTTGTACAGGCAGCATATTCTCAACATTTTCCTGAATGAAAGCACAATCAGGTAAAGGTGTAGCCCGAGTTGCTTCTCTTTGTGTCGATGGGCCCTGCAAGTTATTTTCACAGGAATGAAGGACAAATGATAGCACAATCAGGTAATAGGTACGACGACAATCGGCAGTAAGTTACCTTAGCTAGCAGAGCATTAAGTATTTCTGGCTCATATGTTGTTGTGTCCTTTTGGACAAATGCCGTTGACTGTAACTGATGTTCCTGCAAAGAAGGAACACAATGAAATCATGTAATGCAAGTAATGAAACCAAGTTTCATAGTTATCACTTAATTACCTTGGTAATTAGTGCAACATCTTCAAAACTCCTCAAGCTAATCATGCGCTGTCTTACTAAGAACCAACATTGCATCCATGTCTCCTGCCACTTTGCAACAGTGCTGCTTCTAGCACATTTCCCAGTTGGTTCTTCAAAACTTCACCTTTGAAATTTTTGTTGAAGTTCTGCCAAAGGTGCCTCACACAGAACCTATGGCCTGATTCTGGAAATAATTCCCTAACAGCCTTTATTAATCCCTGCAAACATAATTTAGTTAAGTTAGTGTCCTCGACTAGTCGACAAGTGTGGTCGACAAGTACTACATGTAGTACAAGTGTCCTCCACTAGTCGACAAGTGTGGTCGACAAGTTTTGCCACATTAGTGGAAACAAGAAGACTGACAGTCGCAGAAGCAAAAAACAACAGTAATGCTAAAACTAAAGATTGGGATCTTACTTTTTGTTTATCAGACATAATGGTCCATGAAGCTGTGCTCACTATGCCAAGATCTTGTTTTAGAGCTGTCAAGAACCACTTCCAGGCACTAGTGTCTTCAACTTCAACTATTCCAAATGCCACAGGGAAGATGCAATCATTAGGATCCATTCCTATTGCAGTCAACAGAATTCCACCAAACTTTGTTTTCAAATGACAACCATCTAAAAATATAATAGGCCTACAGCCAGCTAGGAACCCCTCTTGCATGCATCAAATGAAAAGTAACATCTCTTGAAGTGCCCTGCATCATCCAACAGTAAAAAGAATGTGCTACCAGGATTGGATCTCCTCAGCTCCTGTCCAAAATCCCACAGTTGACTGTACTGCGCAGTTTCATCTCCATAAATGATATCCAATGCATGCTTCCTTGCTCTTCCAAGCTTCCCCCTTATTGGTGTCATTTTCCAATCTTTCATCACTAACTGACCTAGACCCCTCAATGTCATCTTCTCATTGGCCCTTATCTCATCAAAATAGTACTTGCCAATGTACTTAGCAGTAAATGCATGAACATGAAACTTGCTCTCACATGTGTGCTTATTTTCATACCTTTTCACCATGATTGCTTTAGTTCTGCTATCATAGGAACCATATAATTCCCATGGACACCCTTCTTCACATTTAGCTAGAACTCTCGTCTTGTCATTCTTGGGAAATTTTATGTTCTTCCTTTCCTTGTTACTGTGCTCTCTAATAGCCTTCCTCAAATGATCAACAGATTGGAATAGTTGACCAGTATGGAACTTGGGATATGTCATATCTTCTGCCACAAATGCCTTGAAAGCCTTGAATCTGTCAGCCTCCTCATCTAAATCTGCAGGCTCGAAGAAATCATCATCTGACATTTCACCTTCTGGAATTAGTTTCTTGTCAGACTTTGGTTCTTGATCTGCATACTGCTGGTACAAATCATCATCTCCTTCTTCTATATCATTATCACTATCACAAATCTCTGGAACATACTCTGAATCACTTGAATTGTCACTGTCACTGTCCTCAGCATCATCAGCTTGCCTGCATGACCCCCTTGCACCCTGAAACTGAACATCAGCAGTCTCTTGCACATCATTTACCGCAACAATGCTACTTTCCTTGCTAGGACTAATCACAGGTGGCAAGTTTGCTACAAGAGTGTCAACTACATCATCCCACTTCAGTCCATTCCTTCCTGCCTCATGATCAAGATACACCATAAGATACTTGTATCCCTGCCTCACCATTGTAATCATGCTCACACTGTCCTTGTCTTCGGCTATCAACCTCAAACCATCTTCATTGATCTGCATTCCTGGAAACAACCAATACACAGCAATCCTACTACCGGACTCATATCCTATCTTCTCTATTATATCATCAATCCACAGAGAGGACCAAGTATCAACATCACAGTCGTCAAAGCAAACTTTATGTCCATCAACGTATGCTCTGGTCGAACCGTAACCAACAAAAAACCCTCCATGGATCACCTCCAAAGTAAAATTATCACTCCCTTCCTCTGCACATTGAACAAAAACGAAAACATTGCAGAAAGTTCAGACCTTTACCATTGCTTAAACCCTAAATCAATCATACGTTGAACTACAGCAGAAACGTTGTACTATCATACTGTGTACACCAGCACGTCGACCACCAAAATCTAATCCAAAGCAAACTCAAAATCAAGAAATATTAGTAGCAGAATTGAACTCACCGTAGACGGGGGCGGGGTCTCCTTCCGGTCTCTGCACGGGCGCCATCTCCTACGGGAAAGAGGAAGAACTCATGCGCCACCACGGCCACCTTCTCCGCCGCCCTCGACAACGTCATTTGCCTACGAAGAGCAGATTTTTCCGGCGCCGATCACCTCATTCCGCCGCCGCCGTCGCCCTCCACCTCGAGCGGTCCGCTCGGCGAGAAACAGGGGAAACAGAGGGGAAACAACGCTTCAGCGAGGAGACTGGAGTGCGTGCGGCCGTCGTGGGCCCTAGTGGTGCGCCGTCGCGGGTCCACCACGTTGCCACGTCACTGGAATACGTAGGCAGGACCGTAGGTGGACTTCTGAGACAAGTTTGAGGACTGAAATGAGGCATTTCTTCAGTTCCGGGACCGTTTTCAACATAACCAGACAGTTCCAGGACTGTTGATGCATTTTACTCTAAAAAGTGAACATAATAAAAGGTCCACATGCGTAGCTTGAATTCTCCGTAGCGATGACTCCATATCCCTGCAAAGCGCGGCAAATAAGACCGTCACATGGTTGATGGGATTTTGTATTTCTCTCATACCATGTATTTTTTTAGTGGACAAGATTATCTAGCAGCCGCCACACGCCCACACCCTAAGGTTTTCATGCGGCATTGTATCCTCTTTCTTACTTGCAACTAATAATTGCAACCATGACATCGGAAAGATTTCTTTGATTTCAAACTTCAATTTTTTTATGTTTTCAACCGCTAACCCGATTGACGTTAAGTTTTTACCATTGTCTTACTCGTAGTGGGATCTTTAAAACTATTGTAGATCACATGGTGACATGTTCCAACAACTTTTTTTCATCAATAATTGTTAGATTGTTGTCACATAGTACTTGACATATTGTATATTACTTCGTTGTCAGAAATATTAATTTGGTTGCCAGTTTGGTGTATGTCGTTCTACACCGATACAAGATTGCATGACACTTTTTTTTAAGATGATACCATAATTAGTAGTTAGAAACACTTGAAGACCCGCTATTAAACTGTGCATATTATCGCGATGTCTAAAAATATGGCAACCAGTACGCTGTATTTTGGCAAATGCGATTTTTTTATTGAAACATAGACATATGAGATCTAGTTTTGAAGCACTCATTGAAACGAATTCAGTGACATAGACGGGTCAGTAATCTCTCCTATCTAAAAGAAAAAATTCGTTCCTCTCGTACGTCGTCCTTTCGTCCAACTTCGCCCCTCGCGTTTCTCTCCACGCGGCGTCCGACCAAGAGAACGTATCCAGTGAAACGCCCGAATCTATGCACCAGCTGAACCCGTGGCACATGAGCCTTTGGATTGGAAATAGAGGGACAGGATCCTTTTAGAAGATGGACCAAATGTACATTTGCAAAACAGTCCCCGCTGAATTACTGAATTCGTCAACAGTAGCGGATGGATCTCAGTTCTTCCCCAAACATAGCCGCCTCCCTCTCGTCTCCTGTACCAGGCGACCTAGGGTTAGAAAATCTCGCTCGATCTCTCTTTCTCTCTTCTTTATCAATCGATTTTGCTCTCTTTCTTGTACAGATGCTTGCGATATGCTCAATCTCCAGCGGCCCCGTGGCCGTAACCTCTGAAGCGTGAGTGCGTCAATGTACCAACACCGCCGTCGGCAAGCAGCGGCGACTCGTCGTGCCTCAATGTACCGACGCCGAGGTGGACACTGCAGCAGCATAGGAACCGACCATATGCACCAGATATGGATCTAGGTAATGTTTTCATCTTCCTTTTACAATTTTGTCACCATTTGTTTTTGCCTAGTTCGGTTGAATTAGTTACTGGTAGATAGGCATGACCAATGATGTTCCTGTTATCTCAAGTGTGGCTGTATGAGCACCGAATTCTCGCATGTACTACTGTTAGAATGGTTAATAAAAAAAGTGACGTGCTCCATTTTTTATCCTTGATTAGTAAACCAAATTGAATAGAAAAGTGCACTTAGCATGGTCACAGGACTTTCTAAAAGCAGCACTAGCGGTTCCTGATCCTCATTTTTTTTGCTCTAATCATTTGAAAGTAACACCTTTTGATGTCTATCGCTTGCCTGTATGTTAGTAGGTTAGATCAGCTTATTTGTTCTCTACTGCTATAGCAACACTGGGTGAGTGAATAGAAATATTAAGGACCAAGAGAATCCTCGATGAATGGCTGCAAGGATGTCTGAAACTAAATGTTGTCCATGTTTCAAGTCCTCTATGCATGTTCAAATGCTAGTGTTTGACTCGCATATATTTTTTCTTTTAGCAAGCTGTGATGTCTCTTTCAGCTGACCAGAGAGCTCGAGGTATTTCCTAAACTACAAAGGGGGATCTGGTTTACCCACCAAGAAGTTGATTTCATGGATTCAAAGGGTGGTCGACGAAACCTGTAATCTGGTCCGCCATTGTCCACACAAATTCTTGTCGGCACTACAGCGGGCGTCTCCTCCTTCCTCCATGGTAAAGGTTGATCCCGACGAATGTACTACAACTGGAGTGGCTGTGAGTAGAGATGTAATGGAAATTTCATGTGTGCTCATGCACGTTGGTATGGTGCTGTAACAACCCTGCTTGTGGCAGAAGCAATGGCCTGCTCCGAGGGTATGATTTTTGCTCTGAATCAAGGCTACGCATCTCAATCTTTGGCATATGCGTGATGAGCCACGATCAGAAATCATGGGAATTCTGCAAAGAATCAAAGAGCTGTCTGAAGTGATGTGTTTTTGTCTCGTCCATGTGCCGAGGCGTTGTAACTTTGCTCCACATCTTTGCGCCAAACAGCCTGAGTCCAGCGCGGGTGTCGTGTTTATGGTTGGGAGAACCCCCAAATTTTATTGTAAGTTGTTTACACAGCGAGTGTAACTTCATGATTTCAAGTAAATATGAAAAGTTTCCTTTCCTCGTAAAAAATTTACTTCCTTGAGCCAAGAATTATTCTCTTCTGATTGCTTTGGTCAATGTATGTTCTGTTTCAAATTGTTAGATATGTGTGGAAGGCAATAGCAGATACGAGTTGGAGAATTGTATAGAGCCAAGTTATCCTTATAAATTTATATTACCTTGTACGCAGTGTCTGATCTTATTTATCTGTATGAAGTAATGTAAAGAAAGCTACCTGTTATCCTGTCAACGTTTTTCAGATTTTTAGTACACGCTCTTTATTTCTATGTTGTGCATTACTCATATATTTGGAGAAATAACAATTATCAGAAATGTGGAGGATATTTAAAATAAGTTTCCTCCAATAAACTTGTATAGGCGTGTGAGACTTATGATGTGATTGTTGGATTCTATTTCCCCCAAACTCCTCAAATAAGCGCTTTGTTTAACTATGCGACGAATGGCAGACTTCAAGATCCCTCTAGCACATATTCTTTTATCAACATGCCCATTATTGCGTCTATTACGACCCTTGTTGATTTCACCTTCCTCGCTATGCACAATGCTGAGTCTCACACAATGCCCATGAAATGAACTAAAGGTGTTTCAAGGAACTGCAACACAGGTCAAAAAAAAAAAAAGGAACTGCAACAAGCGAATAAGGATGTTCTGATCGTATAAACCCTGTCACAAAACCATCTGAACACATTGACATATCCTGTGTTCATCGTGATCAGAACACAGTAAGCACACAATATCTCCAAGGTACTTGCTATGCATAAATTTAAAAACTTCACCATCAATCTCATTCTGCAGTCTCTCAGGTTTAACCATGGAGAGCTTCAACAGAGCAAAAACCTCATAACATGACTGACCCTTTCTTTACAAAGATGTATTTGGCAGTGCTCAAGAAAGGTAAATGATTATGCATGAGAAAGTTGATAAACAAATCACTTCAGTAATAAAATTACATAAAAACGTCCCATACAATTGGAATCACAAATGAACTTTATACATACAGTTAACTTTTTACTTGAGGCTTCCAAGTGCATAAAGGACATATAAGTGCAAATACACTTGCATGGATTGGTTTCCATTATACCAAGTTCACACAAGAGGAATTGCATTAACTACTTCGCAATATCACATAATAGTTATACTTCACACGGAAAGCGGAACTATTAACACCAGAGACACTACTGGTATAGTCTTCTAGATGATGGAATACATAGGCTTGTTGAAATAATCCAGAAGCTCTTGCTGCAACAATAAACCGTTCGTGGAAATCTGGATTGTTCTTCATGGTAGCACCAACTTTTTCCATAAGCTTCGGTTTATGTCATGTGTCTCGTAATCAAAGTAGAAGGCTGGATTTGCTAATTTCTTATTTCTCATTATATCAACCATGATCTGTCCATCTGCTCCCTTAATTGCTCTCTTGAAATCAAGATGGTAGATCTGTAAGTCACACTTTAAGCAGCCAACTTTTCCTTGCTTCTCCACACTAAACAAACGATATGCTGCAGATGTACACCATTTTCATCTTTGTGTGTTGTCCATCTGCGGACCGAGAAACCAACCTCATGAGCATAGCATTTGTAGAACGCCATACCATCCTCCCATGTATCAAACACATGCCTATTACAGGTTGTAGGTTATCATCACACTCAGGCTCATATGTTGACCCCTAGATAAGCACAATAATAAATTCTTTAGCTCACATACTGAATCTAGTGCAGTGTCCATGAAAAGAAAATACTTACACAAAACGGAAGACTACTAGTTCTTTTTGGTGTGTGGTAGGTTTCTGCATGGTTTCCTATCAACTGAATTGCGCCCTAGAAAATTGAGAAAGAAAATAAGTCAAGTGACAACAATGGTGTGGCATATGTGATGTATACACAAAAGGAATTACCACAGAAAATCTATTGGCATCATCTTCAACTCCTATTGCTGTAGTTGAACCAACACTTAGAGCAGCACTTGCCACTGACTCCATTGCGTCGTATTTTCTGGAAATATATAATCAAAAGACATTACATGCAGCAGGAACAATGTAATATGCGTAATATACCAACAAGCAGCTAATAAAAGTTGGTGCCCCGAGTATTCAGAATTGTCAATTTTTTGATGTACACATGGTTCAGAACAGAAGTTCAATGAAACAAAAGTGCACATGAAGATAGCATATGACTTCATACACAATCTGAGACATTTAGTTGAGTTAGAACAGGAACACTACCATTTGAATTGATGATCAGATATATTCATGCATCTCTAGCGTTTTTCATTGTTCTGCACCGGTACATGAAAACCTTACTTCCCAGTTTGCAAAGGTACATGAAAATTCAATACAAATGAAAGACCAGAACAGAGAACACATCCCCTCATCTATTTTCCACTCTGACAGTTGTAATCGGCATGAAATTTCCACCATTATAGCTGCATCTCATATATCAATTGGTGCTCGAACTAGTCAATTACCCAGATGCCACTAGCATGAAACAGATCGGGCAAAATTAACTAATCAGAAGAACCCGTCATACACACTGATAAGTGATAATAGAAGAACTAATAGAATAAAGAGTAAAACGCACCTGGAGTCTATCAAGTTGCATGGTTGGAGCGGATTGGTCACCTACTGGGAAAATGCTAACTATTGGTCACTAACTTGTGCAAATGTTGCACGTTAGTCATTCCGTCACTCCCACCGTTAAAATGCTGACGTGGACGATATTTTTTTTACAAAAAAGACCTTAACCTTCCGGAAATTCACATTCGCACCCGAGCTCATATGCTACAGTGATTTCGGGAAAATAAAAAAATAGTAAAACTTTTCAAAAAAATCTGAAAAAAATCACAGGCAAACATGAGTATGGTACGCACACCCGTGATTTTTTTCGGATTTTTTTGAAAAGTTTTACTATTTTTTTTATTTTCCCGAAAATCACAGATCTGAAAATTCAAATTTTTGGATCTGATTTCGGTCAGAGATTTTTTTTTTTGCACAGGGCGTTCACAATGTCATTTCATGACGAAATTTTACACGGGTGTGCGTACCATACTCATGTTTGCCTGTGATTTTTTTCGATTTTTTTTGAAAAGTTTTACTATTTTTTTTATTTTCCCGAAAATCACTGTAGCATATGAGCGTGGGTGCGAATGTGAATTTCCGGAAGGTTAAGGTCTTTTTTGTAAAAAAATAGCGTCCACGTCAGCATTTTAACGGTGGGAGTGACGGAATGACTAACGTGCAACATTTGCACAAGTTAGTGACCAATAGTTAGCAGTTTCCCAGTAGGTGACCAATCCGCTCCAACCATGCAACTTGATAGACTCCAGGTGCGTTTTACTCTAGAATAAAAGTACACACCTCGGATACTTGAGCTGCAAGGTCGACGGCCGGCTTCCGGCCGTTGCGTCGATGTGCCTGGAGCTACAGCGCGGCGTTGCTACATGGACACAGTAGCAGGGGGCCGCCGCTGGTTTGGGCGATTCGGACGCCGGGCAACGGTGCTTCAATGCCGGTGAGAGAGGGAGGTACAGGAGAAGGAGGGGAAGAGCGGCGTTCCCCCAAATCTTCTTAACCCTAGCTCGCCTGGTGGTGCAGTGGTACAGGAAGGAGCATTAATGCCGGTGAGAGAGAGAGAGGTGCATCAGAGGAGGGAGACGACAGGTTCGGCGAGCTTGATTTACTCTATTCAAAGATACTACAAGGTCTGTTTTCCAAAATGTACCAGCTGGACACCTCCTTGATGGATCCTGTCCCTCGGTTCCCAATCCAAAGGCTCATGTGCCACGGGTTCAGCTGGTGCATAGATTCAGTCGTTTCACTGGATACGTTCTCGTCCGACCAAATGGGCCGAGCACAGCCCTCACTCGCTCGATATTTCTGGAACCACCTCCATCTACAGTACCCAGAGGCGATCTCAGAGGCGACTCGGGATTTCCCGGCGGCCGCCGGCGTATCCGTGGGATTCCTCCCCTCCGCCGGCCGCTCTGGCGGCGGGAGGGTGGGGAATCCCCGGATCTGCGCTCCGGCGATGTAAATAGAGGGCTTGTGGGCGGCGCTGGCGTGGCGGGGTCGCCGGCGTCGATCTTTTGGTGCGCTGCGGCTTCCCCTTTCCGGCGTCGTCGTCGACGGCGCGGCCAAGTTGCAGGTGAGTCACCCATCTGGCGCTGTTCTCTCCGGCGTTGGCGGCAGATTGGTGGCGAGTGTGTTGGAGGCCGGAGGAGGAGGTGCGAGACGGCTGCTGTGGGGGTGTGCGGCGTGCTGGTGGTTGATCTGGCCATCTCCGGTGAGGTGGTGTGGCGCTGGCCCCAGATCAGGGTCGGAAGGTGCTCGGGGCGCGTCCCCGGCCGATGGTTCATCTCCGTCTGCAGATCCAGCTCGTCGGAGCTGGTGGATGTTGCGGCCCATCAACGTCTTCGGACAAGGAGCTCTTCTGTCCCAGGGATGAGGACTCCGGGCGGTTGCTGCCTTCGTCGTTTCCGGCGGTGGAGGTTGTGCGTGCTGGAGGATCTCGACGGTGAAGACGGCGTGTTGCAGCAGCGGCGATCTTTGTATTCTTCTCTTTGTTTCTTTGCTTGTATCCGGCTTTGTAATCCATCCTTTTACATATGAATACAAGTATGTAAAATCAAAAAAAAAAAAAAATGGGCCGAGCACAACAGTTCCTACCTCAACTCTCTCTCTAGCGGCCACAAATCCCCTGCGGACCTGCACCTGCCGCCGCCGTCGCCTCCATCGAGAAACCACACCTTCATCGCCAAACTAGCCTCCGCCCACCCCCCAGCCGGACTCGCCGCCCCTAACAGCCTCCATCGTGCACGAGAACCGCGGCTCCACCTTGCGCCGGTCGCGGGCCTTCCTTCCACGAACTCGTAGCAAGGGGCGATGCAAGGCGACGGTTCCCGAACTGGAGGAGGGGGAGATGGGCGCCTTCGCGACGACCGCATCAAGAGCTGCTACGGCCGTGGAGAGAGCTGCTACCACCGGGCGCCTCAGCCGCCTCCCCGAATTTCCGAAATCCCTCTCTCGAGCTTCCCGTGCGGCCGCCGCTCCTTGCAGCCCACTCGCCGCCGTCCCGTCCAACTCCTCAGATGGCGCATCTCGTCCAGATACGATGCGACGTCATGGCGATCTGCTGTGACACCGCCTGATCCCGCTGAGCCGTCCCTGACCGGCATCCGTCATCCTCCTCGAAGCTCTGCCCTCGTCCTCACGTTCAAGGTCCTCCGGCAGCCATCTTCCTACAGCGAGCCTCCTCCTTCTCCTCGGGTCACCATGGACGCCACACTCTCCCGTCGTCCTCATCTCCAAGCAAGGTGTCGTGCGTTTTCTCTCCTCGCTCTCTCGTGTTTTGTGTGTGATCCGAAAATAACAGGCTATTAGTTCTATGTTGGGTTTAGGGTTTGATATACTCATGATCTGAATACTGTCTCATCAGAGACATTAGTTAAACTTCCCCGTGTCGCCTTTAGGACATTTGTTGCTTCTTTGAATATTGTATATTCCGAAACTATGGTATTGCTTTTATTTACAAAACTGTATGCGCCATTCCATGAACTACAGTAATTGGATTCTGACAGTTGAACTTCTATTGTGTTGGCAGAGAAGAAGAATGAAAACAAAAGGTTGTACTGAATGATTTGCTCCCGGCATTAGTTACCATCAGCGCAATGAAGTACTCAATGTGAGTTTTATGGCTTCTTCCTTCTACAAACATGATTTACTCTAGCTTAACACAGATCACACAATGCTCGGAGAGTCGGGGATAATGATCGAGCATGGTATGCATCGCGTTGAACTAAAAAAGAAAGAGTGAACTAACACCGTCTGATTTTGCATCTTAGTAGGCAACGCTGTCGAGCATGAGTGGCGCTGGTCCTCGTCATCTTAGGAACTTCTGGAGCTGCGGCACAGCCAGGTTCCGGGCGGGCGAGCGCGTCGCGGACAGTGGTGCAGAACTGCGAAAGGTTGCGAGCAAGCAGCAGCGACAGGTATAGCGGCCACAACACCGGTGCCGAGACATGGAACTCCTGCACTAACACCTTGGGCGTTTCCTCGCTCGCTCCAGTAACTGTGCTAGCTATTGCGTTGGCGGTGCTGCTGCAAAAAGCAATGAACATGTAGAGATCTTCGAGTCGATGGTTAAACTCCTGATTGGAGGACAATGCTGAGGTAAACTTTGGATTCCTGCTTTGCTATACCACTCAATGCTCATGTACTTTTTTTTCTTCTAAAATATGGGAGACTGGTTTTACATGTTCTCTTTGTCATGCCTACGAGTTATTTATTTTTATGATTCAGAGCTGCCAGATTCCAGTATTATTTGTGATCATGCAGCTCAACTGTATCCAATCATTTTGTTTCTCCATGTGGGGCTGTGAGACGTTTCACTATTTTTTTCACATTGGTGCCTTAGGAAACTATAGGTTACATATGCTTACAAATTTTACAGTTATCAGCATTGATCTTAGAAACGCTAGAGTTATTTGTAATGCTACATTGGGTTATATGGAGTTAAAACGCCTTTGAAATACAGGCAATGTGAAACGACTTCCAGTTTTATGCAGAGGAGGTGGAAGGGTTGAAAAGTACTGCTGTAAATTTTCTTTAATGAGTAGGAGCAATCTGATGGGTTGCAGGAATTGTACAAAATAGAAGGACTGTTTCAGACGCCTATACCTGGACAGGAGCGCAACCAACATGGAGATATACAAGGGGCAAAGAAGGCCGCAAAGCGAGCGGTGAGCGAGGCAAGGGGTCGGGCGTATGAGGGCCTCTACCAGCGTCTAAACACAAAGGAAGGCGAAAGAGACATCTATAAGATGGCGAAGACGAGAGAAGGGAAGACGAGGGATGTCAACCAAGTCAAATGCATAAAGGACGGAGCGGATCAACTCCTCGTGAAGGACGAAGAGATCAAGCGTAGATGGCGAGAGTACTTCGACAACCTGTTCAATGGAGAGAATGAGAGCTCTACCATTGAGCTAGACGATTCCTCCGATGATACTAGCCGACGCTTTGTGCGGCGTATCCAGGAGGCTGAGGTTAGGGAGACTCTGAAGAGGATGAAAGGAGGCAAGGCAATGGGCCCTGATGGTATCCCCATCGAGGTGTGGAGAGGCCTTGGAGACATAGCGATAGTATGGCTAACTAAACTTTTCAACCTCATTTTTCGGTCAAACAAGATGCCTGAAGAATGGAGGCGGAGTACATTAGTGCCAATCTTCAAGAACAAGGGGGATGTTCAAAGTTGCACTAATTACCGTGGAATCAAGTTGATGAGCCATACAATGAAACTATGGGAGAGAGTCATTGAGCACCGTTTAAGAAGATTGACAAGCGTGACCAAAAATCAATTTGGTTTCATGCCTGGGAGGTCTACCATGGAAGCCATCTTCTTGGTACGACAACTTATGGAGAGATACAGGGAGAAGAAGAAGGATCTTCATATGGTGTTCATTGACTTGGAGAAGGCGTATGATAAGATACCACGGAATGTCATGTGGTGGGCCTTGAAGAAACACAAAGTCCCAACAAAGTACATTACCCTCATTAAGGATATGTATGATAATGTTGTGACAAGTGTTCGAACAAGTGATGGCGACACCGATGACTTTCCAATTAAAATAGGACTGCACCAGGGGTCAGCTTTGAGCCCTTATCTCTTTACTTTGGTGATGGATGAGGTCACAGGGGATATACAAGGAGATATCCCATGGTGTATGCTCTTTGCGGATGATGTGGTGCTAATTGACGATAGTCGAGGGGGTTAATAGAAAGTTAGAGCTGTGGAGGCGGACTCTAGAATCGAAAGGTTTTAGGCTTAGTAGAACCAAAACTGAGTACATGAGGTGCAGTTTCAGTACTACTAGGCACGAGGAGGAAGAGGTTAGACTTGATGGACAGGTGGTACCTGAGAAAGACACCTTCCGATATTTGGGGTCTATGCTCCAGAAGGATGATGATATCGATGAAGATGTGAGTCATCGAATCAAAGCTGGTTGGATGAAGTGGCGCCAAGCTTCTGGCGTCCTCTGTGATAGGAAAGTGCCACAAAAGCTAAAAGGCAAGTTCTATAGGACGGCGATTCGACCTGCGATGTTGTATGGCGCAGAATGTTGGCCGACCAAGAGACGACATATCCAACAGTTAGGTGTAGCGGAGATGCGCATGTTGAGATGGATATGTGGCCACACAAGAAAGGACCGGGTTAGGAATGATGATATACGTGAGAGAGTTGGGGTAGCACCAATTGAAGAGAAGGTTGTCCAACACCGTCTAAGATGGTTTGGTCATATAGAACGTAGCCCTCCGGAAGCGCCATTGCATACCAGACGGATAAAGCGGGATGAGAATGTTAAGAGGGGTCGTGTAGGCCAAACTTGACATGGGAGGAGTCTGTTAAGAGAGATCTGAAGGATTGGAATATCACCAAAGAACTAGCCATGGATAGGGCTGCGTGGAAGTTAGCTATCCATGTGCCAGAACCATGACCTGGTTTCGAGATCTTATGTGTTTCAACTCTAGCCTACCCCAACTTGTTTGGGAAAAAAAGGCTTTGTTGTTGTTGTTGTTGTTGTTGTTGTTGTTGTTGTTGTTCCTTTCTTCTGGACTATATCACTACAGGAAAACGGATAGTTGCCTACGGCTAAATGTATGCCGACGACATTTTGTCGGGGCCGTCGGCATATATGGTTGTATGCCTACGGCTTTATAAAAGCCGTCGGCATACGTTTGGGCGTCGGCATATACTTTGTATGCCTACGGCTTTTTAGAAAAGCTGTCGGCATACGTATAGCCGTCGGCATACAAGTCTGCATCCGTTACCAAGCTGACGGCGCCACCTATACGCCGACGGCCACCTTATTTAGGCCGTCGACATACAACTTTTTTTCCCAAATAAATAATCTGTGAGTTTGTATGTCTACGCCTTTTTGTGAAGAAGTTTTTTGAAAACTTTGTCAAAACTCAAGTTTATCATTTATCCTATCAACTAATACACATAAAATGACTCCATGCCAAAGGATTTCTTTTTTTGAGTATTTTTTCACTTTCTTTTATTTTTTTGAAAAGACTGTCAAAATGGCCGCCATGTCTATTCATTGAAAGGGGTCGAATTATTCAAAACTATCGACGGTTCTATGATATAACCACTACTTGCGTAACTTAAAATTATTTTTGTCAAATTTTCAGAGCAAACTATCACACACTTGTAGTTCAAATTTGAATTACTTTTGGAAAATAGGCATAAAGTCGTTTAAATAGGCAAAATTAGGTAGAAATCGAGAAAATTCCTAATATTTCTGGATTATCCATCAAATATGGTCTACTTTGTGAGATATTTGGATGGGTGCCATTTTGCACCATATTTTTTGTACTTGCTTCACAAAAAATATTATTTTTGACACTTAAAAAAAGGAAAATGATATTTATATAAGTAATTTGAAAAACTCAGTTCGGCAACATTGTTTGTAATATCAAGATACAGCTATGTGTCAAATATGGGCACATTATCACAAACTATGCCACGGGAATGATCATAGCTAGGTCATTTGATTCAAAACTTATACATGTTTATAGATGATTGATCTTTTTGTGAAGAAGTTTTTTGAAAACTTTGTCAAAACTCAAGTTTATCATTTATCCTATCAACTAATACACATAAAATGACTCCATGCCAAAGGATTTCTTTTTTTGAGTATTTTTTTACTTTCTTTTATTTTTTTGAAAAAACGGTCAAAATGGCTGCCATGTCTATTCATTGAAAGGGGTCGAATTATTCAAAACTATCGACAGTTTTGTGATATAACCACTACTTGTGTAACTTAAAATTATTTTTGTCAAATTTTCAGAGCAAACTATCACACACTTGTAGTTCAAATTTGAATTACTTTTGGAAAATAGGCATAAAGTCGTTTAAATAGGCAAAATTAGGTAGAAATCGAGAAAATTTCTAATATTTCTGGATTATCCATCAAATATGGTCTACTTTGTGAGATATTTGGATGGGTGCCATTTTACACCATATTTTTTGTACTTGCTTCACAAAAAATGTTATTTTTGACACTTAAAAAAAGGAAAATGATATTTATATAAGTAATTTGAAAAAACTCAGTTCGGCAACATTGTTTGTAATATCAAGATACAGCTATGTGTCAAATATGGGCACATTATCACGAACTATGCCACGGCAATGATCATAGCTATGTTATTTGATTCGAAACTTATACATGATTGATCTTTTTGTGAAAAAGTTTTTTGAAAACTTTGTCAAAACTCAAGTTTATCATTTATCCTATCAACTAATACACATAAAATGACTCCATGCCAAACGATTTCTTTTTTTGAGTATTTTTTCACTTTGTTTTATTTTTTGAAAAAACGGTCAAAATGGCCGCCATGTCTATTCATTGAAAGGGGTCGAATTATTCAAAACTATCGACGGTTCTGTGATATAACCACTACTTGTGTAACTAAAAATTATTCTTGTTGCCATTGTACAATACAAATCAATTTTAAATGCATTCCTGATGAATTATGTCCCAATGTGTAGTTGATTCCGAATCTGTCTTGCAGGAGTAGTGTTAGGCTGTGCTTGAGAAGAAGACCAAGCTGGAGGGAGCAGATGGATGCCCTATCCACTTCTTTCCTGTATCTCAAGGTACACCTGATTTAAGTGCCACCACTTGTTGTTTGACGAGAGTATTTTCCTTTTGATAGGTGAGATTGGCCAAATTGTGTAAAAGCTTTACTGTATTATCGATATTTCGTAGTGCTTAGTTGCTGCTTTGTCAGATGATAGTTCCTTGTTGCGCATAGCATAAATGCCTCCACTATTCTTGCTCTGAACTCTGATCATGGTCAGTACATCCTATATATAGATCATATGCTTATCCAAACATGCTAAAATTTGTTCGCTAAAGGCTTAGAGGGCTCGGTTTTGGAGAAATATAAGTTGAGTGGTGACTGGAAGTTTGGTTTAAAATGAAGGGGACACCACCTCTTAGAGATGGTGGTTCTTGCGTGCCTCATGAAATGGTTTTAAAACTGTAGCCTTTGGGTATTTGTTGGCAATTATAAAATTATCGTATGGACAACTAATTGTGTAACAATCATCACTAGGATGGATATGTTCTCATATGAGTTTTCAATTGCTCACCTCTGTGAGCACCCAAGTGCAGTAACTCTGATGTCTATGAACCTATGTATGGTGTGCCTATCCTCTCTTTCTAACGCAGTAAATATTTGGTCTCTGCAGGAGCACTTCATTGCTGTTACCTTTTTGACGCTTGGCTGACTTGGACAAAGTTTCGACCTCTCTTGCTGTTTCATCATCCTCGGTCCTTCGCTTTTGTTGATCTGTAGGTATTTTTGGGAATTTGGGTATTGCTCCAGGGAATATATGATTGATACAATCATATTGGAATACTTTCCCAAGATCATATCGTTGATTTCCTATTCTCTACTGAATTTTTAGCTTTTCCTGTACTTCTATAGGATGGTTCCCCAAGTTTTTAGGTTTGTTTTCTGGTGGTCAGGTTGAACAATAGTAGTATCTATCTGTTGCAACTAACTAGGCTTTTGTTTTGCGAATCTGCTAGCGTACTTGTGATTTGAGATGAGAAGCTGATTTTCCATTGCAGCAGGCATGAATTTACTTGTAGAGTGCCAAGAATTTGTAATCATGTTAAATTATTGTGTTGTTGAATCATGTGTCCGTATTTGTAATTAGCTCACGTGTAATTTGGTTGATGTATTTCATGTATTGGTTGACAGTATTTTCTGTATATTGCTAGCCTTTTATTTCTTTTTTTTTGTTTCTGGTCATCAAGTATGCCGACGGCTTTTGCCTTCGTCATACATGTGGAGGAAAGTGAACAAGGAGGTGCCAAGTGGTGGCTATATGCCGACGGCCGCCGTCGGCAATTATTTCGACGCCGTCAGACGGCCGTGTCCGTTAGTTTGTTTGCCGACGGCTTTTGTATGCCGACGACCAAGAAAACCGTCGGCATAGATGTATATGCCGACGGCTTGTGTATGCCGACGGCATTACACTTATATGCCGAGGCAGCAGAAGGCGACGGCAAAAGCCGTCGGCATACTCATTTTGCCGTCGGCATAATGCCGACGGCATTTGTGCCTTTGCCGACGGTATTTGGCTGTAGGCATATGGTGCGTTTCCTGTAGTGTATGAGAGGAACACAATTGTTTTTACATTGAAACTCACCTTTACATTCAGATATGTTTTTCCAGGAAGTATAATTATCTCTTAGTTTGACCGTAAACATATATGAGTTGCTTTCACACGTTCTACATCACATCAGATATGTGCTCTGCCGCTTTATTAATTGTCTTAAGGTTTGATATATTATCCCATAGTTCTTTGAAAATGCATCTAGGTCTTGATTATTTTCCTCTCGCACCCACTTTTGGGCATGCCTACATGGCACATTGTATTTTTTTTTTGGTAATTTTATCGTTTTGTAGGAAAGTCTATAAGCATCAGTGGATAAATTGTTGATACACATGAGTTCCTTTAATGATCGTGGCCTTCTGGTTGTACACATGAAATTTCAACTATTTGCATGTTTAACCTAATTTGAGGGATGTGTCTTCATGTTGTCTTCCCGTGTTGAAAAAGACGCGAGGGTTGTAGCAAGATTCAGTGTTATCAATGATTTGTGGATACTAGGGTAAATGAGCTTTATTAATTGTCTTAAGGTTTGATATAGTTGGTTGTTTTAGTGAATTGTTATTGTTGTTTAATCCTTTTAGCTGTTGTGCCAGACTAGCAGAATGGCGGGCGGACGAGTGAAGATGGAGAAAGAGAAACAGAACACCACTAAGAGCACGACAGTGAGTACCTCAATTGAACGGTGACCCGTCTAGCAGTGGGAAGCCCTATTTCCATCATGTAGGAATACCAACATTGATGAAATTTGTATGCATATATATTTTCTATAATTCCATAGCATTCAATGTAAATTAGCACCAACTCTAAATATCAAATGACCCCCCCCCCCACAACTCTAAATATCAAATGACCCCTCCCCCCCCCCCCCCCCCCTACCCCACATCAAGTAACTATTGATGCCATAACCTTAGCAAGTTCGGCACATGTTCATAGTCAAGAAATTTTGTAAAATTTGTCCATGACAAATGTTCTGTGGAAAACTAGAGCTATTAGAGGTGCTCATCATGAGTTGAGTAGTGACATTTGAGCTAATTTATTTTCGGTGTGCCAGAATCTTTATTGAAATAAATTTGCAACATTTTACTGTTTAAAGGAGGTATGTGGTGGTGCGTCTTTGAGTCTTATTTTACACATTTTACTACCCAAGTATGAAATAATATGAATTGAAAACGAAATATTCATCTCCATTGATTTATCCTCTGTCAAGCATATGCTCAATGTTAATTTTTTGGGTGTCACTCTAGCAGACACGAATTTGATGATTTTTTTGTGTTGGTAGATAAACAACTAGAAGGACATGTGAGGGGATTCGAGCAGAAAGATGCTAGAGCGGGGCAAAAACATCTTGGCCAGACGTATAGAGCGGATTCTAGGTGACAGTATCACTAAAGGCGACTTCAAATAATTAGCAAAAATGTGTGCACACTGCGAAGTAACGGCACATAATGATGAATGAACATTTAAATAGATGATATTGTATTTCCGTAGCAACGCACGGGCATTCACCTAGTCTTTACTATTAAATGTAAATGGGACGTACGTTCGTACCCCCTCCATTTTCTGCCTCCATTTTCTGCCGGTCCTCGATCGCCCTCGCTCGCAAAATCTGGGCCCAATAGAAAAACCAATCGGTTAGGGATCAACACTATTGTCAGGGCTTGAGGAGTTTTCCCCTCCTCTGGTTGCCCTCGTCGTCTCCTTCCGTACCCCAAGCCTCCAGGCCGCCGCCAACGACCAGCCACCAGTAACCTTCCCTCCTGCAAGCCTAAGACACCGCCCCAAATATTGCAGGGCTCGATATCCCGCCGCACTCGCTCCGGTGGCGCCCTGAAGTGGACCGCCGGAGAGATCCTTGGTGCGGCGCTGGGAGATCTGGGATGGGCACCCCGGCGAGGAGGAAGGCCGGGCTCCTAAGGAGTCAGATGGGAAGGTGTGTATGGATGAGCTGATCCACGCAAAGGAGGCACTGCTTGTGATTGGTGAGTCCTCTCGTTTCCTCTCAAATCCGTCCCCTCTCCTCTCCGATCGTGGCGGCGGCACTGCGCCCACTAGTACAGAACGACACATCGGAAACGGGCCAAAAACCCCTTCGGCAACAGAGAAATGGTCCGTGTCCCCGCCTCTGTCACTGATGTGAAGGCCTTCATCGGTAACGGAGGCCAAAAACCGTTTCCGATGAGGTCTCCATTTGGCAACGGTTGTGCGCAGACCTCCGTTTCCTTAGTTTTCCTTCATCAGATCCGGAGTTTGCCATCCACCCGTTTGCACTGAGCATTTCTCATATTTCGGTTATATGCCATAATACATGAAAGGCTGATTGCACAATGCACTAAAACGTTATTCAATTCATAACATAGAACAAATGCCATCATTACATTGGTATATACAATAATATCACCGTTTTTTACAATTTGACTACAATCATATCTATCACACATTGGCATAATGTAATATCACCTATTACACTTTGACTACAATCATGAACTCTAAACCTATAAGCAACTAACCTAACAAGATGGAAGGCTGGCTTAATTAAGCCAGCGTTCCATCTTTGACTTGGAGCTCACCTTCTATGAGCTCTCGGTCGTCGCTGTACCCACTCCAAGACCAGTATCCACGAAATTTCCTTTCCTTAATGTTTCTGGTTCTCGGAATGATACATTGGTACTTTTATGCAGTGTTGCCGAAATAAACTCCTGCGTTGAAAGAAAAAAACTATTAGCGAAATGTACAAAATACATCTGGATATTAAAAAAATCAGTGGCTATTTTCCAGCAACTGCTTTGTTCGGTTGCCATTTTCGAGAAACTGCTAAGATCGACGGCAAATATCCAGAAACTGCTCTGTTTGGTGGCAGACAGTTCGCATTCCTTCCTTCTCTTCTTCCTCGTTCCACCCCAATCCCCCACCCGCCATGGACGACCGCAACAGAATAACAGAGACAACTACCGTCCGTACCCACGCACCGTTCTGGAGGTGGTGTACACGAACGAGGAGCATACCGTGGAGCGGATCCTCGACAAGTACGAGGAATGGCTAGCAGAGGAGAACCATCGGTTCATCGGCCTTGACATCGAGTACACCCGTAATCGTCGGCACATGTCTGTCCTGCAACTCGCCATGCGCCAGCATGTCCTCGTGTTCCACTGGTGCAAGGCCAAGAAGAATTGTCCAGAGTTGGGCAAATTCTTTGAACGCAAGAATATCACCTTCGCAAGCGTGGACATCACCAACGACAGCAAGGTGCTTTCTTCTGCCGGCTTCCACATTCCACCGGAGTACTACGTGGACATCCAACTCGTATACAAAATCAAGGGTGGAGACGAGAGGGACGGAATGGGTGATCTAGCGGCAGACCTCATCGACAAATCATACGCCAACATGAAGAAGGAGTTCCCATCCAACCAGCACGATTTTTGGGAGTGGATGCCGCTGCACAAAGTTAACCTCGACTACGCAGCAATAGATGGGTACGTGACCTACGAGTTGTATCGCAAGATCCTAACCTTGAAGGACAGGCTACGTCCAACATGGTAGGAAATGCTCTGCCCTAGGTGCAAGAATGCCCTAGGTGAATTGCAATAGGCTTTGGATGTGGGTGTTTAACTAGTTTGTAAAGTTGGTGCTTTAACAATAAGTGTTTGTAATTATCAGAACATGTATGTGTGAATTTGCACTAGGAATTTGTTTATGTGATGAAATGCTCATACGTAGAACCTAGTTCATCGGCATCACAGCCGGTCACAGAAAGATTTATACCTTTCACCCGGCGGGAGAGGAGGTGCAGGCCTCTGCCAGATGCGCTGAGATGCTAACAGCGCGCTGCGACGCAATCACCTCCTCCTCCTTCTCCTTCGTCGACATCCACCTCCTCCTTCTTCTCCAGATCAGACACCACCTACAGATCCTCCACCACCTCCAGATCGGCCACTTCCTCCTCCAGATGGGTTTCTGCTGGTAGATCCGCCGGAGGTGCTGCACCACCACCTCATGAATGACCTCCTCCACATCGGCCTGGCTCAGAAGAAGCCGGGCATCACCGGAGGAGGAGGGCGTCAGATGGTGGCGCTGCCGCATCATTAGCGGACGCAATGGCCGCCTCCAGATCGACCTTCCCCTCACGAAGGGCTGCCGCTAGAACGGTGCTGCCGCGGCTCGATGGCCGGATCTAGAAGCGCCGACAGAGGAACCCATTAGAGAGAGTGAGGAGAGTTGAAAGCCACAGTGTGCGGCGGCTAGTGTTGGAAGAGAGACAAGTGAGAGAGTGATAATGAGACCGAGCCGGCAGTATATATAAGCGCCACATTGGCAACAGACATTTTATATAACCGTTTCCATTGATTTTACACCAGCGAGAGAGTAAAGTTACTAACAGGTACTCTAAATTACATATGAACGCAGAGACCACTTAGCAGCTAGTGCTACTACATACGGACTTGATAATGAAGTAAACGATTACATATATGCTACTACTAGCTAATGCTACTACTAGCAGCTGCTGATGAAGACTCGGGCTCGTCGTCGCTGTACACGAGTGCGTCCCTCCGGCATAAGGTACCGTCGAAGATCTTGATGAAGAACCCGTTGTCGCCGTCGAACTCGAAGCACAAAAAGTGCCCCTGCTCAAGCTTGTACGCTTGGGCGAATGACTTCCATCCCTGGCCGAGGTACAAATTCCCCCCGGCACTCACGGCCGTCTTCACCACCCAGCTGCCGTTCTCGCAGTCCTCCATCTTCAGATGCATGGTAGCTGCCACCATGCCTTGGAGCTTATCTGCGAACGCCCTCGGGAGCCTCATGCGGCTCTCGATGCCCTTGTACAGGATAACCAAGAACTCGAAGCCGCGCAGCTCAGGGGACATGTCTTCAGAGGACGGTGAGGGTGACACCGACGACGTGGCATTGCGGCTGCGCCCCCTACCACGGCCGCGCCCTCGTCCACGGCCGCGACCGCTGATGGTACCTCTCGCCGGGGACATGTCTTCAGAGGACGGTGAGGGCGACACCGACGGCATGGCATTGCCGCTGCGCCCCCTACCACGGCCTCGCGCTCGTCCACGGCCGCGACCGCTGCTGGTACCTCTCGCCATGGATTTGGACGGAGGGGATCTGGCGAAGTTTGAATAACTATAGGCGATGGACTGGGGCTTCAAAGAGACCGCTGCTGGTACCTCTCGCCATTTATACTCGCGGGTCTGCTCCGCCCACCTCCCCATCTGCCCATTCGCTGGCCTCCACGTATCAACATTTTCAACGGTTGGAAAATTCTATCCATTACCATAGAGGCAAATATTGGAAACGGACAATTTTATTAACCGTTGCCAATATAATAGGTGACGTAGATTGGAAAGGGTCCGTTGCCAATGTAGGCGGGCCTGGTCAGGTTTGTACGCACCGGCCGCGCGGAAAGCGCGATTCTCCGTCGCCTAACACCTGCCGTTTCCATAGAGGGGTATCCGATGTGTCGTTTCTGTACTAGTGGCCGTAGGTCGCCAGTGGCCAGACCTCCCTGTTCCCACCCTCTCGCCCTCATCCTCCTCCGAGCGCAGGTCCGGCAGCGGCGCCGGTCGCTTCTCGTCTCCAGCCGCTCCCAATCCCTCCTCTCACTCCAAGGGGCAGCATATCCTCTCTCTTCCTCTTCGACGCAATGCGACGCTGGCGACAGTAGGACGGCCGCGTCTCTCTCACCCAGTCGCTCGGCGCTCGCACCTCCCAGTGCGCACGCCCACTCCCCACCCACACGACTTCACCCGCTCGCCTGCCAGCTCCGCGATGGACTGTAGCTCTCACGACAAGGACGACAAACTACAGCTCCACATGGCCAGGATGACGACCCACTGCTACCCGCCCCGTCCCAGGTCGAGGCAAGTTCTGAATTCATAACCATGTTTGACTGATATTAGATGACTACAAATCTCCAGAAATGACCGGTGTTGTTCAGCAAGACCTGTCTTTGTAAACTGATCAGTAAAACCTGTTGTCACATGATTCAGTGCCTCAATCAAGGAGGCATGCATATGATAGCGACAACAACAGTGTGAACATCTTCCTGACTTGGCTTCACCGTGCAGGTAGAGGCAAGCCGAATGGAGAGATTGGCGACAAGCTGTGATGAACGGGACAGTAAGAGGAAGAGGTCGAGATTCCCTTGGCCAGGTGTGGGCGCTATATCGCAAGACAGCACTATGGTTGATTGATTCGCTTGCTCAATTCTCACTAATTTTAATCTCGCTTTAAAGTTGAAGGAGCATGTGTAATCACAAAGATTTTGTTTAATTCCGTTTTGTCTGTGATGAATTGATGATGTCGATTGGTGCATGTGGAAGTAATAGAGCAAATTTGTTTTGGATTGCTTATGAGAGCGAAGTTGTTTTAAAAGAGGAAGCAATTAGTTCCAGATGTTATTCCTATACCACACTTGCTGATTTGCTCTTTTTTGCTATCTTATAGGGGCACACATGTTATCAGCTTCATGTGGTTTGTGGTGTGAATTAATCTGTTGCTGGTCCTGACAACAGTGAAGACTCCATCATGAAGCGACTAACTGAATTTGTTATGAACCTTCGATGTATCTCCTGAACTGCTTCTCCTCGAGCTTGAATTCAGAAGTTGGGGCCGGAAGGTGTGTTTTTAAAAGTTTTTATTAGAAAGCCATTGCAGACTTGGAAGTTATTTCGAAATTCATTACCGACGTGACATGTTGCATCCTGATGAACTGGCTGAGGCGCTGAGCATAACACGTTTCCATTTGTCAGCTTCATTCTCACATTTTTTTCTACAGGTTGATGCTGGTGATGACCTTATATAGTTACACATCTTTTCTATGACGCGGATATCTTTCTCAAGTTTCTAAATTACTGCGGTCAAATTGGCATTATCTGCCTCATCGTTGATAGCATAATGCCATTAAATATCTACAAAGGTTTCATCGCAATGACTGGATTGTGCAGAACTAAGGTATTGTATGTTGCTATATCTCTACTACAAGCACGTAAGAAGGTGTATCTTGTCATCCCACCCTTAGACGCACTTGTGCACCCATTCTCCAAACTCAACTCAAATAATTTTGAACATTATTTTGAATATTGTTTGATTCTTCAGGTCGTGATTTAGTCATACATCCTATAAACATTTAACTTCAGGAGAAAAAGAGTCATATTTCAGTGAATAGTAGATTTCTTATTACCATTTTAATTTATGATTTCATTAAAACACTTTGCATATTCACATCAACGTAAATGCAAATTTGATGTTTTTGGTATGCTATATTTATTTTCTCAATTATCTCCATTTCTTTTGAAATTTTCTATGACCGTTTGCGCCGTACTTGAGGAGTGATGCATGGATGCACCCAAAACAGGTGCCAACTTGAGTAACTTGGAGGCCTCCAACATATGTTTTCGATGTCAAGGATGCCAGCCCTATATTCTGGTAGTTGTAAATCTTTTTTTATCTAGCTGGTCGTATTAGTGCCTCAAATACTCACCCAGTTTTGTCATGATGGTTTTAGTTAGACGGTCTTCAGCAAGAGACGGAGATAATTGGCGAGCAGCTGGTGAAGATTAACTTGAAGGGTATCCTTATTATCATTTAATACCTAAGCTGCTGTAAGTGCATAGAAATTCTTTTCTCCAAGTGTTAATATGTTAAATCTACTGTGTTGAATGCTTTGTCTTCCTCTGGTAGTATTGGAAGCAAGGGTAAGTAATGTGTGTCAACTTTCAGACTTAACACAGAGATATAGGGGAAGTATTTTAGGGCAACTGCTGGATGTGCTTAAAGCATTGAGATAGGAGGAGGTGAGCGACAGAAAGACAGTGACTAAACGAGAGAAGTGTATTTGAAAATGTAGCTCCTACACTGAATAAAACTGCTTCAGTTCCAATGTACATTATCATGTTTTGATGTTATTTTTGTATTTTATTAATGGACAAATATTTTATGGTCTAGGAAAGTTTTGTTTATCTCTCCAGCAATAAAGTACAAAACGATAAAGCCAAGTGTGCATGATTTTTTACGTTATCAGTTGAAATTTGAAATGTGCTTTCCATCAATACCCATAACGTAGAGTGGAGAGACAGAGTAGATCGAGAGTAGGACTGGACACCAGCAAGATGTATAAAATTCGTTTCATAGCTTGCTTTCTATCTGTGTATGTATAATTTGTTTCATACTATATAACAAGTATTATGGTGCTAGAAAAGATACCAATGACATGTTTTTTCCTCGCTCCATAACAATATACATTATGTAAACTTAGTAAATTGACACAAATATGAAGTCACACATCTCCTAACAAAACTAAAATATCATAAATATGACTTGCATATTGAAAATACGCAAAATGTTATCACGGTCAGAGAGAGGGAGAAAGTTGATAGCGCCGCCTCCTAATGTGCTTGCCCCGTAGCAACGCATGGGCATTAAACTAGTCAAATTAATTATTGAGTATAGAATTTTTTTGTTTTAATAATTAGTACGACGGTAGATTCCTGCATGCTCTCTGTAGAGAAAAAAGGCATACAAACATATGAAGTACGAGAGGACTAATTTGTAAACGTGTACTAATAAGATTTTTTTTCATTTTTAATATAGCCAACACAAAATCTTTGCAACATCCACACAACCTCGTCAAAACAAGAGTATAAAATCTAATCATTTCTATTTAATTAATTCTATAAAATTTTGGGACCAACACCATCCTTCGATAACCAAATGCTGAACGGTCGAGCATGGTCCTTCCTCCCCTCCTTCCAAGGACGCGTTGTCAAACCTCCAGAATGTACCACTTTGATGAGTAGTTAATTTCGACTAGATCAGGATTTATCTTCCTAATCTAGTTTCTTAAGGCCCAATTCTTTTGGATCTTCTCAGCAGGTTCTAGGTGAAAATAAGCTTAAACCCAAAAGAACTGGATTTTAAGCCGTTTCCTGAGACAGTCGGCTTCGGCCAATCCTTCACAGTGGGGAAAAGCTGGGTCACCCCAGCTTCCCGCAAGTCCCACGAACTGTTTTTTGTGTTGCCCCTATTTCAGATGAAAATTACATCCAAATGCCACCACGCTGCCCTCGAACAGTTTTCCTGTCATTTTCTTCTTTTCATCAACTCTCTCTCCCCGAAGCGAACAGTTCGCTGTCTACCCATTCTCTCCCGAGCTCCTGTCACTAGGGTTCTCTCTTCCCAGTCCACCACCGCCGCTAGGAGCAACTCCGGCGCCAGGCGCCGCAGCCTGTCGACTACCCCATCTTGTCGGCCAGATCCTGAGCGCCGCCAGCCCTGCTGCTCCATCCCTAGAGCCGCCGCTCCACCCTCGAGGGTCGCCGCCCCTGCTTCACCCATGAGCACCGCCGCCGGCTCTGCTCCAGCCCCGAGCATCCCGCCGCTCCCCCGCCCCTACCGGTACCTCGCCGCTCCCGTGGCCGCCCACCTCGAGCTCCCGCCATCCTGCTCCTACGGCTGCCGCCACCTCATCTCGAGCTCGTGGCCGTCGACCGGCGTTGCCCCTTCGGCTGGCCTGCTGCTCCCGTCGCCCTCCTCCTCACCCATCGATTTTGGCGTTCAAAGAGCTCGTCGCTTACGCCGTTGGGAGGGTGTCCACGGCTGCCGGAAAGATAGGGGCGAAGAGCTCATCGGTTGTCTGATCATACTACTTGTGTGCGTGTTTGATGATTTTAGTCCATGACTGTGTTCATGGGCCTCTGATTGGTTTTTTTTTGGTACGATGATAAATATGTGTATACTACTGCACACTACCCTCCGTTCCTTGATGTAAGGTGTATAGTTTTTTGAAAAAAATCCATAATATAAGGTGTATTTGCTATTTATGGACAATTTGACCCATCAAAACATGAGATCTAGTCTCAAAAGAGGGATTTAACGGATTGTATTCATTTTGTGCCTATTAAGAACTCATCTCTCACGATTTTTTGTAGAAAAAAAAATGAGTCGACTCTATGCAAATACCCATGTCTTAATATTCGTGCATAAAACTATACACCCTACATTCAGGAACGGAGGGAGTATTGATCTCTGATGTGAGTGTTTAGAATTGATGCATTCTTTTCATTGTTAGAACACAAAATCATTCAAGGTGCATGACATACTTTTCATTGTAAAGCTCATACAATAAGCTAAGACAGTAGAAGCGAAAGAACTGAACTTCAATTTGTCATGAGCTTATTTCTACTGCAGTTTTTTTGGACAGCTCAAGCCAGAACCGAAAAGAACGGGGCATAAATCTTGTGCATCACTGCGTTAGAGGAAGGAAATGTGACACCATTGCCACCTTAGTTTCCCGCCAGTGATTATTTTTCCCTTAAAATATTGATTTAGTTTCCTAAAATGGAGCGTAACAGTGTATAGGGGAAGGGAAGTGTGACAGTATTGTCACCTCACTTTTCTTAATTCATTTTGCTAAAATCGTGTGTGACATTGTATGAGGAGACTCCACGTGAGATGCCACAAGGCCAAACTGCGTGACCATCTATCCCTTGTCCACGTGAGATGCCTGGTAAGATGGATGACCTCGTTCTTCTTAAGTAAGTGCTATGATTCCTACACGGCGCCGTAGGCGACGCGACATCAGACGGGCCATGGGCCGTCTCATCGCCAAGCCGGTCCAGCCCGGAGAACAAGCAACGACGCCACCAACTACTTAGCTGGTGACGGAAGGAAGGATCGGCATCGATTATTGCTGTAGCTTTATGCTCACCTGTTCCTCCCCTCTTCTTCCTTCCCACGAGGTCTCCGTGGTGGTTGATGACGCGAGGATAATGATCTAGATTGAGATTATATGTATCTAGGTCATAGCAAGTGGCAATCAGAGCGGTTTCGATCTGATTTTTCCCGTTCGTTTGCAATCTGATCCCCTTGTCTGTAAATCCAGGCGACGGGTGCGAATTCCCCAGTGAATTCGCGCAAAACACCATAGGTGTACCCTAGCTCGGTCGGACGGGAATCAGGTAAGCTGCGACGGCGAGATCCAGTCGAATCACGCTTACCCAGCGGGTTGAAATGGCGGAGGTGACGCTCGCCGACCTTCAGCAGATCCTGGCCGCCACGGTCACCGCAAACAAGGCGACGACAGAGGCGGGGCAAGTCAACGCCCAGCGCATCTCGGAGATCAACACCGCGCTGGACAAGCTCACACTCTCTCAGAGCGAACTTACCACCGTCTCCAAGCACGTCGAGACGACACTCGATCGGGTGATCCAGCCCAACACGGCGCTGGACAAATCGGTGGCGGAATTGAAGCAGTCGATGGACAACGTGGCGACCCGCATCTCCTCCATCGAGAAGGGCGTCCTTCCGTCCTCGACCCCGGGGCACGCCGATCTGTGCACGGGTTTGCTTCGGCCTCAAGGGCAACGTCTGCAATCGACACACCAGGGTGCTGCTTTCAAAGAGGATCAGACCTCTGGACGCACCCTGGTCAGGGGTGAGCATTCAGGCACCCGTGACCATGAATTTATCATTTCTGATGATGATGCTGCACCTGAACACACTGAGCATAATCATGCTAGGCATATGCATAGTTCTGGACCTGGGCTCCCTAAATATGATTTCCCACACTTTAATGGTGATAACCCGAAATGGTGGAAGCAAAATTGTGAAAAATACTTTCATTTGTACCAAATTCAGAATCATTTATGGGTAGATTTTGCAACTATGCACTTCAAGGGCAATGCTGCTCTTTGGCTTCAGACTTACGAAGCAATGCATAGTGTTGGAAATTGGGCAGAACTTTGTGTAGGAGTTTTTAGCAAGTTCAATAGAGATAAATATGCTAAAACTGTTGACACACTATTTGCACACACCCAAACTGGTTCAGTAGATGATTATGCTCATAAATTTGAAGAACTCATGCACAAGGTGTTGCTGTACAACCATTCCTACGATGAAACGTTCTTTGTCAGGCGTTTCATTGCAGGTTTGAAACCTGAAATTCAATCAGCTATTAAGCTGCATAACCCAGGAACGGTTGATCTGGCTTATTCTATGGCTCAAACACGGGAGGCTCTTCTGGTGGAAGATACAACTGTGCACACCAACAACTACTCTATGCGAGATGCTCTGCGACAGAAATACAAACAGCATGGTCAGATGGCTGGATTTCTGGGACATAAGCCTGAAGACAAAGCAATGCCTGACAAAGCTGCGACACCAACGAAATTTGAATCTCTTAAAGCCCAGAGGCGTGCTAGAGGAGAGTGCTTCAAGTGTGGGAAAAAATACAGCCCTACTCATAAGTGTCCACAACAAGTGCAATTGCATGTGGTGGAAGAAATGCTTGACGCATTACAGTTGGCAGAATCTCCCCGGAGTCCATCCAGACACGGATTCCTCTGACGAATCGGATGCAGACAAGGAACACATGATGAAGCTGTCTGTGCATGCCATGTCTGGGACTATCGGCCGTCAAAGCATCAGACTACAAGGCCTGGTGGGCAAGCATTCAGTCATAATTCTGATTGACTCTGGAAGCACAAGCAACTTCATCAGCAAACAGCTAGCTGACAGGCTGCAGGTCACAGAAAGTACAATGCCTTTAGCCAAGGTCAGTGTAGCAGGAGGAGGTACAATTGACTGCAACAAATACCTCACTGGTGTTACTTGGCATACGCAAGGTCACAAATTTACTACTGGCCTAAAGGTGCTCCCATTGATCTCATATGACTTTATATTGGGCATGGACTGGCTCGAGAATCAGAATGATGGCAAGATGTGGGTAAATTGGAAGAAGAAGACCATGAGATTCAAACATGAAGGTGCTCGAATCACTCTACGTGGCTTGCAAGACGCTCTAGATACATGCACACCACTGTCTACTGAGCAACTTCAAGCACTCATCAACAAAGGGGAAGTCTGCCATATTTTGGAACTCCGTCAGTTAACCACTGGACCTGAACCAACAGACACTTCTGTTCCTGAAGAAATACAGCAAGTGTTACAACAGTTTGACAAGTTGTTTGACGAACCCACAACATTACCACCACACAGATCCTATGATCATCATATTCCATTGGTGCCAGGCACAGTTCCAGTTAATGTGAAGCCCTATAGATATGCTCGCATCAGAAGACTGAGATAGAATAGAAAATCACCGATATGTTACAGAGAGGGATCATCCAAGAAAGCACTAGTCCATTTGCTTCACCAGTGATTTTGGTTCGCGAGAAAGATGGCACATGGCGCTTTTGTGTTGATTAACGAGCTCTGAACTGCATCACCATCAAAAACAAATACCCTATGCCAATTGTTGACGAACTTTTGGATGAGCTAGCAGGAGCTAAATGGTTCACAAACTTGACCTGCGAGCTGGGTATCATTAGATAACATTGGTACCAGAGGATGAGCACAAAACAGCATTCAAAACACACCAAGGTTTATATGAATTCAGAGTGATGCCCTTCGGTCTCACAAACGCTCCGGCGACATTTCAGTCTGCCATCAACTCCATTTTCTCCTCCATGATCAGGAAGTCTGTCCTAGTCTTTATGGATGATATACTGATCCATAGCCCTACCTTGCAAGCTCATAAGCAACACCTCACGCAAGTGTGCACACTGTTACAGCAGCATCAGCTCGCAATCAAGAAAAGTAAATGTTCATTTGCTCAACCCAAGCTGGAATATCTAGGGCATGTTATCAGTGCACAGGGTGTGGTGATGGCGTGAATCACACGCTCGTTGGGAGACCCCAAGAGGAAGGTATGATGCAGTTCAGCAGCAAGTTTTCCCTCAGAAAGAAACCAAGGTTATCGAACCAGTAGGAGCAGCAACTCTTCAGAAGGTTGTGGTGGCGCCGAACGATCACCAACGTGGAATCTGCACACAACACAATCAAACTACTTTGCCCCAACGAAACAGTGAGGTTGTCAATCTCACTGGCTTGCTGAAAACAAAGGATTAAACGTATGGTGTGGAAAATGAGTATTAAATTGCAGAGAATGAAAAAGGAACAGTTTGCAGTTTGTGGTTGTTTAATCAGTGTAAAAGAATGGACCGGGGTCCACAGTTCACTAGTGGTGTCTCTCCATAAAAGATAACTAACATGTTGGGTGAACAAATTACAGCTGGGCAATTGACGAATAGTGAGCGCATGACAATGCATATACATGACATGTTGACTACTATGATATTTAATTGGGCATTACGACATAATACATAGACCGTTATCCAACAGCATCTATGACTAATAATCCACCGCCGGGTTGTCATCCGAGTCCCCGTTGGTATTAAGTTGCAAGCAACGGATAATTGCATTAAGTAAAGTGCGTAATGTAAACAAACACATATGCCCGTGGACATAGCATCGTTAGGTTATCCCTAGTGGCAACAGCACATCCACAACCTTAGAACTTTCTGTCACTGTCCCAGGTTAAACGGAGACATGAACCCACTATCTAGCATAAATACTCTCTCTTGGAGTTACAAGCATCTACTTGGCCAAAGCATCTACGAGTAACGGAAAGCATGCAAGATCTTAAATAACATATAAGATAGATTGATAATCAACTTGACATAATATTCAATATTCATCGGATCCCAGCAAACACAACATGTAGCATTACAATAATATGATCTTGATCATGTAGGGCAGCTCACAAGATCTAAACATGATGGCACAAAGTGGAGAGACAACCATCTAGCTACTGCTATGGACCCGTAGTCCAAGGATGAACTACTCACGCATCACTCCGGAGGCAGGCATGGCGATGTAGAAGCCTCCGGTGACGATTCCCCTCTCCGGCAGGGTGCCGGGAAGAGGTTCTGAACCCTCCCGAGCTAGGGTTGACGACGGCGGCGTCTCTGGAACTTTTCGTGGATATTTGCTCAGGTACTTAGGGTTTTCGCGTCGGGGGGAATAAGTAGGCGAAAGGGCGGCGGCTGGGACCCCCGAGGGGCCCACACCACCCAGGGCGCGGCAGAGGGGGCCCGCGCCCTAGTGCGTGTGGGCCCTGGTGGCCCTCCTCTGTGCTCCTTCGCTCCGTCAGGTGGTTCTGGAAAAATAGGACCCCCGTGTAGTTTCGTCCAATTCCGAGAATATTTCCAGACTAGCTTTTCTGGAATACAAAAACAGCAGAAAACAGGAACTGGCACTTCGGCATCTTGTTAATAGGTTAGTCCCAAAAAATGTATAAAAGTGATATAAAGTAGATGCAAAACATGTAGCAATTGGTATAAAACAAGCATGGAACATCAAAAATTATAGATACGTTTGAGACGTATCAGCATCCCCAAGCTTAGTTCCTACTCGTCCTCGAGTAGGTAAACGATAAAAAAAAATAATTTTTGAGGTGACATGCTACTATCATAATCTTGATCATATAATATTGCAAGGCACATGTAAATGAATGAAGTGATCCAAGTCAATGGTCTATAATTTGCTACCAAATAGATAATGAGTAAACAATGAATCACACAAGCTAAACGTTTTCATGAATAGTACTTTCGAGACAAGCATCAAACAGTTTTGCATAAGTGTTAACTCATAAAGCAATAGTTTCTAATAAAAGGTATTTAATCAACACAAAGGAAGAATTTAGTTTCAGCATTTGCTTCAACTTTCAACATATTTATCTCATGGATATTGTCAACACAAAGTAGTATAACAAGTCCAATACATTGCATATAACGCATGTTGTAACAAAGTTGACACTAGTGTTTGCTTGTGGAAGACAGAAAGAATAGGAAAACTGACTCAACATAAAAGTAAAAGAAAGGCCCTTCGCAGAGGGAAGCAGGGATTAAATCATGTGCTAGAGCTTTTAGGTTTTTGAAAGCATATAGAGATTGCATAAAATATTTGATACTCCTCCCAACCTTGCTAACACAAGCCATGGCTAACCGAATCCTCGGGTGCCTTCCATCAATCACATACCATGGAGGAGTATCTATTTTTGAGAGGTGTTTGTTAATTGTCAACGAATGGTAGCGGGTGAGAACAGTATTCTACCTGTCGAACGGACTTTTAAGAGCGGCTCCCATGAAGGACGTTATTTCTACCAGCAAGGCAGATCATCCCTCTTTCTCTTTGGTTTACACACATTCAGGTATTTCACTGTTTGTCATTGCTTACTGATGAATCAGGGCAAAAGTGTGAAGAGAATTAATTGGTTAAAGTTGTAATTAATTGGGACTGGGCACCCCGTTGCCAGCTCTTTTTGCAAGTTATTGGATAAGCGGATGTATATGCCACTAGTCCAGGTGTAAAAGTCCACTCGACAAATAGAATAAAGAATAACCACACTAATTCCTCATGAGCTAGTAAACATTGACACAAAAAGGGAATAATAACATTTTGAATAATTTAAAGGTAGCACATGAAAAATTTACTTGGAGTGGCAAGGAAATACCACATATAGGTAGTTATGGTGGACACAAATGGCATGGATTTTGGCTCAAGGATTTGGATGCACGAGAAGCATTCCCTCTCAGTACAGAGTTTAGGCTAGCAAGGTTATGTAAGCAAACAAGAATATCAACCCGTACACCAAGTTTTATATGACAAACATATTGCAAACGTTATAAGACTTCATACCGTCTTCCTTGTTAACCAAACCCTGTTATTAGAAAATATCTAGACCTTAGAGTACCACCGATGCAAACCAAATTTTCAACAAGCTTTACGGTAGTTCTTCACTAATAGGCTTAACTCATGTGATGCACAATTTAATCATGATCTACTTGTTAACTCAAACAAGCATCAAGTTATCCATTTTAGTGATCTACAAGATTAAGCAAGTTTTTCCTTATACCAATTACCACATGCAACATTTTCTGAACCAACCAAACACCAATCAATTTATTTCATCAACTCTCCAAACAAATATAAGTGAAGCAAGAGAGTACTTTCTACAAAAGAAAGCTAATAGCTCTGACAAGAGATACATGAAAACAAGAGCTAAAAGCTGAACAGCGCTAGATATGAATACTCAACAAATATAAGTGAAGAATAGGAGTATTCTCATGAAAAAGCGGAGCGTGTCTCTCTCCCAATCAAGAATGCTAGGGTCCAGTCAAGCTTTATTGAAAATAAAATGCAATACTGAAAATAAAAGCACACAGACGCTCCAAGAAAAGCACATATGATGTGAAAGAATTAAAATATAGTTTCACTAGAGATGACCTGATAATTTTGACGATGAAGAAGGGGATGCCTTGGGCATCCCCAAGCTTAGACGCTTGAGTCTTCTTGAAATATGCTGGGGAGATCCATGGGAGCCTCCCCAAGCTTAAGCTCTTCACTCTTCTTGATCCTATTATATCATCCTTCTCTCTTGACCCTTGAAAACTTCCGTCACACCAAACTCAAAGTAGATCTCATTAGAGGGTTAGTGCATAATCAAAAATTCACATGTTCTATAAAGACGCAATATGATTTGTTACTTTAAACATTAGCTACAGCCACTGATGTTATGTGAAGCTCTTCCACCCAAAAAAGAATTTCACTCAACACTAGTAAAAGAGAGAATGCAAAATAAAAAGGCATAATCTGTCTAAAACAGAACAGTCCGCAAAGACGAATTTTTTCGAGGCACTTACGACGCTCAGATCGAAAACTCTGAACTAATGAAAGTTTCAGACATTCATAAAGATTACGCACAAAAATTTCAGATTTAATTAACAATCTGGTGATTTTAGGAATTTCGTACAGTGAACAGCAAAAATCTGTTTCTGCGCAGCAATCAAAATTAAGCATCATCTTAACATTAGAGGCTACTCTTGGCACAACAATGCGAGAAAATAAAGATACAAAGGAGTTGCTACAGAAGTAAACACTCCTTGACTCAATAAAAGAAAAATTGCAGAAAAAAAAATGGGTTGCCTCCCATAAGCGCTTTTCTTTAACGCCTTTTAGCTAGGCACAAAGCATGCATCAAGTATTACCAAGTGAAGAAGCATCAACATTCTTACGCTTAGCTCTCTTACCTTTACCTTATCTTTAGGAAATACTTGGTTACACATAGGTGAAGAGGCGAAATTCATAGTGCCTTGGCCCACATCTATTATTGCTCCAAAGCGTTTCAACAGAGATCTTCCAAGCGTAATTTGTCCTACTCCTGCACATTCAATGACAAGATAATCAATAGATATTGTTATCCCTAAGAGTTTTGTAAATACTCCTTCGGCTACTCCCTTGGTAATTTAATAGTATTATCACCCAAAGTTATACAATCTTCGCATTTGGAAAGCTCCCAAAGATTTAAGGAATCAAAATATTCTTGGGCATTAAACAGAATTCAGACATAATATCACAGCGAGAATGAAAAGTTTCACCATTTATAACAACTTTTACTGAGGGAATCCATCCCGATGGTTCAAAATTTACTGGCACATTATCATAATGTTCACGAATCTGATTATACCCTTCTTTTAGACCAGATATGTTCGTTTCAAGAGCGTTAAGTCTATCACTTATGCTTGTCAAAGCCAAATCAATTTTAGTGATTGGGGGCTAGAAATTGTAATCAATTTTTTTATAGCATTAAAAGCTTGATCCCCATCATAACGAAGGAAATCTCCTCCTACCACAGCATCTAAAGCATATCTGTAGCAAAGAACAAGACCAAAATAAAAGCTACTAAGAAGCAGGCTTAAAGTCATTTTAGGTTCAGTTTTAGCATAGGACTCAAATTCTAGACCAAGCATCTTTAAAACTCTCCTCACTCCCTTGCTTGAAAGTGAAGATCTCTTCTTCAGGTGACATTACTACTGGAACAGGGCTAGACATGATAACTAACAGAAAACAAAACTGAAAATAAACTAAATGCAAGTAACTAATTTTTTTGTGTTTTTGATAATTGAAAGCAAACAAGATAAAATAAAATAAACTAAGCAAGACAAAAACAAAGTAAAGAGATTGGAAGCGTGAAACTCCCCTTGCAGAAGACTGCTGTCTCCCCGGCAACGGCGCCAGAAAAAGAGCTGTTGACGGGAGAGCAAATAGGAGTCTGCTGAAGCTTCTACTCCCCGGCAACGGCGCCAGAAAAATAGCTTGATGACGTGAAACACACGTTCGTTGGGAGACCCCAAGAGGAAGGTATGATGCAGTCAGCAGCAAGTTTTCCCTCAGAAAGAAACCAAGGTTATCGAACCAGTAGGAGCAGCAACTCTTCAGAAGGTTGTGGCGCCGCGATCACAACGTGGAATCTGCACACAACACAATCAAACTACTTTGCCCCAACGAAACAGTGAGGTTGTCAATCTCACTGGCTTGCTGAAAACAAAGGATTAAACGTATGGTGTGGAAAATGAGTATTAAATTGCAGAGAATGAAAAAGGAACAGTTTGCAGTTTGTGGTTGTTTAATCAGTGTAAAAGAATGGACCGGGGTCCACAGTTCACTAGTGGTGTCTCTCCATAAAAGATAACTAACATGTTGGGTGAACAAATTACAGCTGGGCAATTGACGAATAGTGAGCGCATGACAATGCATATACATGACATGTTGACTACTATGATATTTAATTGGGCATTACGACATAATACATAGACCGTTATCCAACAGCATCTATGACTAATAATCCACCGCCGGGTTGTCATCCGAGTCCCCCGTTGGTATTAAGTTGCAAGCAACGGATAATTGCATTAAGTAAAGTGCGTAATGTAAACAAACACATATGCCCGTGGACATAGCATCGTTAGGTTATCCCTAGTGGCAACAGCACATCCACAACCTTAGAACTTTCTGTCACTGTCCCAGGTTAAACGGAGACATGAACCCACTATCTAGCATAAATACTCTCTCTTGGAGTTACAAGCATCTACTTGGCCAAAGCATCTACGAGTAACGGAAAGCATGCAAGATCTTAAATAACATATAAGATAGATTGATAATCAACTTGACATAATATTCAATATTCATCGGATCCCAGCAAACACAACATGTAGCATTACAATAATATGATCTTGATCATGTAGGGCAGCTCACAAGATCTAAACATGATGGCACAAAGTGGAGAGACAACCATCTAGCTACTGCTATGGACCCGTAGTCCAAGGATGAACTACTCACGCATCACTCCGGAGGCAGGCATGGCGATGTAGAAGCCTCCGGTGACGATTCCCCTCTCCGGCAGGGTGCCGGGAAGAGGTTCTGAACCCTCCCGAGCTAGGGTTGACGGCGGCGGCGTCTCTGGAACTTTTCGTGGATATTTGCTCAGGTACTTAGGGTTTTCGCGTCGGGGGGAATAAGTAGGCGAAAGGGCGGCGGCTGGAGACCCCCGAGGGGCCCACACCACCCTAGGGCGCGGCAGAGGGGGGCCCGCGCCCTAGTGGCGTGTGGGGCCCTGGTGGCCCTCCTCTGCTGCTCCTTCGCTCCGTCAGGTGAGTTCTGGAAAAATAGGGACCCCGTGTAGTTTCGTCCAATTCCGAGAATATTTCCAGACTAGCTTTTCTGGAATACAAAAACAGCAGAAAACAGGAACTGGCACTTCGGCATCTTGTTAATAGGTTAGTCCCAAAAAATGTATAAAAGTGATATAAAGTAGATGCAAAACATGTAGCAATTGGTATAAAACAAGCATGGAACATCAAAAATTATAGATACGTTTGAGACGTATCATGTGGCCACAGACCCAAGTAAGGTGGCAGCTGTGCAAAAATGGCCGACACCAACCAATGTCAAACAAGTCAGAGAGATCCTTGCGATGACAGGTTACTATCGAAAATTCATCAAAACTACTGTCTCATCAGTCGCATCCTGTCTGATCTGTTGAAGAAGGATACTCCATTCCATTGGACTCATACACACCAACAAGCGTTTGAGTCCTTGAAGCATATGCTGCTGATAGCTCTGGTCCTTGCACTCCCAGATTTTTCACTGGCATTTACAGTTGAAACAGATGCTTCTAAACGTGGAGTGGGAGTTGTGTTAACTCAAAAAGGGCATCCAATTGCTTACTTAAGCAAGGCCCTAGGACCCACTGCACAGACACTATCCACATATGAGAAAGAATGTCTAGCTATTCTTTTGGCAATTGAAAAATGGCGTCCCTATTTGCAGCAAGCACCATTCACCATTTTGACAGACCACCGCAGTCTAGTGCACCTAACTGATCAGAAACTGGTCACTCACATGCAACAAAAGGCGTTTGTTAAACTCATGGGGATGCAATACAAGATCGTCTATCGAAAGGGCAAAGATAACACAGCCGCTGATGCATTGTCTCGCAAAGTACCTTCCTCTGATGAGTTATACAACATCTCCTTATGCCGACCAAAATGGCTACAAATTATCATGGAAGGATATACCACTGATGTCAAAGCTAAAACACTGCTGCAAGAACTCAACATTAAATCACCCAATGATAAAGGATACACTCTGCATCAGGGATTAATTAGATACCATGACCGCATCTGGTTAGGGAACAACAAAGAAGCACATCAAGCAATTTTGCTATCTCTTCATTCAAGTGGAGTGGGAAGCCATTCAGGATTCCTTGGTACCTACACCGAATCAAATCATTGTTTGCTTGGCCGCATATGAAAGAAGACATTAAACAGTATGTGGCGCAATGCACAATCTGTCAGCAGGCTAAAAGTGAGCACATTCGGCTCCCTGGTTTACTCAATCCACTGCCTGTTCCCACCGAAGCTTGGAGCATTATCAGTCTGGATTTCATCGAAGGATTGCCTCGCTCAGGGAAATTTGATTGTATTCTGGTGATCATCGACAAACTTACTAATTACGGGCATTTCATTCCTCTGTCTCATCCTTACACAGCAATGACAGTGGCCGACAAATTCCTCAATGTGGTGTACAAGTTGCACGGTTTGCCCACAGTCATCATCTCGGATCGTGATCCAGTGTTCACAAGCAAACTGTGGCAAGAACTATTTCGTCTCACTGACACTAAGATGAACATGAGCTCGGCAAATCATTCTCAGACAGACGGCCATACAGAGAAATTGAACCAATGTTTGGAAACATATCTACGCTGTGCTGTCCATGCGTCTCCAAAAAAATGGGCACGATGGCTTCCTTTGGCTGAATCTATCAATATATCAAAGCATACCCGTTTAGGGCTTCCATCGACGCGCCCACGTCACCCCCTTTTCTCTGCCGTCCGATCGGCGGAACGGACGGTCCAGATTGAGCCGCGTCGCCCGTTACTGTCCCAGCTACAGTTTCGCACTTCTTCAGTGCGCGCACGCCTCCGTGCCGTCGATCTTCCAACGGACGGCCAGCGGACGTTCAGCGTGGCGTTTTTACGAAAAGCGTCCTCAGTTCACTGGAAATTACGGCGCGGTCCCAGCCTTTGCCCGTATATGGGCTAATTTGCAAATTGCAGAAACAGCAGGGAATTCTCTGCAAAACGCCGCCACATCCCCCTTCTCCTTCCTCTCTCCCGCGCGGCGGCGAGGTCGCCGCGGCCGCCGACGCGCTCCATCGCCGCATCGCTGCTCCCCCGCCGGATCGAAGCCTACGCCGAGCTCCGCCGCCACGCCCTCTCCTTCCTCGCCGCAGATCGGCCGCCGGGACGCCGCGCGCGTGCCGGAATCGCCGCCGCCGCGCCCGCTGCCGTTCGCGCGTCCGCACGCCGCCGCGCCCGCTCCGGCGACCCAAAATGGGCGGCGCCGCCGCCTACGGACACCCCGCGACCAGGCGCGTCGGACGCGCCCACGCGCGCGTCCCAGAACGCAGTGGCGCGCCGCCGGCGAGCTCGACGCCGCCGCGGCCGAGCCAGCCTGTTCTGGCCACTGTGACGTCAGCACGACGTCACAGAGGGCCCACACGTCAGATTTTTTCTTTTTCCCAATTTTTTTACCGTTAAATGCTGTAAATTCAATAAATTTAAATTTAAATATACCCACTAGGGCAATACAATAAATATATCAAAGTGGCCACCAAAAAAAATGTTTACTACTCATGTCGAGCACGATAAAAATTCAAATTTGAATATTTTAAAATTCTAATTACCTCTCAAATTTGTCCATTTCGTCCAGCGGAAAAATATGCATAGCATATCCGAACGATCGGAAAAAATAAATACTACCTACTTATGGCAAGAAAACAAACACGTCTTCAAATTCCAATTTGGTCAATATTTCACGAAAATCCAGATGCACTTCCTCTAAACATTATTTGCAAAAAAAACAAATTCATATCCTCTAATTATGGATTGGATTTAAATTAAACCTTAAAATTATCAAATAATTTATTTCCTCTAATTATTCAGCTAAAATAAACATGTACTACAAATTCAATAATTTCCCAGATTCCCATACTTTCTGAAAAAGGATATTTCCAATTTTGAATTTTACCACACGACATTTTTCGAAATCCGAACAATTTTCCGAACGTACGCTCTCTTTGCATTTCAATGATTTCCAAATTTCCACACTTTTAAAATAAGAACATTTCCAAATTCGAATTTTACAAAATTTACACCAACAACGATCAAATTTTGAATTCGAATATTCGAAACTTTTAAATGTCCTCCGAATCTTTTGAACTAATTTCTGTATCTGAACAAATTTTAGCCACACGCTTTCTTTGCATTTCAACAATTTTCAAATCTACACACTTCAAAGACGTGGACATTTTTCGAATTTCAACTCTACCGCCATAACACGGCAAACAAATTTGAATATTCCAAAATTTCAGCTGCCTTTCAAATCTAACCATTTTACTAACGTTAAGATATTTCAAATCTAAATAACTTTCCAATTTGACTATTTTTTCGAAATCTAAGTAATTTTCAAACACAAACTCTCTTTGCATTTCCAACGATTTTCAAATCTACACAACTTTTAAATATCAACAATTTCAAATTTGAAATTTGCCGCACGGGTGCGGCGTGCCGCCGCACCAGATTGACCTAGTATTGGTACAACACCAATTATCATTCTGCACTGGGCAAAACACCATTTCAGGTCCTGTATGGATACACACCAAGGCATTTGGGCGTGGGAAACCTACAGTCGAATGTATCCACAGATTTGGCAGGCTGGCTACACGAAAGAGAATAGCACATGGTGCTGATTCAGCAACACTTGCTTCGAGCACAGCAAAGAATGAAGCATCAGGAGGATAAACATCGCTCTGAAAGAGAATTTCAAGTTGGTGACCAAGTTTATATGAAACTGCAACCATACGCTCAGCAATCTGTGGCTAGAAGAAGCAACCACAAGCTATCGTTCAAGTACTTTGGGCCGTATGAGATTCTTGCTCGTATTGGGAAGATGGCATACAAACTGAAGCTTCCAATTGGCAGTCAAATACATCCAGTGTTGCATGTCTCTCAGCTCAAGAAGTTTGTTCCACCTGATCAGGTCATCGACAATATATCTTCTTGTCAATTTCTTACTGACAGCTGCCTTGTGCTTCAGCCTTTAGCAATCACTGATACCAGGAACATCAAGCGTGGAAGAGGATTTGTTGATCAAGTAAAAGTGACCTGGACGCACTCTACTCCACCTCTGTGCACCTGGGAGTCGGAAGCGGCTCTTCGCCAACGTTTTCCTCAGGCACCTGCTTGGGGGCAAGCAGAATTTCAAGGAGAGGGCCCTGCTACGACTCCTACACGGCGCCGTAGGCGACGCGACATCAGACGGTCCATGGGCCGTCTCATCGCCAAGCCGGTCCAGCCCGGAGAACAAGCAACGACGCCACCAACTACTTAGCTGGTGACGGAAGGAAGGATCGGCATCGATTATTGCTGTAGCTTTATGCTCATCTATTCCTCCTCTCTTCTTCCTTCCCACGAGGTCTCCGTAGTGGTTGTAATCGCGATTCAGATTCATAAACCTGTGCGTGACGCGAGGATAATGATCTAGATTGAGATTATATGTATCTAGGTCACAACAGTAAGCAGCCACGGCCCCGGCAGGGGAAGAAATGACTCTCTTGCACAAATCCAGAGCAAACAACCCAGCAGCGACTGTGTCGCCGGCTCGCCGCTGGCCAGGCCAGCTAGGAGCTTTGACGTCGGTCGGCAGTCGGCACCGCCGCATCACCAAAGAAGCGAAACAGGAGGCGTTCTCTCGCCAGGACTCGTGTCCTTCAGGCCGGCACCTTCTTTCTTCTTCTTTGCAATTTTTATTTATTTTACAAAGAGCCCATCACCCTTTCCGACCCCACCGAATTCTGTACTTCCACGCAATTAATGGACCATGTTAGTACCTTTTCATCATCAGAAGAACAAAAGAATGTTAACGGACAACGCTTTCGCTCCACGCGTCGGCCTCGGCAGACGATGCGCAATCGCGCGACGTATCCAATCCACGTAGCCGTTGGTGCCACATCTTGGCGCGCCGGCGCATCCGAGCCAGCCGGACCACCACCGCCCGACCCATATCTCTCTCTCTCTCTCTCTCTCTCACCGCGTCCCTTAATTACCCCACAGACCACACCGCCGCGGCCGCATCATCATTCCCGCTCCACTCGCTCACACCATGCCGCCGCGCCTCCTTATCGTCCTCTTGGCAGTCCTCCTTGTCGGCGCCGTCTCGGCCCATGGGCGCCTCCTCACCACGGACACCCTCCCGTCGAGCGCCGGCTCAGCCGCCACGCTCCGTCTCCCGTCGGAGGCGGCCGGGGAGGAGGAGGGGTGCGAGATGACGTACGGGTTCCTGCCGTGCACGCAGACCGTGGGCGGAAACCTCTTCCTCGCCGTCGCCTACGGCTTCCTCATGTTCAAGTCCGCCACCTACCTCTCCGCCGGCAGCGAGCTGCTGCTCGAGATCCTCGGCCCCGGGATCGTCGGCGGCCTCTTCCTCCCCATCCTCGGAGCGCTCCCCGACGCCCTGCTCATCCTCGGTCAGCCAGTTCTCGGATCGTTTTCTTTTCATCGTTCCTGCTTTCTTACCCATTTCTATTTCTACTACCTTATTAGGTATTTTTATGCAGTCGACTAGTTAAAGACTCTTATTTTTTATATCATAAAAAATAGCATCACTTAAGTTTTTTCATCATAGTTAACACTCGACAGACGAGGATAAGTAAGTTGATCATAATGTGTAGTCTGTTTTCTGCATTTCAGTTTCTGGCCTCTCTGGCTCCAAGGAGGTTGCTCAGAGTCAGGTTCTGATCGGGATGGGCCTGCTCGCGGGGTCGACGGTCATGCTTCTAACCATACTCTGGGGATCCTGCGTCGTTGTTGGTAAATGTGATCTCTCCGAGAATTCAACCGCAGTTGATTCCCAAGATACCAAAGCCTTCAGTCTTTTTGGTATGTCGGACATTCACTGCTTTATTTCTCAAAAAATTCCAGTCTGGGGTCTTAATTACCTGAGAAAATGCCTTTAAATTCAGCTGCCATCTGGACTTCCAACCAAATCGTTGAACAATCTTATTTACCAGATAATAGCTTCATATATTTGGTTTCATTCTGATACTCCACATCACTGCAATAGTTTAGATAGGGGCTCTGGTTCTTTAGTTTTGACTCAAGGGTCAGGCTTCATGAAACTCAATGCATTTGCTGAGTCACATAGGATAAGAAATTCTGGTTTTGTTCTGTTCTATCCGTTCCTCAGACATAATTTTTCGAAATTATATAAGTATCATCGCTGCCAATTGTTATCTTCTGTAGAATAATTAGTTTCCATGGTTTGTATCGGTACAACCATGATGCATCATATCCTTATGATATTTTGCTAAATTAACATCTGTACTGTTGTAGGCTCTGGTGTTTCCACTGATCTTCAGACCAGCTATGCAGCAAGAATCATGGCGATATCTGTTCTTCCCTTTATTGTTGTTCAGATACCGTCAATTTTGAAGCTCCAATCTGGTCATCGGTTAACTCTGCTGCTTGGGCTTATAGTTGCAGTGCTACTTCTGCTCACTTATTGTCTATATCAGGTATATACTGGCCTCAGGGAAAAATGAACTCTACGTGTTTCCACCTTCTCTGCTTCTACTAATGACAAATGATGGTCCTCCAATGCAAATTTCGCAAGTTGATGTACTGAAGTGAACATCTAGAGCAAGTTCATGTACTGCGGCTGCATTTACTATTCAATAATTATTTATCACTAATACTGCTATGTGTATTTGTCTGAAACAGTCATGAATGTTTCATCGTGACACCTTATGAAATCTAAGAGATCATGTCTTTTAACAAGAAAAAATGGTGCATCTCTACGTGCCATCTGAAATCTGGTGACACATGTTAATTTAGGTGTTGCTAATTGTCCAAGGATCAATTGCACATTACATGCTTTTGATTACGATCATATTTTGATCTACATTGCTCCGTTGAACAATATTTGCATCTTCCACAAATAGATCTTTCAGCCATGGATCCAGAGGAGAAAATTAGAATATCAATTGCACATTACATGCTTTTGATTACGATCATATTTTTATCTACATTGCTCCATTGAACAATATTTGCATCTTCCACAAACAGATCTTTCAGCCATGGATTCAGGGGAGAAAATTAGAATATCAATTGCACATTACATGCTTTTGATTACGATCATATTTTGATCTACATTGCTCTATTGAACAATATTTGCATCTTCCACAAATAGATCTTTCAGCCATGGATCCAGAGGAGAAATTAGAATATCAATTGCACATTACATGCTTTTGATTACGTTCATATTTTGATCTACATTACTCCATTGAACAATATTTGCATCTTCCACAAACAGATTTTTCAGCCATGGATCCAGAGGAGAAAATTAGAATATTCAAGACTGAAGCATGTAATGTCAGGACTTCTGAAACATGCTCAGATGCATACTTTTGGTCGCCTTATTGATGATGATGGCAGACCAAATGTTTCTGTCATAGAGAAGTATGCCACTGATCCGTAATTCGTCTTTTAACTATTTTTCATCCAAGAAAACTCTTCTAAATAATATCCTAAAAATTGGCAGGTTATTTCACAAAATTGATCTGGACAATGATGGAAGGATAGGGCGCAGCGAACTACAAGCTTTCATCATTGGTGTAAATTTTGAAGATATTGACTTGGATAGTAACCTAGCTGCAGATCAAGTCATGGCTGACTTCGATAGATCTCAGAATAATCTCATTGAAAAGGGGAATTTATTGATGGGGTCCTTAGATGGCTAGAAGAAGCTAAGCGTGCAGTCGTTTCTTCTGGTGTCTACTCAAAAAAGTTTATGGATGATTTTCACAGTGTAAGCTTTTAGTCCCACAAACAGTTTTTAGTCACATGTTTGTGCAGTTATGTTTTCCAGAGATAAATTGCGTCATCCTGCAATTGTGCAGACAACAAGGGATGTGTCACAAAGTGAGCAACTATATTTCCAGGAGGCCAGAGGCCAGTACTTATAGAACATGTGTGTCATGAACAGTAATAGTAATATACATCTAACACCCCCCCTCAAACTCATGGTGGGTCAACAACACTGAGTTTGGAGAGAAAGAACCCATGCTGCGCTCGAGTCTGTGCCTTCGTGAAGAAGTCCGCCAACTGTAACTCAGAGGGCACATAGTGAAGGGCAAGAAGCTGGTCCTGCACAGCAGCACGCACAAAGGAGGCATCTACACCGATATGCTTGGTGAGTTCATGCTTCACCGGATCACGCGCAATGCTGATGGCGCCTGTACTGTCAGACAATAGAGGAGTCGGTGCAGCAGCAGAAACACCAAAATCCTCTAGTAACCATCGCAACCAAGTCACCTCAGCCGTCAACATGGCCATCGCTCTCAACTCAGCCTCTGCACTGGAGCGGGAAACGGCAGTCTGTTTCTTCGTCTTCCAGGCAATGAGGGATCCTCCAAGAAATACACAATAGGCAGACAGCGAGCGGCGATCAGAAGGATCACTAGCCCACGTAGCATCAGAGTAGGCCTGGAGCTGGAGAGAGCTGGAGCGAGGAAAGAAAAGGCGGCGAGAGATCGTGCCACGAAGATATCGTAGAACACGAGAAGGTGACTATAGTGGACAGAGCTGGGAGCTGAAACGAACTGACTCAGAATGTGGACAGGATATGAAATATCTGGACGAGTGACAGCTAGATAGACAAGACTCCCAACAAGATGGCGATAGCGAGTGGGGTCTGTGAGGGGATCACCATCAGTAGCACGAAGCTGAATATTGAGCTCCATAGGAGTCTCAGCAGTGCGCTCATCACCAAGAGCAGCGCGAGCAAGAAGATCCTGAATATATTTTTCTTGGGAGATGAAGAAGCCATCAGAAGTCGAAGAAACCTCAATCCCGAGAAAATAGCGAAGTGGACCAAGATCAGACATCAGGAACTGCTCACGAAGGCGGGCCTTGACAAAGGCAATATACTCCGAGTCGTCGCCAGTAATGATCATGTCATCAACATATAAGAGGAGGAGCGTCCGACCACGAGGTGAGGTGTGGACAAACAACGCGGGGTCATGGTCGCTAGGCGAGAAACCAGCGGCAGTCACCACAGAGGCGAAACGCTCAAACCAGGCGCGAGGGGCTTGCTTAAGGCCATAGAGGGAGCGCCGAAGACGGCAGACCATACCATCAGGAACAGAGTACCCCGGTGGTGGCTGCATATAAACCTCCTCACGCAACTCTCCATTGAGAAAGCGTTCTGGACATCAAGCTGAGACACAGACCAATTACGAACAGAAGCCACAGCGAGAAGAGTGCGGACAGTGGTCATGTGGGCTACGGGAGCGAACGTCTCATCATAATCGCGTCCCTGCTCCTGCTGAAAGCCACGAGCCACAAGACGAGCTTTGAAACGCTCAAGAGAACCATCGGAGCGAGTCTTGATCTTATAGACCCACTTGCATGTGATGGGACGAACACCAGGTGGAGGGGAAACCAGATCCCACGTGCCAGTGCGCTCAAGGGCAGCAATCTCCTCAGACATCGCAAGCTGCCATTCAGGCTGAGCCATGGCATCACGGTAGGAAGTGGGCTCAGCAACAGCAGAAAGGCTGTACTGGGAAGGAGAATAGCGATCAGGAGACCGTAATGAGGTCCGAGAACGAAGGTTATGAACCGGTGTACACGGGGAAGGTGGCCGCCGGAAGTAGAAGGCATGTCAGAGGGATCATCGTCAACACGCGGCCGACGAGTGTAGTGGAGAGGAAAGGGAGAGAGGGTAGTATGCACTGGAGAGGGAGGTGGTGAGGGAGGAGAAGAGGATGGTGTCGGCGGTGCATCGGGAACAGTGGGACTTGGCGGAGGTGGAGGTGGAGGAGGAACATGAGGCACGGAGGGAGATATGTCGGGAAGTATAAGGAAGGAGATATCCTCAACCGAAAAGGTCGAGGCAGTAGGACGCGGATAGTACGAACGAGACTCATCAAAAGTCACATCACGGGAAATACGTAGCCGACGACTAACAGGATCCCAACATCGATAGCCCTTGTGCTCATCACTGTAGCCAAGAAAAACACACTCCACCGACTGAGCGGTCAATTTGGTGCGTTCGCGGGGAGCAAGGAGAACATAGCACACGCACCCAAACATGCGAAGAGCGGAGTAGTCAGGAGAACGACCAGAGAGACGCTCCATAGGAATACCACCCTGCAAAGCAGCCGAAGGCTGGATATTGATGAGATAGGTGGATGCGGAGACAGCCTCAGCCCAAAAGTGGGGTGGAAGAGAGGCGGCGATCATCATCGCACGAGCCGTCTCAAGAAGGTGGCGATGCTTGCGCTCAGCAACGCCATTCTGAGCGTGAGCACCAGGACAAGAGAACTGGGCGAGAGTACCCTGTTCGGCAAGAAAACCACGCAACATCTGGGAGATATACTCACCAGCCGAGTCAGCACGAAAGACACGAATGGGCGTGGAAAACTGGGTGTGTACCATGGCAGCAAATCGCTTGTATATAGGGAGAACCTCGCTGCGAGATTTCATAAAATAGAGCCAAGTGTAGCGAGAGAAGTCATCAATAAATAGAACATAGTAGCGATGACCACCTTTCGAATCGAAGGGAGCAGGGCCCCATACATCAGAATGAACTAAGTCGAAAGGACGCTGAGAGACTGACTCACTCGTAGGATAAGGTAATTGAGTCTGTTTGCCAAGTCTACAACCATTACAATGTAAAGATACATCGCCAGAGACAGACCCTAAGACACCTTGATGCACTAGCGAGGACAAGCGAGAGCCACATATATGACCAAGTCGATGATGCCACTGTTGGAAGGACGCAGAGGAGGAGGCAGCAAGAGCATGCGAGCTGGCGGGTGTGGTGGCAGCGGAAGGAACACAAAGCCAGTCAACCTCCCAAAGGCCCTGAGCCTCACGGCGCCGAGGGCCAGCTCCAACTAGAACCTGGGTGCGACGATCCTGAACAGAACAAGAGTCGGTATCAAGAATGACACGACAGCCAGAATCAGCAAGTTGAGCAGCGGAAAATAGATTCATGGTAAGACGGGGAACATGAGAAACACTAGGAACAGAGAAGGACGGAGTAGAGAGAGTGCCACGACTAGCAACAGGAAGAGGTGTGCCATCGGCAGTGAGAACATTGAGGAGAATCAAGAGGTCGAAGAGAGGACAGAGTGGAAGAATCAGAAGACATGTGAAAGGAAGCTCCAGAATCCAGAACCCACGGAGACGTACCTGACTGTGTAGGCGGTGGTGGCGGAGCAGCAGTAGTGGAAGCAGTCAGCGAGGCAACGGTGCCCGTCGAGGAAGAGCCTGATGAAGCCAGTATACGCTTGAGCCGTACAATATCCTGGTCAGTGAGTGACGGAGTCGCTGAGGGCACACGAGCCACAGGAGAGGAGCGACTCAGGTCACGCTGCTTCTTGAAGCAATCTGACTCTGGGTGACCGGGCTTCTTACAATAGCCACAGAAGATGCGAGGCCGGCCCGCTCCTGAATAAGGAGGACGCCCACCTGAAGGAGGACGCCCGCCCACCCCCCCTGAAGGAGTGGGTAGCAGCGGTGGAGCAGACGACACAATGGCTCGGGCAGCTAGCACAGTGGGAACCGCAAGCAAACCAGCAGAACGGAGGCGTGTCTCCTCAGCTCGGACCTCTGCAAGCACCACTGATATAGGAACACGACCACGGGCAAGCAGGTGAGCACGCCGAGGCTCAAACTCGGGACGGAGGCGAGACAGGAACTCATGAACACGCTGAAACTCCAAATCGGACCTCACTGTCTGACAGCAGCGACAAGTACCACAAACAACAGTCCTCAGAGAGTCAAGCTGACGCCAGATGGCAGAGCACTGTGTGTAGAACTCATCAACAGTAGAATCTCCTGCTGAAGATCATGCTCCTGACGCACTACAGATAGGTAGAGAGCATCACCAGAGGGCTGATAGCGCTGACACAGATAAGTCCACATCGCAGCAGCAGTGCCCAATCCCATAAACTCAGAAGCAAACTGGGGTAGAACACTAGCAGTGAGGACAGCAGCAGCACGAGCATCATCATTGCACCACTGAGTGTAAACAGACAGAGCATCCCGATAAATAGAGAGAGACTCCGAGTAATCCGATACCTGCTGGTCGTAGGCTTCAACTGCAAGATCATCAGCATCCTTGGCGGCAGCACGATCAGCCTCAGAAGCATCAGCGGCAAGAGCGGGTGGCACCGGTGGAGAAGGAGCCACAGGAGCAACGGGGCACGGCGAACAGGAGACCTCGCCAGAGAGAACGCCCCACAACAGGAGGCCGCGCATGTGGATGCGCATAAAGCCCACAAACTCGGCGTAATTGGTGCCATCAAAGATCACGGAGCACCGAGGAACAGCAACATAGCCCGAAGAGACATCGCGGGCTCTCTGTTTTTTTTTTTTCGATTTTTTTTTTTTTTGAAAGTCAACTCAGGGAGGAGAGAGAATCCAGATCGAACGAAACCGTGCTCTCGGGGCCGAGCTCGCGATGGGGAAGAACAAGCGAGCAGTGCAGGGGTGCAGGGCAGGCGAGGTGGACGGCGGCGACCGGGCGGCGACCGGCGGGCGGACGAGGCCGGAGGTCCGGCGGCAGGCCGGAGGTCGCGGCCGGCGGGAGCAACGGCAGCCGCACGGGAGCGGCCGGCGGCCGAACGAGGCCAGGGCAGCGGCGGCGGCCGGACAGCTGCTCCCGTGGCTCGGACAGGCGGAGGACGGCGCGAAGAAGCTCGGGCAGGGCTGGAGCTCGGGCAGACGGAGCTCGGACCGGACGGCGCGACGGCGACCAGCAAGAGGAAGAAGCTCGGGCCTGCTCAGCTCGGACCGGCAGCTCGGGGAGGAAGAAGCACGGACGGGGGCAGCCACGGCAGGCACACGTGCGGCCGGCGACGGCAGGCACGGGTGCAGCCAGAGTAGCGGCAGCAATGGCGGAGGAGCACCCGGAGTTGCTACGGGTGGGGAGGAGAGCAAGAGCACCTGGGCTCTGATACCATGTCACAAAGTGAGCAACTATATTTCCAGGAGGCCAGAGGCCAGTACTTATACAACATGTGTGTCATGAACAGTAATAGTAATATACATCTAACAGGATGAACATAATGCGCTGCTTGACAAGGATGAAGAGGATGGTGAATCTATCGAAAATCCAACCTGGACCTGCTCTAAGGCCATTGCACTTTTGCTTCTCGGAACTGCAATGGCAGCGGCATTTGCAGATCCACTTGTTGATGCTGTCCACAACTTTTCAAGTGCAACAAATATACCATCTTTTTCATTTCCTTCATTGCGATGCCCTTAGCTACCAATTCCAGTGAGGCTGTCTCAGCAATTATATTTGCCAGCAGAAAGAAGCAACGTACTTCGTCTCTAACATTCTCTGAGGTATGTCTGGTGGATACCTTATGTTACTGTTGACTATTGGAGCAGTCATATAATTACATTTCTCAGTCTAATGTTTTTTCCACTGTCCCCTAAACTTTGCTTGGATTTATTTCTCATATACGGTTAACCTAGTTATTTCCTAACCTTATGTATTGCAAGTTTTTTTTTTTGGACGAAAAGGCAGTCGGGCCTGCTTTTCTTATTGCATGTAGAAGAAGAGTACAAGAAGTACACTGAACCAAAAACAGTAAAAACTGGTCTAGAACTACAACTACAGCTGCGTTAGCATAAAGCAGCTAGTCTGGCTCGCGCGGTCTGCACAGCAGGTCTGCGGCGCCTGATCTACCAGCTTCTTTCCAAAGCTTAGCTTCGTCGATAATCCCTGCGTGAATTCTGTTTAGAGGAGCAGCAGTGTTCTGAAAAATTCTTGAGTTACGCTCTTTCCACAATGACCACCACGTTAAATGCACCAGCGTAACCCAGCTTTTTCTCCTATTTGCTGATTGCGCGTTGCTGGTGGCAGCTAACCAAACCGTCAAGCTGTTTGTGTCGACGGCCGGAGCAAGGCTTGAGGGCAGGGCTGCCATCGTGATCAGCTTTCTCCACAACCGGATGGCGATCGGGCAAGTTGCAAGCAGGTGAACTGCAGTTTCTTGCTCGGAGAGGCACAACACGCAAGATGCATTATGCGGGCACCCCTTCTTCTGTAGGCAATCCGTGGTGTGGCATTTACCAAGCAGGGCCAGCCAACTGAAGATGCGACATTTGAGGGGAGCCTCGCTGTTCCAGATCAGCTCCCGAAAATCGCACCTTGTGGATCCCTCAAACTGCATCAGGTAAGCCGAGGTAGCCGAGTAGGCTCCGTTGGCCGTCCATCGCCAGGTTACCTTGTCTGGCACATCTGGTCGCAGTTGTGTTCCCTCCACCAAGCCATGAAGGAGGAGGAACTGTTGGAGCGCGACCGTCGTCAGCCCGCGCTTGAAGTGGCGCACCCACTTGTCATCTGCCAGGGCCTGTGCCACTGTCACCGAGCGTAAGGTGCAGAAACTGAAGAGCTCGGGCATCATCTTGTCCAGCGCTTGGTCACCGAGCCATGGATCCTTCCGGAACAAGATCGTGTGGCCGTTCCCAAGCTCGAATGTGACGGCCGCGTTGAAAAGGTTGCGGGCGCGCATGTCAATGTTCAGCGGCATCCCGGCCCACGCCTTGTCTGGGTGAGCCCATGTCTGCCATAGCCAACGAACCCGTAGGGCAGTGGCTTTGCGCTCCAGGTCTGTGATACCGAGACCACCAAACTCCAGAGGTCTACATATTGCCACCCAGCATACAAGACAGCGGCCTCCTGTTGCTAGCTCGTCGTTGCACCAGAGGAAACCGCGGCGCTGCTTATTAATGGCCTTGATGAGCCATTTTGGTGGATCGATCACCAGCAATTGGTAAATGTTCATAGCAGATAGGACGTGCTTGACCAAGAGCAGTCTGGCGTCAATCGAGAAGTTGCCTTTGTTCCAGCCCTTGACCTTGCTAGCCAGCTTGTCAATGGCAGGTTGTAGGTCGCCTTTGCGGAGCCATCGGTCTGAGAGTGGAAGACCAAGGTATTGGCATGGAAATTGTTGCACTGGGCAGTGAAGACATGCTGCAAGAGCTTGGACATCCAGGTTGGAGCAGTGGATTGGGATCACTGAGCTTTTGTTGAAGTTAGTCAACAGTCCAGTGGCTTCCCCAAAGCATTGAAGAATCAGCTTGATCGATGTGAGGTCTTGCACGTCTGGGTTAGCAAAAATAACCACATCATCCACATACATCGCCAATCTGTTTTTGGCCTGGAGGTGTCTGTTGGTACGCAGGACGCCATGTCGGTCAGCAAGCGCAAATAGTTTAGCTAGGACATCGGCTGCAATGTCGAACAGCAATGGTGATAGTGGGTCGTCCTGATGGAGGCCACGTCGGTGGAAAATGCAGTCAGTTAGCTCTCCATTGACGAGGATGCGTGTGGAGGTGGAGAACAGCAGACATGCGATCCAATCCCTCCAAAGCTGGCCAAAGTCCTTGGCTTCCAGAATTTCCATTAAGAACTCCCAGTATAGTGAGTCGAGTGCCTTCTGCAGATCAAGCTTCAGAAGTATAGCAGGCATCTTTTTCTGACGGAGAAGTCTGGCTTGCGCACGTACGAGCATGAAGCTATCATGGATCGCGCGGTGCTTGATGAACGCGCTCTGACAGGGTTTAACTAGCTCTTGCATCCGTGGTCTCAGCCGCAGGGCAAGGATTTTTGTGAACAACTTGCCGAAAAAATGAACAAGGCTGATAGGCCTGTATTCCTTTGGGTGCACGGCGTCTGGCGATTTGGGCAGCAAAATCATAGTGGCAGAATTGAGCAGATGAAGGCTGCGGGTGTGGCGGTTCTGAAGAGCTGTGATCGCCCTCATGAGGTCATTGCAGACAAGAGCCCAACACGATTTGAAGAACAGAGCGGTGAACCCGTCTGTGCCCAGCGCCTTATCAGACGGCAAGTCCATGACCGCGGCTCGCACTTCATCTAGTGTAATTGGGATTACTTGTTCCATGAGGTCTAGCTTTGTGATGCCCACAGCAGCTAGGTTAATGGAGTGTTTCCTGTCCTTTCTCTCCCCAAGTAGCTTCTGGAAAAAGTTCCAGAAAGCATGCTCTTTTTGCTCCTGCTCCGTAAGCACTGCACCCTCGTACTCCACCCGATGGATGAAGCTCTTGCGACACCGTGCAGAAGCTTTGGCTTGGAAGAACCGAGTACTTGCAAGATATTTTTGTGAAACAGTTTTTAAAAGATCAACTTCTTACAAACTGTAGGCTTAGGCTTCCTTGGCGTTTTTGTTTAAAGGTGGATTCTGTTATTCTTGCTTTGCCGCTTTCTGATATACGAGTGTTTTGCTACATTCTTCGTTTTTCTGCATCAAGAAGCAACTAAATACTTATTCCGTTGAACATACGAGACAAAATGCAAGAGGTTAATAGGTGGATTCTGTTATTCTTGCTTTGCCGCTTTCTGATATACGAGTGTTTTGCTACATTCTTCGTTTTTCTGCATCAAGAAGCAACTAAATACTTATTCCGTTGAACATACGAGACAAAATGCAAGAGGTTAATCAGTAAATTTTAGATTATATACAACATTAGTCTGATTAACCAAACATGGTAACATAATTTTACAACTGTTTTAAACATAGGCACACCACATCACCAAAATCCTCAAAGTGAGGCTTGGAAGGCCTAGAGTTCTTTATGGCGTTAACGTAACACAAATGCCTTGATGGTATCAAGGTTTCGAGATCCAAGTTGGTTGAGTGCAGTTTAGGAGAAGATATTCATAAAACGTATTTCCAGTAACTGAAAATTCTACTCAAATAAGAGTATGGGAAATCTGATTGATTGAATGATTCTTGGCATCACTACTGACTGTCGGATATTTGTGCAAAATCTGATTGATTGATTGAATATTTCTTTGCATCATACATGTAAGTAAGTTGCAGTCGGACCAAATTTCAGGCAGCGCAATGCCTTGTGTGGGAGGGAAGTGCGACATGTTGCTCGCATTCCTAAATCTGATTATGCTGCAGTTTCCGCAGTCCTAGAAAGTTCTAAAAATAGATTATCATGCGAGCTTTCATTTCAACTGCAGGTCTACGGTGGAGTGACCATGAACAACACGCTCTGCCTTGCCGTGTTCTTGGCCCTCGTTTACATCAGGGGCTTAACCTGGGACTTCTCATCGGAGGTCCTGGTCATCTTCCTCGTGTGCATCATAATGGGCCTCTTCACCAGCTTTCGGACAACGTTCCCGCTGTGGATGTGCTTTGTCGCTTTCCTTCTGTACCCATTATCGCTGATCATGGTCTACGTCCTCGACTACAAGTTTGGCTGGTCGTAGATCTGACCTGGATAGTGATGAGTTGATACCTCTGATATAGAGGGCATATATGTAGGCATGAACCACTCTTCTGCTTGTAAACCTCATATGGTTGGCTGCTACGGTTTTCGGTCTACAGCTTGACATGGTACTGCATACTTATGACAGTCACTAATAAGCTAAGGTTGATTGCGTGATCAAACATGTTTAGTTTCGAAATACCTGGACCATGCGATGATCTAAGATGGTAAGATGAATTAATGCCTAAATTGGATAGTAGCGTAATAGCCAATATCCAAGATCTGTACTGAGAACTTGATATCCAAATGTAAGAGCATCTCCAACCGGAGTTGCCAAATTTGGCCCCCAAAGTGTCCGCGGACACGTCCGGACGTGTCCGCGGACAGCGACCGGACAGACCCCAAAAAGGGTGTCCTACAACCATGCCCCCATATCCGCATCCTTAAAACCATACTAGCCATGCAACGTAAATAAAGAACGTAGATCATCGGAGCTCAAATGCAGCACGGATTGCATAGTTCGATCGGAGCTCATAGTTCGGATTACATACATAGTTGGGCTAAACTAAATATAGACAAATTGTAGCAAAAGTAGGCAAACCGGCGGCGCCGCCATCCTCTCAGTCCGCCGGTCCCTTCGCCTCCATCGGCGGCGCTCACGCCGGCCCCTTCCCCTTGTCATCTGCGGAAGGGCGGTGGCGGCGCAGCAGCTCGAAGGCCGCGTACGGGTCGTCGTTGGAGGAGGCGGAGCTGTTGGAGCGAGCGGCGAGGACGGCGCGGGTCTGCTCCTCGGCGAGCCTGGCCGCGCGGTCGTTCTTTGCCGCCTCCTTCTTCGACTCGGCGATGGCGGCGTCGAGCATCGCCTTGTTCTTGCAGCGGAGGCGCCTGGCGTCCGTCTCCGCGGTCGTGTACGACCGCTCCAAGACGGCCAACGGCACCGGTTCCTTCGCCGCGGCGCACAATGCCCGCTCCGCCGCGGCGGGGTCGGCCTTACGGAGCTGCCGGAAAGCCTTCCCCTCCGTCTCCAGCGCGCGCATCCGCTTCGAAGACGGCGGGGTCTTCGGAAGAAGGCGCCATCCGCCGGCCCCGTCCGGCAGAATCTTCCACCCAGGTGGAGCTTGGACGGGGGGGGGGGGGGGGGGGGGCGCGGGGAGGCGGAGATGGGGAGGCGCAGATCTTACCGGAGCGGAGCGCGGTGGAGGAGCCGATGACGCCGCCACAGATCCCTCCGGCATTGCACGGCGCCGAACCGGCGCAAGCTCGGACCAGTGGCTGCACTGGCCTTCGCTTGGTGGCGCCGCCGCGCTCGATCTGTCGCGGCCGACCTCCTTCAGAGATTGCTCGACGGCAATGCGGATGGCCTCCGCCTCCGCCGCGTCCACGGGTTCCGGTGGCGCCGCCGCATCGGAAACCTCGTCCTCCGGCTCCGAGCCCCAGTCGATGGATGAGGAAGACATTGCGCCGGCCGCTCGAGCGGAGAAGGCGAGGTGGCGGTGTCCCCACCGGGGAGTGGAGTGAGGTAGGGTTAGCCGGTGGGGTTATTTGTGGGGACGGAGCTGCCACGCGGCGGAAGTCAGCGGCGACGTTCGGCCATTCAGCGGCGACGGTCAGCCTCCCTAGTGGGTCCGCTTTGTCAGCGAGTAAGGGGCGGACGCGTCCGGGCGCGTCCGGGCCGCCCCAGATTTGGGCTGGGTTTGGGGTGTGCCGGACCGCCCGGTCGTTTCGGATGGCTATGGGCCGCGCTTGGGTCGACGTTTTTGGGCCAAATGGTCTCCGGACCGTCCGCCCGGACGTTTGGGGTGGGTTTGGGGCCTCCGCTTGGAGATGCTCTAACTCGTTACAAATGGGTCGGAAACTCGGAACTGGGTGGCTTCCTGGATGGTTGGAGAAGGGCGAAGCTGGCAGCATGGCCATCGCAACGAAATAGAGAGGAGATGTGTGTGTGTTGGGGGGGGGGGGGGGGGGGGAGGGGGTAGGTAACATAGTGTTCCCAAGTACTCCCTCTATTTTAAACTATAAGACCAGCCACACTGCTGAACCGCATCAAATAAAAAGACGTCAGAGTTAGGAATCGATTGATCTTTGCTGCAGTGTATGAATCGGTTCCGTGTCGGTCCCACTAGTTTCTGTCATTTCCCCTCTGTATTCAGACTTTGCCCTCACAAATCTGCCACAAGGGCCCACTTTTGCATGCATGAACCGAACCAAGATGAGGAGCCGCTTCTATTACTGACACAAAAAAAGCGACGACACAAAAAAAGCGATGCTGCGCAGCGTGTGGAACCGGTGGAAGAGAACTTTGAACCGCTTTTCACCTACGGTGTGGCTGGTCTAAGATGTTTTAGCTATTTTCAGGTTCACATGTATTTAGAGTTATAGAGACATTTTATATCCTTATCTAGACTTACCAAACAACCAAAAAAGTGATGAGGTGGGAATTTATGAGCCTACCCGACCTACCAAACAGCTCTTAGTGTGTATATCTAGAACATATTTGAAATACTTAAAACATTTGGGCATGACTAGATCTCGGTCCACTGAGATTTTATTTTGTATCTCAGGTGCAATTTATTTGCCTTTTCCTCTTTTTTTTTTTTTGAGAACTATTTGCCTTTTCCTCTGATACGCATGCGTGTACATTTTAAATTGGGCCAGCAACATCGTGATCCACTATTGGGCTAGAAGTTTTGTTATTCGGCCCTACACTAGCGCATGAAACTACTGGAATGTTGGGTCTCTGGACAAGTCGACATGTCTTGGCTAAGAAAAAACATTCACCTAGAATAACGAGTGGCTCTTAAATGGAGGAAATGACGAAAACCACCACAATTGGAGCTAAGTTGTCTAAGACCACCGAAATTGAGGCTATGGACACAAACCACTTATCTTTGGGGCAGGAGTGTGACAAGGAGCACTGATTCTTGTGATTAGTCAAGTTAAGAGCAATTCTGACCGTGCGGGCCCACTGTCAGACCAACCAACGTGGCCAAAAAAATAGAAAAGGTCAACGCTCAATTGTGCTTGCGCATCGTGGATGCATAGGGCCGCCGCGGGTGCTCCCGCCTGTGCTCGCCGGTGCTGCCGCTGCAAAGGAGATGCCCCTCGCGCCGTCGACCGCGTGCTCGACGCCCCGGCCCGCGTCTCTGCTCCTACGCGTGCTCGCCGGTGCTGCAGCCTCCAGGGAGATGCCCTCGCGCCGTCGACCGCGTGCTCGCCGGAGCTGGGACCAGAGAGCTGCCCCTCGCGCCGTCGACCGCGTGCTCGACGCCCGGCCCGCGTGTCTGCTCCCGCGCCCGCGCGTGCTCGCCTGTGCTCCAGCCGGCAGGGAGCTGCCCTCACGCCGTCGACCGCGTGCTCGCCGGAGTTGGGACCAGGGAGCTGCCCCTTGCGCCGTCGACCGCGTGCTCGACGCCCCGGCCCGCGTGTCTGTTCCCGCGCCCGCGCGTGCTCGCCGGTGCTGCAGCCGCCAGGGAGTTGCCCTCGCGCCGTCGACCGCGTGCTCGCCGGAGCTGGGACCAGGGAGCTGCCCCTCGCGCCGTCGACCGCGTGCTCGACGCCCTGGCCCGCGTGTCTGCTCCCGCGCCCGCGCGTGCTCGCCGGTGCTGCAGCCGCCAGGGAGCTGCCCTCGCGCCGTCGACCGCGTGCTCGCCGGAGCTGGGACCAGGGAGCTGCCCTCGCGCCGTAGACCGCGTCTCTGCTCCTCGCGCTCGCCGGCCGGGCGTGCTAGCTCTAGCAGGAGTGTCCACGGCCCCGCACGAGGCGCCCACGACGGTGGCGCTCGGCCGCCGAAGTGACGCGCACCTTCGGCGAGGGCGCGGCTGGGGGACGCGTTCTTGTCCTGCACGGGCGTGAAGCACACCTTCCTGGAGCCGGCGCCTCGCGCACGCCCAGGAGGCCGCACCCTCGCCGCCATGGCCGCCATATCGAGGTGATCCGTGGCCGACGCATCGAGGACGAGATGGAGAGCGGCTCCTGGGTGAGTGCCTAGCCGAGCGACTGCTCTGTACCAGCTAAGGCCGCCGTGGGTGCTTGCCCTCAAGGCCAGCTAAGGGCGGTCATAGCGTGGAGGCGTGGAAGGAGGCCGACGAACTCGGCCGTGCGGCCGCCGTCCTCTATGGGCGGCATCGAGGTGGAGGTTTGAGGCTGGCAGAGTTGACCTTTTCTTTTATTTTTTTTAATTTGTTTTTGCCACGTAGACATAGTGGGCCAGCTCGGTCAGAATTGCTCTTAACTTGACTAATCACAAGAATCAGTGCTCCTTGTCACACTCCTGCCCCAAAGATAGGTGGTTTGTGTCCCTAGCCTCAATTTCGGTGGTCTCAGACAACTTAGCCCCAATTGTGATGGTTATTCGTCATTTTCTCTCTTGAATGAGAAAACAAAGGACAAAAGATTAAAAAAATCAAATAAGCTGGTAATGTATAGAGTAGGGATAAGTTGCACGTAGGCCTAGCACTAGTTGAAAAAAAGTTATGATTTCTAGTTTTTTCTCAGTTTCAACTCGCATGCAATTGGAAAAACTAAATTTCAACCAAATCGTAACCGGATTCTTAACTGCAACTCACTTACAATTCTTAGCCTACACAAATCACAACACAAATTTAGTGGTAATGGATATTTTTCTCAGTTGCAACCCATTTGCAACTACAAAATACTCAGTTGCAAACGACTTGCAACTTAAAAAAACTCAATTACAACCACACATGCAACTGCTAGCTAGCATATAATTCAGAGCCCAAATCTAATGGTTATGAATATTTTTCTCGGTTGCAACTTACTTGCAACTAGAAAAATCTCAGTTACAACCCATTTTTAACTACAAGATATCACTTGTAGCCGACTTGCAGTTCATAAATAGCAAGGTTCACAATAAAAGTCAACTCGGCTAGATTTTTTTCAATTTCAACCGAGTTGTAACTGGAAAATTTCAGTTGTAACTCTCAGCCAACAAGAATCACAATGAAAATCTAACGGCCTCGAACAATTTTCTCAGTTGCAACTCAATTGTAACTAGAAAAGCTCAGTCACAACCCACTTGTAACTGGAAAAAAACACAGTCGCAATCACAATCAAAATCTTACGGTCTCGAACAATTTTCTCAGTTGCAACTCACTTACAACTGGAAAAAAACTCAGTCGCAACCCACTTGTAACTGGAAGAAAACTCAGTCGCAACCCATTTGCCACTAGAAAAAACTCAGTCGCAACCCACTTGCCACTGGAAAAAACTCAATCGCAACCCACTTGCAACTGGAAAGTCGCAAAAGTCAGGTCCCACTTGCATCTGAAAAGAAATCAGTTGCAACCCACATGCAACTCCTACGTAGCATGATTCAGAGCGCAAATACAATGGCTATGAACATTTTTCTTAGTTGCAACCTACTTGTAAGTAGAAAAAATTAGGTTGCAGCCCATTTGTAACTACAAAATGTCAGTTATAGCCCACTTGAAATTTCTACTAGCACGATTTACAATAAAAGTCAACGGCCAGAACATTTTTTTTCAATTGCAACCCACTTGCAATCATAAAAAAAACATTTGAAACCTAGCATTAATAACAACCCAATCCAATGGCTTAGAAGGCGATCGAGCTCTAATTTATTTGTCGCTGACCAAGAAATGGGCAAACACAAGAAAATGCACGAGACAAGCGTGCACAAGCTAGCAACCTAAAAAAAGACTCACACGCCCTGTTGCTCTTCCAATCGTTCTGTACGAAAAGAAAAATAAGGGAAGGTAACTTCTATGATAACAAAAAGGCCCATTTGGATGAAGGCCCATCTACACTAGTCCAAACAAAAAACAAAACAGCCCACGAGAAGAGGCTGGACAACGCACGCAAATCAGTGTCGCGAATAGTGGCATCAGATTGAACGGTTCTCACGTCGATTGAGAACTAGCAAATCCGAAAACATTTTATATTTAGAAACGGAGGGAGTAGGTGCCAACACAAGCCTTTAAAATGTGACCTCGTCATTACTTATTTTTGTGTCAAGGGTTGCAAAGTGAACCGTTTTGGGTGCATTGTCGCAAATCACCACTGAAGTTGTGGGCTTGTGATTTTCTATCAAATGGTATTGAAGTTTGTTACAGTGTCTGGTGGGACGAGTAGTTCTGCAAATTACATTCCCTCTTATTTTCGATAACTTACATTGCCTTTTATCTCTGCACTATGGCCACAACCCACACTGAAGCTCTGACTGTTGTAGCACAAATATGTAACTAGGGATATAAGCGCGGCAAATGCCGCGCGTGTGTTTTTGAATTTGAATTTGAAAATGGTGATGTTGTAAAGTTGTTTAAGTGTGGAAATAATTGGAATTGAAAAATGCTTCCGTTTTAAAAATGGTTGGATTTTGGAGGTTGTTCAAATTTGAAAATTATTGTAATTCAATTTCAAATGTGTTTTGTTTTTTTATGTGAGAATATTCGTAAGTAGTTAGTATTTTTTTCCCTGTGAGTTTCTTCATACATTTTAGAGTTGCCTTAAATGTTTAGTAAGCTAGAATGGTTGTAAAGTTGTTTAAGTTTAGAAATCATTGAAATTGAAAAATGCTTCTGTTTTAAAAATTGTTGGATTTTGGAGATTGCTCAAATTTGGGAATTATTGTAATTCAATTTCAAATTTGTTTTGTTTTTTATGTGAAAATATTCCTTAGTAGTTAGTTTTTTTCCTGTGAGTTTATTCACACATTTTAGAGTTACGTTAAATGTTTAGTAAGCTGGAATGGTTTTGTATGTTTGTATTTTGTTGACATATTTGTTTGAATTTCATAATTGGAGGATGTATAGTATATGGTCGTCTGCTAAAGTTAATTCGTAGTTAGAGAAAATTCATTTGGAATTTGTACAAATATTATTCAAATTAGAGTGGTGAAATGGCATAAGTTTTTATTTGAACTTTATAATTCGGGAGAATGGATTATGTGAGATAATATGTGAGATATATATATTTTAGAGGATTTCATTTTTTTCCTTTTTTTAGCAAATTCAATTTTTCAAATGTGTTGCATGTATTTGTTTGTGAGAATTATGATATATATTTATTGTATAAGAAACAATTTGTTATATTGATCATTTTTTAGATATTTAGAAATTTGGGATGTTTGGTCATATTTGAAGTATACCATAAAATTTGTTTTAGCTTCATAATTAGGGCGAATGCAATTTGTGAGATATATTTTAAAGTGTTTATAATTTTCTAAAAAAATAAATGCTCAAATTTGTTGTTTCTTTTTTTAAAACATTTATTTCAAATGTGTTAGTTTTTTTGTAGGAAAATTCTAATTTTTAAACAATTTTAAATGCTTAAATGTGTTGCTTTTGTTTTAACTTCATAATGAGGGTAAATGCAATTTGTCAGATATATTTTAGAGTGTTTTTAATCTTCTAACAATTTTACAATTTGCACGTAATTTTTTTTGTGAGAATTGTGATACTAATATTTTATCGTAGAAGGAGCAATTTGTTATATCGAGTATTTTCAGATATTTAGAAAATTGGGATGCTTGGATATATTTGAAGTATAACATAAACATTTGTTTAAACTCTATATTTAGGGTGAATGTAATTTGTGAGATATATTTTAGAGTGTTTATAATTTTTTAACAATTCGGAATGTTGGAATGTGTTGCATTTTTCGAAACATTTATTTTAAACGTGTTAGCTTTTTTACAGGAAAATACTTTGAAATAGCTAGTATTTCTTATTTATTTTATTTTTATTTTTTGAGTGCCTTCATATATTATAGAGTAACGTTAAATGTTTATCGAGTTGAAATGGTTTTATATGTTTGTATTTCGCTTAAATATTTGTTTGAGTTTCATAATTGGAGGATGTGTAGTACAACTTTTGCGTGGTAAGTTTGAGAATTCGTTAAATTTAGAGATTTTTGATACATTGTTCGTATTTTTTTGAATTGTAGATTAAGAGAGTCAAATTTTTTAGATTGCATTGAAATAATTAGTAAATTGAAATGTTCAATTTGAGTCCGTAATTAGAAGGAATGCATTTTTTTCAACATCTAATAAATTTAGAATTTTATACTTAGAGGAAGTGCATTTGGATCTTATTGAAATATTTACCAAATTGGAGTATTAAAAAATGTCTGTTGTTTGTCATAAATAGGTACCATTTATTTTTTGACTGTTTGGATATGTTTTTCATTTTTTCCCGATCTGTAGATTCAAGGTTATTGTTTTTTGAACATTTTTTATTATATGGGAGTCTAAATAAATATTAATATGATTAAATTGTGTTAAGCATGCTTGACATTAAAATTTGTTAAACATGCATGAAATTGATATAAATAGATAGATTACACTTCTTTTTAAATTTTGGTATATTAATTATATCTTTCTGATTTAAAATGAATTAGTTATGAATTTGGAAAGTTTGAAACAAAATATAAATTTCTTTCTGATGTGTAGATTCAAAGTTATTGTTGTTTGAGCATTTTTTATTATATGGGAATTTAAATAAATACGGTTAAATTTTGTTGAATGTGCATTGAATTAAAATTTGTTAAACATGCATGGAATTGATATAAATAGACAGATTACACTTTTCTGTAAATTTTGGTATACAAATTATATTTTTCTGATTTAAAATGAATTAGTTATGAATTTCCAAAGTTTGGAACCAAATATGAATTTCTGGAAAATATTAACCCGCTGACAGCCGGGCCCACTATCAGGGATTCAGGAATTTGCCATTTTCTGGTATTTTTGAGAGAAGAAAAAAAGTTGACGGTGGACCCCACCTGTCATTCGCACAGGGAATCGACGGCGGCGCGGCCACGGCGAGGCTCGCCGGAGGAGGGCGAGCTGGCTGGCGCGGATGTGCGCATCGCACGCGCACGGATGTGTGCTACTGGAAGGTGGCAGCGCAGTGACCAAATGGTCGCCGGAGCAGCGGCTGGAGCACGGCGGAGCGGCGTGCAAGCGCGGTGGTGGCCAGCGGGCACGGTGGCGGCGATTCCAATGCGCAGAAGGCGTTCCGGCAAGCGAAAATCGGCGAGGACGGAGAGGAGGGGACGGCGAAGATGCTCGTGCTCGTCGATCTGAACGGGGAGGTCCGAAACGACGGCGTGCGGCGTCGGCGGCGCCGCCGAGGTCGGGTTCGTGGGAGGAGAGAGGAGAGGAAGGGGGAGGTCTGCGGATGGTTTTGCAAAAAAGTCCATGCGGTTTCGTTGATTCGTGCAGAGATCCTTCGCAGCGTTAAAATTTGGACCGCGGGTTTGTTTCTAGTAGTCGCGGGTTCTTTTTTGTAAATGTGGTTGCGCCAAAAAAACGTGCGCGCGTTCTGATTGGTAGAAATCCCCGAGCTACAGTAACGCACGATTCTTAAAGTCATCTTGGCCGTTGCTTCGCGCGATCGGACGAGCAGCGTTTTGCGGGCGACGTGGAGTGCAGAATCGGGGCTGAATCGCACGTACTTTTATATATAGTAGGATTTGTGAGTGTGTTCAACATAGAAACAGAACTAGGCAACCGATCTAGTGATTTCTCGAAATCATGAGCTGTCAGGGACTCAGGGTCGCTAAAAACAGGACAAGACTTGTTATAGTCTCAACTCTCGGATCCGTTCAGCCTTCTGGAAAAGCTCGATAACACGTAGCCTAAAATCTGGCAACCTGCGACGACAAATGAAGAAATTGTGACAAACAAAACCTTCTGAAATGTCCCCAGTTTGCAACAATATTCCCGTGAAGTACAAGTTACACGTTCGTTCTATACGATCGATCGAGCGTCGATGCATCACGACCCGACGTCCAGCACCACCTCCGGCGGCCGTTCGGGCGGAGGGATGACGCTGCGCCGGCAGATCGGGCACGTCGCGTGCGAGCGCAGCCACTGGTCGATGCACTCGGTGTGGAACACGTGGAGGCACAGGGGCATCCGCCGCACGGAGTCCCCCTTCTCCACCTCGCCGAGGCACACCGCGCACTCGGCGGCGGCGCCCTCTTCCCCGTGCTCGTAGCTCGGGATGCGATTGGCGGCGAGAGCGGCACCAAGGTCGTCACGCATCATCACCGTCAGCTCCGGGTGGCGAAGCTGCTCGTGCGACGACTCCCGGCCGTCCCGCTGGTGATGACGACGACGATCGCGCTCGTCCGTGGATGCCAGCCAGCGGGGCCAGGGCGGCCGCTTGAGCTCGGCGTAGAAGCTGCAGCAGAGGATGAGGGTGATGGTGGTGCAGAAGGCGGCGAAGGCGGCGAAGAGGATGGCGTGGCCGGAGTAGGGCCGCCTGACGAGGTGCATCACGGCGACCGGCGCGGTGATGAACCCGCTGGCGAAGATGGCGTGCGCGCACACGAAGTCGCTGCACCAGTGGTAGCAGGAGGGGCGCCTCCCGTGGACGGGCATGTGCCGCCGCCGCCTGGTACGTACTCCGCTCAACTCTGGGGTTTGCTTCGCGCGGAACGAAAAGTTGAGCTGATTGGCTAATTAAGGCGCGCGGAAAAATGGTTAAGCTGCGAGAATCGAGAATTTCAGCAGCTGCAACATCTCAGTGGCCGTCGTTGTTCTATGCACGGCGCACAGCTGGGAGATGCAAACGATGAACTTGCGCGCGTTAATTAACTGACGTACATTTTTGTAGCTCGGTTGGATGGTAACGCTGTCTTTAGTGTTGTCTTGCACTATGCGTTTTGTGTCACAATGGATAGTGGCTAGCTACGACCACGGCTATTTAGGATTTTGAACTAATCATGTACGGAGTAAGTTCGAGGCGGCACAATTGACACTACCGGAAAATTGTTACTGCCGAGTTTGGAATTATAAGCCGAGTGCAATTTTTTCGGAACTCGGCATCTAGGATGTATACCGGTTATTGTTAAAAAACACTATGCAAATATTAGACACTTGGCAAACTTCAGACACTCGGCATCAACAGGAAAGACACTTGGCAAATCCTACGATTCTCCTACCTGCACGACAGGTGGCCATACTGGCTACACTTGATGGCTCCGGTACTACGTCGGCATTTATACACCAAGTGTCAAGTGAATGGCACTCGGCATTTAGTGTGTCCAAAAAACAGGCGCCTTTTAAGTTTTGGACACTTTTTTCCGCCTACACTAGGTACTTTTTTTAAAATTAAGAGGCAAAAGCTTTGCCTTTTATATTGATAGAGAAGGAGCAAACAACACTAGGCCGGGGCCAAAATAGAAAAAGATTACATAACAGATTACTCCAGAATTTCGGCCAGCTTCTCCCCACTTCATGGATCTAGTTCTTGCTCTCGCTTTTAATGCCTTGAAAAAGGGTGGAAGGCATCACGTAGACATTGTTGAAGATTCTCGTGTTCCACTCCTTCCAAATCTCCCATGTAATAAGGATGATCGCCGTCTTTAGTCCCTTGGTAGAGGGGGAAGGCGTAGCGGCTAACTCTTTCCAATAGTGTAGGATAGTTGGCCTGGAGGACTGAAGGCTTTGGATGAGATTCTCGCATTTTAACCAAAGGGATGCCTCCGCCCATACCCGTTTTGGCATAGTGGCATTCGAACAAAATGTGCCTTGCCGTCTCAGGCTGGCACCTGCATAGCTGGCAGACTGACTGGTGAGGCCAACCCCTCATGGCTAGGTGGTCGGATGTCCATAACCTGTTTTGGACAGCCAGCCAAGCGAAAAAGGACCATTTTGGAGGGCCCCGGGTGTTCCAGACTAGAGCCATGAAGGAGCAGGACGAAGCTCCAATGAACTGCGCTTTATATGCGGACGTGGCCGAGTAGACCCCGGATGTCGTGAGGGTCCAGGTGATGATATCTTTGATTCCAGGGAGAGCGTGACCTCCTTTGTGAGCCCCCAAAAGTGGACGAACTGTGAGATATAGTAGACGGTGAAGTTGTCCACAGAAAGATTAGAGATCCACTTGTCGTCAGTGAGAGCATCGTGAATGTTCCTGCTTTTGCGCTTGGAGGTCTCAAAAAGGTCTGGCGCGATGACCTTAGGTGGCACGCCATCAAGCCAGGAGGACCCCAGAAGGAATCTTTGTGACCATCTCCCACTGTGACCTTGGTGGCATGCAGCGTTGAAGTGGCTCCTGTCGGTGCAATCATTCGATGTTTTCCGAGCCCACCCGGGATTTGTCAGGGGAAGCCCACTCGTGCCACAGCCATCTTAGCCTGAGAGCCTTGGAGAATTTTTCCAGATTTAAGATTCCTAGCCCACCGAGGACTTTGGGTCGGCAGACTTTGTCCCAGTTGATCTTGCCGAGTGTATTCTCACCACACTCCGTATGTAGTCAATCCTTACATATATAGAAAAGGTCTTACATTATGTAACGGAGGAAGTAATTGCTAAGGATTTCAACCATGTTATTTCGTTCTTCTGAGCAAAACCCGGAGTGCAGGCTATACCAATATACACAAACTGTCAGACTCAACGCAGAACTGCAACTCTTTTATAGATTCTTGTAGCAACATCGAAACGATAAGTACACGAACAAGTAAGATATACTCCCATGTCACACCATTTGGGACTGCAAGGGCGCCAAAACGTTGCACCGGCAGACGGGGCACGTCGAGTGATCGTGCAGCCAGACGTCGACGCAGTGCCGGTGGAACATGTGCAGGCACACCGGCAGCCGCTTAACCATTTCCCCCTTCTCCACCTCCCCGAGGCACACCGCGCACTCCCAAGCGCCGCTTGGTCCTTCGTCGTCCTGCTGCCCGTCGGCTGGGATGCCGTGCGCCATCGCCTCCTCTGGAAGCACATCTAAGTGATTACCTATATGCACCACGAGTTGCGGCTGAGGAGCAGAAGTGGGGCCGCCGTCGACGCCGTTGATCAGGGACGGTAGCTTGGATCGTGCGGCGCGCCCCCACTGCCACTGGGATGGTTGGCCGAGCAGCCGGCCAACCCGGCGGACGAGGACCATGGTCAGACACCGACCTGGAGATGAATACGGGAAGAGAAGGTCTACGGCGAAAGTATAGACCAATTGGGTGCCCACTATAATCCAGATGACCAAGAAGATCGACAACCAGATGACGTCGAACGTATCATCTTCCTTCCATGACACAGCGATAGCGGCGATGTTTATGGCCATGCCGTAGAGGAAGATGAACACCTGGGCAAGCACGGGTATGCAGGACTCGTCCATGGTTGCGGGTAGGCGAGCACGCTCGCGCGGTAACTCTGACTGAATCCTCGGTGTTCTGGCTGTCAATTTGCTAGCAATGCTACCGCCTGCACAGCTTGATTTGGCATGTACTATTATATAGTACGGCATCACGTAAGCGAAGACTGCATATCTTAATGGGCGAAGGCCTCTCTACGTCGCCAAGGTCGACCTTATGCTCAAAGAATGTTGCGGAGTCGGCTATTACAAAGTCACAGCTTTGCATAGACTATTGATCTCCACAATACAGTCAGATGCTTGATGTATTCACATATTTTTCTTATTGATTCATTCACATATATATGTTACAATGGATAGCAACCTTTCATGTCGTAGACGACAACAGCTAAATATGGGCAAGTGATACCAAAACATAGAAAAACGTTTTTCGGTTTGTTTGTTGGAATCATACCATGATAATAATATATTAAGGGAATCTAAGAGAATAATACCATGGGCATTAAGGATATCAATTTCACATCTGCATACTCGGCTCAATGTGTAAAATATACTCCCACCCTTTCAAAATATAAGGCGAACAAATTTGTCCCAAGTCAAATTATGTAAATTTTGGACATTTTTTATTAAAAAATATTAACATCCACAATACTAATAAATACAACATAAAAATATATTTTCTGATGAATGTAATGATTTTGAATTCGTATTGTAGATGATCTTTCCATAAACTTGGTTAAACTTTATACAATTTGACTTAAGAAAAAAGTTATATGCCTTATATTTTCCAGCAGTGACATCCATTTCCTTTCTTCTTCAATTGATATCTATGCAGATATTTAAAGAATTCTACGTTGGAAAAAAGAATCTCGAGTTATTTTTGAACGATGAACGGAAAAAAGCAGTCTAAAATATACTAGTATTGATCTGGCTACTTCAGCCTCACAAATGGAACATATGAATGTCGCATCACTTACGGTAGAATTTTTAAAATCGTCTGTAGGCATTGCGAAGTTTAGGACATCACACACATTTTTCGAACAAATCGTGTGCATTAGTTCGCACATGGTTCCAGAAAAGAATCATGTGCATTGATTGGGCATACAACACACGGTTTTCCCTGTCCATTTTTGTGTTCAATACTTGCTTAGTTCCAGATTGTAATCGGTTTTGCTATTCCTTGTTCGAGTGAGAATTAAGTTAGATCTCTCACTCAGCTCTAACCCCATCAGATTTGCGTCGTGATTCGAGAGTTACAATTAGAAAATTCTCAGGTGCACATGTAACTAGATGGGGTCATCTGGTCATCTGAGTGAGAGTTAACTTAATTCTCACTCGAGTGAGACCTAGTCATTCCCAATTGTAATATGTTTTAGATATTTCAATGTGGACTACATACGGATTAAATGAGTGAATCTACACACTGAAACGTGTCTAGATACATGCAGAATAGAAAAAGTAAAAATTTTTCTAATTTGGAACGGAGCGAGTATTTTCTATGGTCCGGTGAATATAAGCATGTGCACTTCACTTCGTGAAATCTACATCAGCTCCCGGGTGCACACCCGGTATTAAAAAACCATTTTGAAGGAATGGTTAACCCTAAGATATGTACATATATTCCACTCTCCGGCTATAGATACGATGACTTAACCGAATCAGTATCATCCAGTATTGTTCTGTGACATGTCATGGGCCGAGCTACGAGCCAACCATAGCCAAGCGGAAGCCGGAGAAGCACCAGCCGTCAGATTACGCTCCATGAATCGCCATGCCACCTTCTAAAACAGCTAAAACATCAAAAATTGTTAACTTGAGATCTACTAACTCCTTTTAATTGTTACTAGAGGCGTTGGTTTAATAATTTTGTATCCATCAAGTGGTACAGGAATTTCCAATTGACAAATAACTAATCTCCATGTTTGAAATTTTGAAATTTAAACGTTAATTTGAGCATACTTTGAGTTATAGAAGTCCTAATGAATTAATTATTATTGCAAATTAATATTTGTGACGTCTCCTTCGTGTTAGACTTACTGGACGAATTTCCAATTGGTGTTATTTTGCCTTTGCGATAAATTTTCCTGGGTGTGCCATGCGGGTACCTGCAACAGAAAAAAAAGTTTAATAAATAGTTAGTCGCCATTTCGCCAACTCCTCCATCACAGCCACCCCATCCTTTCCTTTCAACTTTTTCATGTGCTTGTTTTGTGCAACTGGATCTGGAAAAAAATAGCAATGTATATAAAATTACTCGTACATTTCGAAGTTACCCAAACTTATGGAAAAGCGGTAAACCCGAACATTTCATTTCTTCTCTTTTTTGCCCGGGAAAAGACAAGTTTTAAAAAAGAAAAGAACATACAGAAGCAATGTTCAAAATATGGCACGAAGGCACGCTACGCTATAGCCTATATGTACATATCTTCCACTCTTCGGCTATACAGGCGGTACCGTATCAGCAGCTGGCGGTTCCGTCTCTACGGCCCGCACTTTGGCAGCAACAGTCCGCGGCGGCGACAGGTCGGAACGGCAGATAGGGCACGTCGAATGCGAGTGCAGCCACATGTCGATGCATTCCACATCGAAGAGGTGCTTGCAGGTCGGCAGCTGCCGCACCGTCTCGCCGTCCACAAGGTCCTCCAGGCACACGGAGCACAGCTCGCCACTCCCGGACTCGAGGTCGCCACCTCCCTCGGCGTCGCTGGGCGCGTAGGCGAACGTCGGCAGTGCGTCGATCACAGACTTCGCGAGTCCGAACTGACGTACCGCGGGCGGCGCTCCAGCCATAGCATCCTGCTCGTCGCCGGTGACTCCCCTCGGCTCGAGGCACTCTACGATTCCGAAGGCAACCAACGCCAGGCCGGCGAACACGAGCGCCTTCCAGACGCTGACGGTGGCGACGAGCACGCAGAAGATGAGCATCGACATGAAGGACACCACGACGCTGAATAATGGTCGGCGGCTGCCGTTCCCATCTCCGCGGAACCACATCGGGAGCCTTGCCAACAGGTCAGACATGATCAGTGAGTAGCGTTAGGTAGTCGCGCTGTGAACTTGTATGTGTTCTAAGTTTGCTACAACTGCACAAGTTGCATTGTGGAAAAGGTTGTGCTCTGCGCGGCAAGAAATAGTCTGCGTTTGAGCTCGAGAATTAGTGCCCGGTGCTAGAGTTCGAGCACGGCGGCCGCCGCCTGTAGCTGCCTGGCGCGCGGAAGATAAGCTCGGTTCTTCTTTGACGAAAAAATGCATGGTGTTTCTTTGACGGAAAGTAAATATTTTCAGCTCCCGATACTGGTCAACTTTCATTCGCCGGCCATTAGCTTATTGTTAGCAATACTTATACTAGCATGATAAATGATACTGTACGGTGGAAAGCGACAGAAGCTTTACCCACGCGAGCACCCGTAGATGAAGTAGGACTACATACAGTTGTCTGGTAAAAACAATGGCAGTGGAGATTTGAGTAGGGCAGAGGTCAACAATAGCCAGTATACCAAATCTGGCCGACCGAGAAATGCTTCATTTGCTAACTAGAAACTGTTGTGTAGCCAGATGCATTATGACAAGTCGTGACGACATGCGCGTATAGGTAACTAGAAAGATACCTGGAACTTAAAAAAGTAAAAGAAAAGATATTTGATTCATGAAATGGAAAAAATTCTCCGGATTATGGATGATTTGGTTAGCCATAATAGTCGAAATAAAAATTTAATCAATATGAAATTTTTATATATTTAACTGCTAAAAATTGATGATGTGCAAAATTGTATAGCTAGAAGAATTTATAATGTGAATAGATTGAATGTATGAATGAATATCATTAATAAATATGGAATAATATGGATAAATGAATATCTCAAATAGTTGATGATGTGGTGATGACATTGATAAATGAATGGCTCAAATATTGGATTATGTGGACACCTTAGATGTAGAGATAGACTAATTTAATGCGTTTTAGGGGGGTTATCTTATAAGAAGTATAGATTTTAAATAAAATGGTCTTCCTATGTGTCTAGAATTGTAAAAAAAAAGGAAAATGGTCTAGAAAGGTCGACCTAAGGCGCCTTCGCGAGCGCTATATCTCTCTCTTTGCGACCGCAACTACCAGCTCGCCCGGAGAGGCTGGCCCATATGTTACTAGTTTTCGCTTTTTCTCTTCTTTGTCGTTTTTTCGATATTGTTTCTTTTTCATATTTCTCTTTTTACGTTATTTCCTTTCTTTTTTGTTTCCTTTATTTCTCGATTTTTCCTTTTTTAATATTTCCTTTGAAATGTTAAAATTAAATTTTGTTTCAAATATAAAAAATGATCTTTTTTTAAATGTCCTATTTGAATTTTTCTAAAGTTAAATTTTCAAATGTTCATACTATAAAAGGTTTGGATTTTTGAAAAGTGGTCATTTTTTAAAATAGTTCATATGTTTAAAATGTTCATTTTTAAAATGGTTAACATTTTGAAAAATACTCATTTTAACATGGTTCAGATTTTGAGAATTGTTCATATTTGAAAAATGTTCATTCTTGAAAAAATCATTTTTGAAAATGGTCTAGATTTTAAAATATTCATTTCTAAAATGGTTCACAATTTGATAAATGATCATTTTTTAACATGGTGCAAATTTTCAAATGTAAAAAAAATATTTATGAAAATGGTTCATATTTGAAAAATGTTCGTCTTGGAAAAAATGTTTATTTTTGAAAATTGTTCAGAATTTTTAAAAATGTTCAAAATTGAAGATACTTATATTTAAAAATTCTTAAGATTTTGATAATTGATTATTTTTAAAAATGGTTCATATTTGAGAAATGTTCATTTTAAAATAGTTCAGGTTTGAGAAATGTTCATATTTGAAAATTCATTTTTGAAAGTGGTTTAGATTTGAAAAAACTCTATTTCTTAAGTTGTTCTAATTTTAAATATATTCCTATTTGAAAAAATAATTTTTGAAATGGTTAGATTTCAAAAATATCCATTTAAAATGGTACAGATTTCAAAATATTCATTTATAAATGGCTAAGAGCAAGGCATAGGGGCTCTCCCACACGCGAGGTGTGCTAGCGAATTTGGCTGGCTCTCCTTTTATAGGCCCATCTGTGTCGTGCCCATTTTTAGTGCATGAAAGCAGGCCAACGGCCCAGTTTAGCTAGCTAGTCTAGTTCTTTAAGTTTTTTCAGATATCTTCGATATTGCATACATGCATTAAATTTGAAGCAAAATTTATACCTGTTGTAAAGTCACACGCCAGATTTCTACAAGGCTATTTTTTGCATTTTCTGCAAGTTTGTATTCCTAAGTTATGTCCAATATTGCATATGTGGTTCCCAATTATAAAAAACTCGATAAATTTTAGTTATGAATTCACACACCAGATGTTGCAATGTTTTGGGGCGTTTGGTACAAGTTTTGGGTGTTATCTCGGATTGTTTGTCGATGTGTTATGTCCTTTTTCAAAATGTTGCAAACACATGTTTTCTTGTTTTGAGCGGTTGTGATTTATGTTGCAATAGTCGGTCATTTTTGTTGCAAATGAATTTGCATAATTTTTTTTACTGCCAAGGCACTTCCTATAGATGTTAATATGATGCAAACACATGATTTTGTTGTTGTAATTGTTTGGGATTTTTGTGGAAATTGTTGACAATTTTTGTTGTGAAGGAGTCGCAGCAGTGGAACACGGGGTTCCCCTAGTGCTGCCAAAGTGGGTCCACCCCATGTGGGCCCAAGATGAAGATGGACAAGACCAAGACTCAAGTCAAGCTGGCGGGTTCACCGTCAGGACAAGCAAGGCCTACGTCGACAAAGGGCTCCGGTCCTGGGGGCCTGCCGGGTCCCCGAACCAAGCAAGAAGGCCAGGAAGGACCCGAGAGCCCGAGTTCCCGGCAGGAGGCCAGGCTCCCTCTCGGGTACTTCCCCACGTCCCTGTGGATAAGCTCTCCACCTCACGCTAGAAGACCTCAGAAGACTTGGGAAGCAAGGCGAAGGTAGCGCGGGCGGGAAGCACAGCCCGTGGTGGTGTCAGCTCCTGTCCACCCCAAGGCGGACGCTCCCACCTAACCCAAAGGAGACGCTAGGCTGAGGAGAGGCCACGTCTCCCCCTAAACTAGATGAGGAGGGTCCTTCACCCCGAAGGTCCCTCGTGCCCCTCACGTGACCCTGTGGCAACCCCTTAGCCTATAAAAGGAGGACCAAGGCACGGAGGAGGGGAGGGAGGAGGTCGAACCAAGGCACAAGTCCAACCAGAGCAAGACTAGACTAGGGCTGCGAAGGTAGAGGGAAGGTGATCTCCTCCGGGTCAGGATCTGTCCTTCTTCTACCTCCAGCCAAAACCCTTCCGGGTACCCCATCCGGGAGGTTCCATTGTAAGCCACACTATGAAGAACCCATCAATCCAGACATGCAGGAGTAGGGCTTTTAGCCTCCGGGCGGCCTGAACCTGGGTAGCTCCTTGTGTCCCTTTGGTTGCATGCTTTGATCGTGGAGAGGAGAGCTTGATCTAGACTCCGCCCGAGAAGACGATTCTCAGCCTCCTTCGCGCCCCGTGCCGAACCTAAAAGGGGGTATCCTATACTCCCGGTGTCCGTGCATCGAGACACGACATCTGGCGCGCCAGGTAGGGGGCGCAAGCGCTGGATTCGTCTTCTTCATCGACCTCAAGTTCAGCGCCAAGTTCATCGTCAAGTTCATCGTCAAGTTCTGCGTCGAGCTTCTCGTCCGTGACAAGATCTGCTCCAAGACCCCCGCGCCTTCGGAGCAGCGTTAGTTTCGGCTCTCACAAGTGAGGTGCCGAATCCGACGGCCAAGATGACAAAGAAGAGAAAGGGAAAGGCAGCCTTGGAGTTCCTGCGGTACCCTGGCCTCGGCTTCGTTCTTGACGAGTCCTCGCCAGCACCTGCAGCTGAAGATCGCGCCTTTGGAGTCCATTTCGTTCCTCCGCCGCTTATGTCAGCTCTCTGGTCAGCAAGGGAAGACCTGAGGAAGGTGCCACGAACATTGATGTCCCTCTTTCCCCATGGACGCATGGAGTGAAGGAGGAACTCTGTTCCGACGCGCCAACCACAGTGCCGCTTCCGGAGGAAGAAAACCTCGACCAAGACACAAAAGGCGAGCCTCGGCAAGAAGATCCTCTCATCTACGTGCCCCAAGAGCTCAAGATTCCTCTGCGCAAAGATGGCCAGCCTGGAGTGTGGTGCATGTACCACAGATCTGACCGGCACAGTCTGGAAGATTGCCGACAGTTCAACGACATCCAGATACGCCAGAAGAACGGTGATTGCTATACATGTGGAGAACCAGGACATATCAGCCGAGATTGCCCTCTCAACAAGAAGCCCAAGAAAGCCAAGGGGAGCGCCACAGCTGGGGTTCCTCAAAAGGGAAGATCTTTCCGGACTTTCGCCAATGCGTCCACTCAGACTGAAGAGCCCCCGGAACCTTGCCCACTACCGGCGCCCCCCAGACACAAAGCAGTCAAGGGCAAACTGCAGCTAGCTGGGATCAAACCTTCATCTGCGGAGATTTGGCCAGGGAGAATGGGATCTCCCGGGTCACATCGTCACAATACAGCCAGGACCAAGTGGACCCCCTCAGAAGTACCGGATTGCTAAGTGGCTGGCATCAGGATCCCGCGGGTAAAGCAGCTTCAGGGTCTCCGGACCGGCACGAGCCAGCAAGATTGACGGGTCATCAAGCAAGGAACATCCGGGTCCAGAAAGCTAAGACAACCGTAGGGTCTCCGGACCGGCGTCTCTGATACGCCAGCAAGTCGCCGGATCACCAGTTGGGTGGTCTCCGGGTAACTCGAGCAAGTAACACAATGGTCTCCGGACCGGCGCAAGCCAGCCAGTCATGCCCCTAGTCGGCATTGGAGGCTATCTCGGTTGGAAACCTTGTCCCCGCCAAGAATTGCTGGGCAAGGCAGAATTATGTCTGAAATACGGCATAGAAGACCCGCCTTGGCGGCAGCGCGACAAACGATTACCGAGGTAGCCTGAAGGAATCAAAACGCGAGCTAAGTATAAACGTGCTTGCACGGGCTTGTTCCCGGGTACATCTGTTTTATGTGCTTTGGCTAAGGCGAAAGCGGGCGTTCTCCTGGGGCAGCGCCTTCGCGATGACACTGTCAGTTTCCCTCGGGCAGTGGAGTCGTGGGCTGAGGTCCGTGCGGTCAGGAAACGGTGGGTCCTTTGGGGGGTTGCGCCCTGTGTCAGCATTTCGGACCAGTCTGAGTGCCCACGGCTGGTTAGCGCTCACACCTTTGGATCCTTCCCGAGAGCGTTAAGCCCCCACGAGTACAATAAAACTTATATACTTTGGGAAGAAGTTATTTACATTCAAAAGCATGAGTTCATAAGCCAGTTGGCAATATCAGTACAAAAGCATGGTTCACGGCCCTTGGTATTGTCCTTTTCAGGACTTCACAGGTTCACGGGTCGTCTTCGCGGGAAAGGCGCTCCAAGATTTCCTCCACCTGGCGGGATACGTCTGGAGGAAGCGGCGTCTCGGGTTCAGGCGCCTCTAGCTCGGACAGCAAAGAAAGCTGCGGATGCCGCTGACGAAGTGCTGTGACAAACCGGGTCGTCACCTGCCTCACTGCCTGTTCCCCAGCAAGGCGAGTGGCTCTGCTAGCCTGCTCCTTGATACCCTTGATGAGCGAGGCCACGTACTTCAAGAACCCGGGATAGCGGACGAAGGAAGTGGAATGGTCGGCCATGAGAACAGGCGGAGAAGGCACTCCCAAGTTCGTGAACTCCCTCACGATATCCAAGGACCCGTGGTTCATCTGGAGCAAGATGTTGTTATCATCGCGGCGGTGGAGTGTGAATCGTCGCTGTTCTTTCTCAAGTGCGCCTTTGCTTCCGCCAGCTCGACCTGCACTCCTTCAGCTGGTTGGACACCTGCTCGTGTTGATGCCACGCAATCTGAGCTTGAGATTTGGACGCTTCCATCGCCGTTCGCCCGTCAGCCAGCTCCTTTGCCTCCTTCTTGCGAAGGACGGTCATGCGCGCATCTTTGTCCTTCCAGAAATCGTTCGCCTCGCCCAGTTCCCGGATCCTTCTTTCCATGGCGACGCGGCCAGCCGTGGCCTCTTGCTTGAACTTCTCAGCTGCATTGAGAGCCTGCTTCTGCGCCTCGATCGTGGCAGCCATCGACTCGACCCGGGCGGACAAGCTGTCTCTTTCGCCCCTAGCTCTCTGGAAATCCTTGGCGGCCTGTTCTCGCCTCTCCCTCTCGCTCTTGAGCTCGCTCTGGAGTTTGGAGACCTGCTTGCCTAGTGACGAGACGGCTCTGCTTTTGGCTCGAAGGTCATGTTCGACCTCGCTGCGAGCCCAGCTAGCCACGTTCTCCAGGCCCTGCTCAAAGCGGTCCTCGTCCCGCTCCATTCTGATCTGGAGCTCCTCAATGGTGCCGAGGTAGCGGCGCTCTTCGTCTTCCAGCTCGGTCTTTCGTCGCTCCAGCTCCTTCTCGCGGCTGGCCACTCTCGTTCCCAAGCGTAGAGCAGCTCTTCGTCCGCCGCCAGCTTCAGCTCTCTGGCGCCAAGAGCCTCCTCCCCCGAGGAAAGCCGCAGCTCGCGAGCTTGCGAGTGCTCCCCGCCGCCGGAGGTCGGGGGCACCAACCGCGCCAGTTCGGCGCGGGCAAAGGACAAGAACTCCGAGACGCTGGAGAATGTCTTGGAGAACCCGGGGCCTTCCTCAACTCTCCCGGGTTCATGGCAGGGGTCAGCGTTCCCGAGGGCCGAGCCCCTGGGGATGAACCCGCCTGCTTCAAGTCTGCGCGGTCCAGAGGTCGCCTGGGGATCCACGTCGCGCCTCTCCCCAGGGCCTTCCGCGCAACAGCTTCGCCTCGCCTGCAACGACTGGAGCCACCTCCCTGATCCTTGGGGCGGACCGGGGGCTCGGGGGCTCGGAGTCGCCTCCGTCGGAGGTGTCGGTGGAGCTCGTCGCTTCGGCATCTTCGCCTCCCGGGGCCGTTTGCTTGGCCACTCCGGTGTCGGGCTCCTGTGCAAGAGACCAGAACAAGAAGTCAGGACGATGGCAAAAGGGAAGCAACTCACATTCAAGGCCAGTTGCCAGCGAAGCTTACCGGCGGGCTCTCTTCGATCCGGAGAAGCTCCATCTCTTCTTCACCAAGTCGTCAAAGAGGTCAGGCAAGGACAGGCTCTCTTCCCCAACCTCCACGTCTGCAAGGGGAGGAGGGATAGCCTCCGACGCCTGGTCAGACTCCTGCATCGACGGCGAGCCCGGCGGCACTGGCTGCTCCAGAGGTCCGTCTCCCGGCGGGTTTGTCGCCGCCCCGGAAGGAGCACCGGGGCCTCCGCGCCCGCAAGGTACTCCCGGAGGAGCCCCTCGTCGCTTTCGTCATCCGAAGACCCAGGTTCTTCAGGGGAAACGTCCCCGCGGGCAAGGCTCTGCCCCCTTGGCCTCTCTCCTCGAAGGCTGCGTGCTTTGGGTGCCGGCGGGGGCTCAATCTTGGTAGTACCCGCCACCCCGTACTCATTGCACGCTGGCATTGAAGATCGGATGCCGTCGGCGGCTGGATCCTCGAACAGCGGCAAGACCTCATCCTGGAATTCAAAGGGTACCCATGGCAATACATAGCCCATGGTCAGAGCCCAGGTAGTCTCTGTCAAGTGGAATCTGGACTGTGGAAGGCTGCTACCCACCTGAGCGAGTTCCCAGAGCGGGCGGCTCCGGAACTGCAAAGGGGCAATCCCCTGCGAAGAAAGTCTGCCAGGATCATGGCGCCCGTCACTCCCCTTGCACGGAGCGCAGTCAGCCTGTTAATGGCCGAAGCCAGGGCTTCCCCTTGAGAGCTCCTTTCCTTGGAATGTGCCAATCGCTCCGCTGGATAAAATGGAGTCATCAGATGGGGGTTGGTCCCATCAGCTTCGACAAAGTACCAGTTGTGCCTCCATTCTCCAACCGAGGCCTTGGTGAATGTTTCCGGGTACTGGTGCGCCGCATCACTCCGGAGGCAGAAAGAGACACCGCCAGCGATCCACTTGGACTTCCCCAGGCGTGGAACGAAGAAGTGGCGGAATAAGGCCACCGAGGGCATGACGCCCGCGAATGCCTCGCAGGCATAGGCAAAGGTAGCAAGCATCATCACGGCATTGGGGTGCAAGTGCAGCATGTGCAATCCATAAGCCTCCAAGATTGCCGCGAAGAACTCGGAGAACGGAGGAAGAAGGCCGACGACGGAGAAGTCGTGGAAAGTAATCACCTCTCCTTCTCGTTGAGGACCGCTCCCAGGACGCACCACCACTCCCTCAGCCGCGGAAGCTCGCGGCCAGGGATTGGCGGACGCGTTGAATGGCTTCCTCTGACGCATACTCGCTGGGAGAAAAGAGGGCTTGAGTCACCCTCCTTGAAGGCGGCGCCTCGGCCAGAGAAGCTTCCATCGCCATCTTCTCAGCGGCAGATTGTGACATCTTCCTCACTCCTGTCCTATCCCGCTTAGGCGGCATGGGCTGGGGGCAAGAACAAGGAGCGGCGGCGGATTGCGGCCGGCGGGGCGGCGCTTGGCGAAGTCAGGGAGAAGGAGTCTCCTGCGCGGCGATTTGGGGATTTCGGCGAATCTGGAGAGGTAACGGCTACAGTGGAAGCCAGTCGTGGCTTATAAGGCATCCCACACGTCGCGTCGCGGCCTCATTACTCCGACGGACGTGGGGATCGAGGGGGCGTGCCGATTTCTGCGCGTTTCGCCCGTTGGATTCCAAGATAAGCACGGAGTCCGCGAATCGCAACGTTCGCCGCGATTCAGTCAACAGGACCCGGGGGCTCGTCTCTACCTCGCCTCGGCGGGTCCCCAACGGAGCAGAGCAAGGAAGACCAGGTGCCCGGGGACCCACTTTGACCTATCTTTAGGCCATAGCCCCGGCAGCTGGAGCAAGAGCCGCCGGGACCATGCCCGGGGGCTACTGTCGCAGCAGTGGAACACGGGGTTCCCCTAGTGCTGCCAAAGTGGGTCCACCCCATGTGGGCCCAAGATGAAGATGGACAAGACCAAGACTCAAGTCAAGCTGGCGGGTTCACCGTCAGGACAAGCAAGGCCTACGTCGACAAAGGGCTCCGGTCCTGGGGCCTGCCGGGTCCCCGAACCAAGCAAGAAGGCCAGGAAGGACCCGAGAGCCCGAGTTCCCGGCAGGAGGCCAGGCTCCCTCTCGGGTACTTCCCCACGTCCTGTGGATAAGCTCTCCACCTCACGCTAGAAGACCTCAGAAGACTTGGGAAGCAAGGCGAAGAGCGGGCGGGAAGCACAGCCCGTGGTGGTGTCAGCTCCTCTCCACCCCAAGGCGGACGCTCCCACCTAACCCAAAGGAGACGCTAGGCTGAGGAGAGGCCACGTCTCCCCTAAACTAGATGAGGAGGGTCCTTCACGCCGAAGGTCCCTCGTGCCCCTCACGTGACCCTGTGGCAACCCCTTAGCCTATAAAAGGAGGACCAAGGCACGGAGGAGGGGAAGGGGGACGGAGGTCGAACCAAGGCACAAGTTCAACCAGAGCAAGACTAGACTAGGGCTGCGAAGGTAGAGGGAAGGTGATCTCCTCCGGGTCAGGATCTGTCCTTCTTCTACCTCCAGCCAAAACCCTTCCGGGTACCCCATCCGGGAGGTTCCATTGTAAGCCACACTATGAAGAACCCATCAATCCAGACATGCAGGAGTAGGGCTTTTAGCCTCGGGCGGCCTGAACCTGGGTAGCTCCTTGTGTCCCTTTGGTTGCATGCTTTGATCGTGGAGAGGAGAGCTTGATCTAGACTCCGCCCGAGAAGACGATTCTCAGCCTCCTTCGCGCCCCGTGCCGAACCTAAAAGGGGGTATCCTATACTCCCGGTGTCCGTGCATCGAGACACGACAGAAGGAAAACAAAATTGTTGTTCAACCACTTTTTTAACATTACTTGTTTTCAAAATTTTGCGGAGATTTGTTGCAAATATATTTATTTTCTACATGGGACAAGAAATTTTGTTGGAAACTCGTGAATTTTGTTACAATACTCAAGGTAAATCACCAAAGTGGCATTTTCCTCTAAATATCGAGAAACTCGGGTCAACGCGCCAATGCACATTTTTTAGCTTCCAGGTGGCTATAAGTCCCCTCCTTGCTATCCAAGCATTCCATTTCCATAAAAAAAGGGACCAGAAAAATACCGAGTGCATTTGAGTTTGCAAAGGTTCTAGAAGGTCAAAAATACGGAAAACAGGGATTCCTGATTCCCAAACTTAGATACGAAAGAGAGGAGATCTACCACTAATAATTAAAACAACAGTGACAATATGATGCAAATATGCGAGATATTGATCGGGTAAACTACAAAGTTCATATATATATATATATTTTTTTTTTTTTCGATGTATCACCAAGCCAAACATACTCAAACGTGGGTTCCCTCGTCCATCGCCCTCCTCATGCGAGGAGGTTGGATGTTAATTTCATCTTATTTTGGTAGTAAACCATATAATTATATGCTATTATGGAAAAACACTCAAGTTTGATTTTATATTACAATCTTGCAAACCTGAGTGTATATTACCCCACTACCGCCTTGTCGGAGTTCTAACCCAAAAACTGTTTCTAATCTTCCAAAACATGATTTTCACCTTTTCATATTTCTATCTTTGCACAAGTTCCCAACTCACTCATCTTGATGATTTTGAGGAAGTATTGCCGGATAATCCGGCCATTCTTTGCCGGATTATCCTAACCCCAAAATAGTCGGGCTTCATAACCGGATAAACCAAGGCGCGGGCTGTCTAAAGACATAGAGGGGGCGGGTAGGGATTTATTCTACTCCCCGGCCCTAGACCCAATCCCCCAAACTGCTCCTCTGTGGTCTCCTCCTCAAGCTTGTGGCCGGGAAGTCCTGGATCTTCATCTTTGAGGCTTGGGAACTTGCTCAGTAAATCCACGCTCTCCCTCTGTAGGTCTTGCTTTGAACCCTTCAAAATTTTGATATGTTCCAAATCAGCAACATAAGATCTAATAGCACTATTGGGATATGACAAGTGGAGCGCTTGCATAAAAATAAAATTTCTAATAAAGCATCACCATGATCTATGCTTAGGACTTATGTAACGGTTTTACCACTCAACACGTAGGTGAGGAAGTCGATGTAGCACGGAGCAGCAGTGATGTCCTTGTACTAGGCCGACTCCTAGAAAAGCTTGTGGATCCCACAAACTCATTCGTCTTAGCACCACACGTGCAAAGCCTCCACCATATCCACTCGTTCAAGGTGAAATACCGAGTGGCGGACTGCAAGATCTGTTTGCACGACTTAAGACTCAGTGCAACTACGGCTTCCAACAATCGAAATATTGTCGTAACGTTTTGTTGCCCGTGCCCCAGTGGTACATCGAAAAAGTATTGTCAAACTTTGCAGTTTATTATGATATTATTTTGAACTAACCTATTAATAGTTGTAATAGTGCACAAGCTTTTGTTTTACACTTTGATATGCAGCAATTATTTGGATACTGCAAAAAATTTAAAAAGGAGCCTTCGTTATGATGGACTCTGAACTTTCCTGAAATCTATCCCCATGAGACAATTTTTAGAGATTGTCACGGGGAGGTCTGAAGACGATGTCAAATAGTAAAAGTCAAAACGATAAAGTTGTAGGAAATATTCCAGACATAATGATTGATATAAAACACGTCCAAAATGGAATAGGACGAACCTGCAGGCCCGTTTAGTCAAAGGCTCAAATTTGATTTAAGGGATTCCGAAAGTGGATAACAGGATTGCCCCAACTATTGTCATATTTGATCCATTCAACCATGGTTCAACCCTATGTACTCATAGGGACGGACCGAAGACCCTATAAAGGTACTATAGGGGACCAAGAGCACTTAAATCAATAGGGCATTGCTAACCCTAACTTTTCATGCATGCAGCCACCATTGTCACAAATTTTCCCTGGCTCCCATTGACAAAGGGGAGGGCTCATTTACAACATCAAGAAGCCTTGGAGGAAGAAAGCTAAGGGTGTGTTCGTTTTTTGAATGGAGTGGAATGGAATGGTTCCATCAGAATAGAACCATTCCATCAGGGTGTTCGGTTGATTTTGGAAACGGCGGAATGGAACGGGATCAAATTAATCTAAACATGCAATTAATTAGACCCTAATTTGATCTAAACATTAAATTAATTCCTAATTAGACCCTAATTTGGAAACGGTGGAGTGGAACGCGCATGGGAATTGCTGCCGCCGTGCATGGCCTTGGCCGCCGGCCTGCTGGCCGCCCCCGCACCTGGCCGAGACCGCCGCCGCCGCGCCTGGCCTGGCCTGGCTGAGGCCACCGCGCCTGGTCGCGCCTGGTGGTCGCCGCCGCCTGGATCCCGCGTCTGGCCGCGCATTGCCCTGGCAGCCGGCCTGCTGGCCGCGCCCACGCCTGGCTGAGGCCGCCGCCGCGGGCCGCGCCTAGCCGCCTCTGCTGACCGCTGCCGGCTCTGGTGGCCGCGCCTGGCCGCCGTGGGCCGCCGCCGCCGCCTCTGGTGTCCGTGAGGATAGGGACGCGTGAGGGAGAGGGGTTACGTGTGAGGGAGAGGGATTAGCGGCTCGTTCCACTTGGTCCGGCCAAATCGACCGGACGGGGCAATTCCGGATCTGAGAGAAATATTCCTTTTCGTGGAACTAGTTGGTTCCATTCCACTGCACAACTGAACACTGGAATCGGTCCCAGGGATGGAACCGTTCCGTTCCATTCCACCCCATCCCACAACCGAACATACCCTAAGTGGCGGTGCTCCCCTATGATGGCCGGCCAGCGTGGTGGCACCTTGTGAAGGGACACATTTCATATTGGTCAACCACACGCTACCGAGTTTGCTTTCCTAACTACTAACCCAAATTTTACCTTTATAACTACTCAGTTGTAGACTAAAGTTTGAAAGGCCGTAAGTTAGTCGACACACAACTAGTGTCATGTTAAACACATGGCATATACATCATACATCTCTTCTATAAAGGCCCGTAGACTACCCGCCTTCTCCCCCCATCTGCCCCTCCCGGTCATTTTCGTCCGTCCGATTGGTAAAAACGTGCTGCTGTTTCACCTGTGACCGTTGGATGCGGTGAAAACGGTTTTTACTATGCGACCGAGGGGCACAGGCGCTGACCTCTGGGGCCAGTTTCCCGCGGGTCCCCTTTTTCAGCGAGCAAACAGCGCGAGCGTGCGCGTCTCACTTCTTTTGCCTGCAGCCCGCAGCGAGACAAAAACAGCGCCCGCAGGTGAAACCCTAGCCAATCCGCACTCGTCTCTCTCCCCCAATCTCATCTCCTCCCGTGCCTTTCTCCTCCTCCACCTGCCACGCCCGCCGCCACCCCTCCCCCAGCTCTCCTCCACCTCCGCTTCCCCCACCTCCTCCTCCCCTGTTTGCCGCTGCACCTGATGAGGACAGCCCGACGGCGCGTGGACGGCAGAGCAGCAGCGCCTGGGCGTGGCCGTGGATGATGGCTCAGTCGGACGGCGGCCTGGCGGGACGAGGGCGGCGAGGAGGACGGCGGCCCGGACGGCAGCGGCCGCGGGCGTTCCGCTCGACGGCGGCTCAGAAGGAGAGCGGGCGTGGTGGGCGTGAGGAGGGCGGCGGCGCAGACGGAGCCGGACGTGGCGCGCGGTGGCGGGAGCGAGAAGACACTGCAAGAGCCCATCCAAGAGCACCAGGTTCGTCCCCTTGAATCTCATTTTTTTTTCTTTTCCAAAACTAGGTCAGGGTGGCAGGAGCCTATTGAACCTATAAATCCATCTGATCCGTGCCTGTGGTTTGGTAGAGACGAGCAGGGACACATGCTGCTAGGTGATTTGCTGCCTTGATGCCCTTCTCTTCATGTTCTTAGCAATGCCCAGTTTTTCAATGTGTAATTTGGTGCCTTCGGTTCTTCAGTACAGGTTGTCATTGATGCCTATGCCTGAGCAGCAGCTGGAGAAACTGCTGGAGATGTTGCTATGTGGATCTGCTGTCAGAGCTGGAGAAGCAAGGTGAGGTGATATCATCCACTATTTCTTCCTCTATTTGGCCATAAATGTGTCATGCTTTTCTATACCAATGCCATCATTTGTTTTGCTCATATTTTATATTATTCATTTGAAGAATATTGTCAGATAATTGTTGAACCGAGGAGACAACCCATTAATTTTTTCCTCGGTTACATGCAGAATCAAGAATCAGTTCATCCGAATAACATTGCAAGTTAATTGTTGAACCGAGATAGAACTTTACTAATTTATGTGGAATCGGTCTTTCTTTTTGTAGATTTTGTTAGCCTCTAATGCATCTGTAACTTTTGTCTTCATTGTCTTTAGATCTGTCGGTGAGGTACGTCATGACGGTTTTGTGGTCCGCCACAAAAATTGTTGGTCCAAGCCCCAGGTGATAATGCTTTTGTTATTTATATTTTAGGTGAATGGATTGTTACTTGATTTGATTTTGGTTAGAATCGAGTTTTTCTGTTTCTGAAATTTTGCCTCTGGTTTATATGTTTAGATGTATTTTGTGGCAAGAAAATGAAGTTAAATAGAAGATTGGACCAATATCTTGCTATTCGAGGAGGTAATGGTTGGACTATTTTGAATCTGGACTATAGTGCAAGTTGGGGATCTTTCCTCATTTTTCCAAAGAAAATTACTCTTGCAGCTATATCCTACCGTGCTTTGTTTTCTTGCACTGCAGATTCATTGTGTACTGGAAAATGACTTTGTGATGCATTATATATTTATCATTTACAGGAAATGCACAATCTGCATATGACATAATTAGCATCTGATGGATATGCCTGAGGCTTTTGAAATGGAGTTCATCTATCTCATCTAAAAGGTAACGATTTTAAATGTCAAATTTATCGTGTTTGTGTATGTGCTTTCCTTGCATAGTTGTGAGTTTCAGTTCCAAAAAGAGAATTAAAATTGTTGTTATTACTTCCCTTTATTGTTCTCTTGCTATCCTACATTTCTAATATCTATTTTCCATAATATATTTAATATCACCTAAATCTGTACATGAAGATAGCTTGTGGGAATAGGGTCTATTGTCATCTGCATCATGCAGCAGAGATTTAGAACAATGAGTAAGTTGTACTTCCATACAGTAACAACTAGATCTGCATTCCAAAATAAATTGCTTCAATGGATTTATTTCTGAGAAAATAATAGCATTTTGAGAAGTTAAAGGTATTCTTTGTGCATTCCAAAACTATACAACATTATTTAGCTTTTGGTTTGTTCAGTGATTTAGGTTGAGAATAAATAAACACATTTAACTGTGATTTTCGAATAAATAAACACATTATTTAGCTTTTGGTTTGTTCAGTGATTTAGGTTGAGAATAAATAAACACTTTTGGTTTAACATAAAAATGGCGCTACTTGATTTAACATAAAACAAGGTTGCTTAACACTGCTAATTCTGGAATGTAAAGCTTGTGTCTGAAGGTGCCATTGTGGTTGGATTTGATGACAGTGCCTATATATGTTGGTATTAATTGTTGTTTATATGCAACATGTTTTGTTCTGTCTACGCCGGCAAGCCGTGATAGGTTCCGCCTTTAATTTTCTTTACATTTTGCAGATCGTTTGCTGTACAGTAGAACCCTTTGGGACAGGACACATGGCACCAGCGTCCTAGCACTGCCTTTTGGGACATATGTGCTGCTCAGGATGCCTTCCACGGTTGATCGTGCATCTGGGCCATGCATCCGTGCTGCTTCGACGTACTAACTCAGCGTTGTTCCTTGACCGTATGTGGTTCAGGTGTTATTTATCCTACCGATTGTTTATGTGTTATGCCCATATGTTGTTTCGCATGTTTGTTTCCACAAGTACCTGAAGTAAGAATTGCATGGGCATATCCATTTTATGCTTAATTTTCCTTCCTCTTAAATGTTTCAGGTATGATGCTTGGGTCATATACAGTTTCTAAATGTTTCAGATATGATGCTTGGGTAATATACATTGTTTCCGTTCTGCATGGCATGGGTGGGAGGGCCTGGTGCTGTGGTTGTGAGCTTGAATGGCCCAGCGACTAACTTGGCAGCACAATTTAGATGTTCGGTGTGGATAATGTGAGTTGCTCTATGTTGTTGTGGAAACATTTCATTTTCTTTATTCCTACATTTTTCTGTCATATGGTGCATTTGGATATGAAAATGGTTTTCCTCTTTAATATTCATGTCATGATAGTGCTCGAAATTTCTGTTTTTTTTTTCTTCAGGCAGGAAACACATATTGATTTTTTGACCACCTTTAAGTATTATATGTGCAAATACACCTTTAAGAATTGTGGCAGAAAACTCACTGATATTGACTGTGAGATTGTATTATGAATTAATGGTTGATAACAACTTGCTTACCTGCACTGTTGCTAGCTTTGTTTCTTCCTACCTACAAATTTTGTGATTCCACAATCCATGATAACTTTGGGCGCGTAGAAGCATGTTTAATGCACATACTTGCTAGCTTTGTTTACTCTTTGGGGTGATCATGTTGTTGAGTTTGACGCGGACGAGTCCATGCTATGGGTGAAAACTGAAAAGGGACTGGTTATTGCTATCTTTTTAGCTATTGTGCTATTGCTTTAATCGTTGTTTTACTTATCTTGTATCTATATCATAGATATTTGAATGGTTGCTTGCCGCCGTCAGAGCAGTGACTGTGCAGATAAATGTTCAGAAATAACCACCTTTGAACAGGTTTGTTCTTAAGGAAGTCCCAACTCCCAAGTGATTTATCTTTGTAATGTCTATTTATATAATTTCATCTGATTTTTACTCTTACTGGTACCACCGTTACACGCTACAATTCTATGTATGCATGGTGGTCAGATGTTGGTGGCTAAACTATGTAAGTTGTTCGAATGCAGTTCAGAGATACAATGTATCTTTCATGTGAGACACCATGCGCCAGTTTTAGCATAGAGTCGATATTGAAAAGCCTATTGTTCTGATCGCTGAGTAAATGCCTTTCTTCACAAACTTATGGACTGTATAGGTCCTGACCTGGTCGTTTGCATGGCATATATATATTTTTTAAATAGTTGAAAACGTGTTTGCAGCTCCATATTTTAACTGAATGTATATTCCTTAGTTAAATTGTTTGTTAGCATGTCCTGTAAAACAAGAATGTTTGAAGTTGAAACTATATCCTGAGTGCATTGAACTTACCTTCATTCCTGAGAGATGAACTAGAAATATTGTCCTCGGTGTATAAACCTTACCTGATTCATTCACGTGTTCATCGTTTAAGATTTCCGATGTAGTGACTGAGAAACATATTTCTGAATTTTGAATTTGTGTGACATGAAACACCTTTCCTTTTATGTGATCAGATTCGCAAGGTTCGCAGCTGTAGAATTTTTTTTATCAATCACAGTTGCTCCTATCTCTGCTATCTATGGATCTTGACATTGACACCATTCTCTGCTATCTGGTACATAGGATCACGGGAACAATTTGGGGATGTACCAAGTATTTTGGAAAACTTCACTGAGTTTTGTAGGAAGGAAGAATATATGTATAAAGCCATTAGATATTAGAATGTACTGTGAGTTTTCTGCAGTTTTGGCATGTCCTAATCAGATGTTGGCATTTAATTCTCAGTCAAGACTGTCATATAGCTCGGCTGTGAACTTATTTACTTGATGTGTAATGCTTCTTAGTATTGTTTACCATGTTTTTCAAAACAAAAAGTGCCCTACCTAATTATTACTCATAATATTATCGCTTGAGTTGTGTCAACATGTACGAAAATTTTCCTTTTATTTATTATGCAAAGAGGTGATCTTAGGAAAACAAAGAGATCCTATTCAATACGGTCTTGCTTCTGGTAGTTGCGCAGGTGCGCAACGGGTCATCTTTTCGAAAAAATGTTCATCTTTTCGAAAAAAGTCCTTCCAAAAAATGTCTTGGTAAGTTTCAGCTTTTCGATTTCATATGCATGATTAATATTCAGGAGTGTCTTGGTACCCACACTTTTGGGATTCTCCTTCACTATTTTGGTGCAGTCTTCATATATATTGTATTCTGACATCTCTACTTTTTTGACCAATTCTGACATCTCTGCTTGATTTGGGTACAAAAACACTATGGCCATTCAATCATGTAACTGAGTCTGACGGGGACTGTCCAGTGAGGATAAAAAACTCCTTTGTGGGAATATTTAACTGTTGATTTATTTCTGAGTGGATACTATTCTTGCCATGATAAGCTTCACTCTGGCAGTCCCACAAGCCCCAGGTGAATACATCCTCACTTTTGATTTCTCATCATGAATGCAGATATGCATTTCCAAAAACCTTTTATTGTTCAAATAAAAATTGCAATGTTCATTCTATTTATCTCTCTATTTCTATATAATCTACGTTAGTTCGACAGCTTCGGCTTGTTCTTTTTTCATGTAACTGAATATGGCTTCAGTATATAAGACACAGAAAAGGTCGTGGTTTGTAATATGTGCTACTGATGATCTGGGCAACTATTTCCTATAGTTTCCCAAGTTAAATGGATTCCTTCATATTTAATTGTCCATTCTTGGTTGGTGAATATATATTTGCTAGAATCAAGAGTTGCCGAAATATCTCTGGCCGATGACAATTAGTAACAATCTATCTATTAAATAAAATAAATGCAATTTAGTGCCAGTATGCATAATCCCAGTTAATAGCTAATTACGACAGTCCCTCTTTTTAATTTGCAAGGCGATGACTTCGGAATAGGTTGCCAAACTTTTCTTGTCAAAACAAATTCCGGCAAGATTTTCTTGTTGGCGTTAGTTGTGGGCTGTTCCTTCGTGTTACACCCTACTCTTGGAAGTGCCACCTAGCATTCATGGGAGTTCTCTGATGGTCTAGAAAAGCACCCTGATACACGCGTCCGTCGTCGATGAATGCACCCTGTCGGTCTCCTGCTTTTCATGACATGATGTTTCTTTTGTCTTTGACGTGTATTTGCTGAAAGCTAATTGGTGTTATTGGCTGATTTTAGTTTTTTTTTTTGGTACTTTGGGTTGCTGCAGAACTATAACACAGAAATGGCTATTTGACAGCTCCTCTGTCAGTATTTCTGTTCTTTTTTGTACAAGGTAGCTTGCTTCAGCAATGGCACACTTCTTTTTTGTGAAAGGTAGCTGGTTGACTAGGCCGAACTGAATGCTGAGCACCGGAGAAAGGATGGTGTGTTTTTAATTCAAGCCAGCTTCTCCGGTAATGAGATTATCGTCGTCTCCGATGAAGACTAGGGGAATGATTACTGTTTTTAGGTGTTCAGTTTCTGAGTGTCACATCGTCGGTCAGTTTATGTTTTATGAACTGTGTATGTACATCTATGTTCTGTTCTGGACATTAAGCCTAAAATTGGTTTGTTATTGGTACTGCAGCACTGCTGCACTACCCAGTGTACTTACTCCTTTGTACTGGAGCAGGTTTTATGGTAATCAAGCTATCTGTTTCTGTTGTGTTCTTTGGCCAGTTTAAATGACAATTTTTTAGGTGGATATGTTAATTAGGAATACTTATGCTATACCTGTTGGACTATAGTTCATGTTTCGAAGAGGTCGCTTCAACATTTTCAGCTTAACAAACATATATAATCGATATGTTAGAGTGTGCATTAAAACTGGAGTTTCTTATGTTACTTCTTCTCATTCTCTTTTTGTAACCGAGATAAACCATTAAGGACTGATCATAGATTGCATAGCATATGTATGCATGCAGTTTATATTATTTTATTGTGAAATGGTGTCTAATAAGATGTCCTGCTTTTGTGACCTCAAATGCCGACAATAAGTTTTACTGCATAAGTTTACTGCATAAGTTTCAGCATAAGTTTCAGCAATATTGCTTTTGTTGCGTGCCATCATCAGAGCAAGGACTGTACGGGGATACCACTTCATAGTGAGTTCAACTATTTGTTTAGGATAATGAGTGTTGTTACTAAGCTGAACTAGATGTTTTGATTGCGTCAGTTGTTGTTACCAATGAAATCTGGACAACAATGTTGAAAGTAGTTGTCACTCAGGCAAGAGCATGAAGCTCAAATAAACTCAGTGAACGATGTTTGTTCAGATAAGCTTCATACGTTCTCCCTTGAAAAATCATTAAAAGTAATTTGGTCATGTTGGGGCCAGATAGACTAATGTTCTTAATCATATCTTGCCCTTTTCCTGTTATTGTTAACCATTTGCTGGTTTTCTTTGTAGTCCATCTCATCATTAGGTGTAAACATTCATTATGAAATAAATAACTAATTATGAATTCTCTGTTTCAATAGATGGAAGTTTTATCACTGCCATGCCTAAATTTTACACGCTTACCCTTGCCTACATCTTCGTGGCTTATCTGATTACTTATCCATCATTATGCTTCCAGTAGCTAGCTAATGGGCCTTTAATTAATAGTTCTTCACTCACTGCATGGGATTGACATGCTTGCCTTTTCATGGATGTACTCATGGTTGGGGCAATGAGGAGCCTTATGAGCTCATAAGAATATGTATTACATTGCCTACTTTTCTTGATTGTGTTCTAAAGTGCAAAAAATATGCTATGCATTTATGATATTTATGTTTGATGAGTAAACCCGTCATTGTTTGTGGAGGAACACATTTTTTGTATTTGAAACTTGAATTATAACAAACTCGTGTATTTCTTACCTTAGTAAAATGTAACAGTTGATGTGCTAGATCATTTGCTTCTAGACTGTCAGGGTTTCCTCTTTACTGATTGAAAATTTGTAAAAGACATCACTGAGGCGAAGTTTGTTGCATGTAGAACTTGGATAGGAGAGAAGTTAATCTGAAGTAAGTATGGGCCAACAAGGCCATGATAAATCAAAGAAAGTCAATCAGATACAGTGAAAACTAAATTGCTTGTTGACCATTGCTTACATTTTGTGTGCATGCTTAATTGCTGGTATTGTATTTTCTACAAATGATATGTAGTCTGAATGCTTGATAAATTTCCGGGTAAAAATCAATATGGCTGTTACCTTCGATGATCCTCATGACATCATATAATATCCAATGAAGCTGATTCAGCTTGGTTATTTTCCTATATGGATGTAGACTAGGTCACAAGTAATGAGGACACCTTTAAACGAGACAGTATATATGCACAATCAGTTCATAAAAGTATTTATCTTTAGTTGTTCGTATTATGTTTGGTGATGTATATTCAGTGAGTTTATTTGTTCCCTAAGATTATTAACCTTTAAGTTAACCGTGTGCTGCATGTTCAGCTCAGCAGCTCAACTCATGAAGTGGTGAGCATAAACATAGCACCAAAGCTATGGTGGTGCTACGTGTTGCCGCACTTGGAAAAGGCGCATGGTCGGAACCACCAGCCGAGTAGGTTTGTATGACCAGCGGCAGGAGCAGCGGCATTTAGTCGCTTCTAGAAATTATTATCTGCCAGTCTTGATTCTTGAATATGCTTTGGTCTCTAGCATAATCTATGGACCATATTGCAGCACAGTTAAAAAGTGCTCATTGAATATAAGATTTGGGGCCATGGTATGTCTCCTCCTGTTATGTCCTTGCTTGCATTTTAAACGCAGACATGTTTGCAATTTGTTCCTTTTACGGATTGATAAAGCATGTCACATCAATGTAAAGTGTTGTTTATTAAACTAAGAGACAATATATGTACTACATGATGTGCTTAAATCTGGTTATCAGATAGTATTCAAATATTATTGAAACAACTGAGTACAGAGATTTAAATTATTTGCACTTGCAGTAGGTACTTCTATTTTCCTATTGCAGCTATAATATATATATATGTCCAACAAATATTTGATAACTGAATTACTGACCACATGATCTATCCTCGCATGTATAATGATTTTCCATTCAAATAACTAATTGCAATTATGTGCCTTTGTGATCATGTGCGATATTCCTTACCGGAGTTTCAGTACAATCCTTCGTTTTATTTTGAATTTGGGCAAGATAAATTGTTTATTTCTTTTCTAAGTTGTCTCCGAGATGATTATTCAGAGCATACTGGAACAAAGAACCATCTAGCGCTTTGAATTTATTTTGGCTTTTGGTAATATCTATTCTGACACTTGATGGGTTCTCATGTCTAATTCATGGTCTATATTAGCTGAGAATCTACAGCTTGTTTGTATTTCTGCAGACCATCCTGCTGTGAACCACGTATGCTATTATGCTCATCTAAAAAAAAGGTCTGGTATTCTGCTCACCTAAAAAAGATCTATCCTGCTCATCTGAAAAAAAGATCCGGTATTCTGCTCACCTAAAAAGGGTCTGGTATTCTGGTCATTTAGCCCATCGTACAAATCTTGGATTTGTAATATTTGGTCTTCAATCTTTCACAAGTTCTTTTGCATATGAAATCACACTCCTGAATTATATATAAGACCTGTTAGAAGCATCGCTCGCGGACAGAGACGGGATCATAGTTGGAAGTGCAGTTATTGGAGATGCCCCCTGTCTGCACTAGCTTACTGATGTAACAAACTGAACTTTTAGTGCTCCTCTTTTGTGACGTTCTGCATGTGTTAGTATGTGAAGCTACCGTCCTTATAGTCCATGTGTTAGTATCTTTTGATTTTTAAGGTAGAACTTATGAAATATTCTCTCGCTTTAGCCATTTTTACCGGTTTAAATCCACTTTTAATAGATGTGTCATGCAAACTGCTTCAGTAATTTCAGGTTAGTATCCATCTGCAACCGAGCTTAATGAGTGCCATATCGAACTGAAAATGATCGTCAATTACCTGTCTGAAATCGGGTTAATTTCAATCAATGATGGGTAATGAAACAATGAGTCTCTATGACAACAATACAGCCTTACTTCCGGTAGTTGCGCAATCGTGCAATGGGTTGGTTTTCATATGTCACAGAGTTTAGTAAATCCAAAAAACAAAACCTCTATCAAATTATAGTAAGCAAATCAAAGAAAACATACGAAAACAATATATTCTTTACATCAGGTAGTTGCGCAGTCGCGCAACGGGTCATCTAGTTAGACTAACAATTGACAACAACTCGTTGTGTTTAAACTGTTGGCCAGTTCGATTTAGTAAACTCATTTACAACACATGTACTATTGGATTGGCATCATCATGGGCATGACTTGTGAAACCAATTAACCAGTTAAGTCGTATACTTGTCAACGATATGTGTTCACATAATCTTATGATTATAATCAATCTGGGGCAATCGGTACAAGCATCATACAATATATAGTTTTTGAATCGCGTACGTATTCGATAATGCATACCCCCTCCGTTCCTTGTGTTAGAGTTCGGTCTAGATACGTGGTGTGCTTGTATGCCGCCCGTATTCGAGTTGTACTCGTATTGTACTGTTATGCACCGTATATATAAAGAGATCATCGGGTGCTGGCTTTGCCACACCGAAACCCTAAACTCAATTTGGTATCAGAGCCGATTTAGCTCTTCCTTCCGCGTCGCCGCCGCGAGCTTCTTTCCGCGCCGCCGTCGCGAGCTTTCCTCCGCGCCTCCGCCGCGAGACCAACTCCACGCCGTCGTCGCAAGGTCCCGTCTGCGCCGTCGCCGTGATGTCTACCTCCCAGCTTCAGCTCTCGCAATCAGCCGGCGCGATCATCTCCTCGCCCGCTGCGCCCATGTCGTCGTCGATCGCGCCGCCGTCTCCCGTGCGTCTCGACTCCGGCAACTTCATGCTATGGAAAGGGGCTCGTCCTTCCGAACCTCTCTGGTGCGGGCCTCCATGGATACCTCGATGGCTCCGAGGCAGCGCCCGCCAAGACGATCAAGCAGGGTACAGGAGCTGCTGCGATCGATGCTCCTAACCCAGCATACCACCAGTGGTGCATCACGGACCAGCGTGTCCTCGGGTTCTTGCGCAGCTCGATGGAACCTGACGTCGCGTGTCAGCTCATTGGCTGCCCGACGGCTACAGCAACATGGGAAGCTGTCCACACCATGTTTGGAGCCCAAAGCCGCGCCAATGTGCGCCATATTCGTCGCCAACTTCAGCAGCTGCGGAAGGAGGAGATGACCGCGGCGCAATACATGCATAAGATGAAGGCTCTCGCCGACATCATGGCGGCGGCAGGAGCTCCCATCTCGGATGACGACCTCGTCGACTACATCATCACCGGCCTTGGCTCGGCGTTCAACGCGATCGCCGCTTCACTTACTGTTGGTAATCGCTCGGTGTCTTATTCCGACTTTTACTCTCACATTCCCTCTTTCGAGGCTCTTCAGATGCAGCAAGCTCAGGTTGCGGAGTGGTCATCATCGGCAAACGCCGCATCGCGGCCCGGCTCCTTCAACAACTCTAGCCGGCCGCGCATCCCAGATTCATCCCCGGCCACGTATGGCGGGGGTCGCCCCGCTGAGAACATCTCCTACCAGCAGGGGCAGAGCCGCCCGTACAACGGCGGCCAACAGTCTAGCGGCTATGGTGGCGGGAACGGCCCCAACACCGGTCGCAAGAAGCAGCGTCCACGCTGCCAGATTTGTGGTAATTGGGGGCACTTCGCCACCGAGTGCCGCAATCGCTACAATCAAGACTTCCGTGGGAACAACCAGCGTTCTGGAAACGCTGCTGCCACAAGCTCCACCGCCACTCCTCCCTGGTTGATGGACACCGGGGCTACGGATCACTTCACAAATGATCTCGAACGCCTTCATATCCATGAGCGCTACGGTGGGAAGGACAACGATCAAGTCGCCAACGGTGCAGGTTTGTCTATTTCGCACATTGGTCATTCGTCTTTAGCCGGTTCACCTCTCCACTTGAACAATGTTCTTCATGTCCCAAATATCCACCAGAATCTTCTTTCCATTTATCGTCTAGTTTGTGATAATGACGTGTTCGTTGAATTTCACCGTCATTTTTTCTGTGTTAAGGACAAGGCCACGAGGAGAATTCTTCTTCACGGTAGGAGTCAGGATTGCCTCTACCCAATACCATATAGTCACGCCCCACCCTCTTCGTCGTCTCGCCAGGCTAGCTCGAGTGTCAAGGTCTCGTCGTCCCAGTGGCATCAACGTCTCGGTCATCCTTCGAATAATGTAGTACACAATATTGTTACGCAACATAAGTTGCCTTATCTTCCGTCAGACAATTCTGTTTCAGTTTGTGATGCTTGTCAGCGTGTCAAGAGTCATCAGTTATCTTATAATTTATCTGAACGTGTGTCAACTATGCCTCTTGAGTTAATTCATTCTGATGTTTGGGGTCCGGCTGTTGCATCTTCTGGCGGTTACAAATACTACGTTAGTTTTATTGATGACTATTCGCGTTTCTGTTGGATATATCTTCTCAAAAACAAGTCAGATGTCAAGCAAGTTTTCTATGCTTTCCAGGCGCATGTTGAGCGCCTTTTGGATGCAAAAATTAGGTGTGTTCAGTCCGATTGGGGTGGTGAGTACCATAGACTGCATCATTACTTTCAGCGCAGCGGTATCTCTCATAGAGTGTCTTGCCCTCACACATCCCAGCAGAACGGTGTTGCAGAACGCAAACACCGACATCTTGTAGAGACCGGCCTGGCTCTCCTTGCACATTCCTCGGTTCCGTTACGGTACTGGGATGAAGCTTTTCTGACCGCGTGCTACCTCATAAACCGCATGCCCACACCTGTTCTCCAAAAGGATACACCTATTCACCGCCTCCTTAAAGTTCCTCCAGACTACGGTTTTCTTCAAACTTTTGGGTGCGCTTGTTGGCCTAGCCTTCGCAAGTATAATGCGCATAAGTTAGATTTTCATTCCAAACTTTGCGTGTTTCTGGGCTACAGTGCCATGCATAAGGGATATAAGTGCTTAGACCGGTCCACGGGACGGATTTACATTTCTCGTGACGTCGTTTTCGACGAGTCTGTTTTCCCTTATGCCACTCCTGGTGTTCAGGTTGATCTTACTACTCTTTATGAGGCCATATCGTTTCCCTCATCAGAAGCGGCTACGAGTGAACATGTGCGCAAATATGACTTATCGTACTTGTCTTCTAATTTTCCTGTGGCAGCAGATGCATCTTCCTCGCAGGGTACAGGAGCTGAGACCGATTCTGTGATCGACGTCCCTCCTGCTCGCATGGCTCCTGTAATTGACGTGCATGGGGGCACAGCTCCCCGCGAGACTGGGCCTATTCTTCAGGCCTCGGACCCTGCTCAGCCTGGTTGCGGCCCATCACCGGCCTCCGCAGCTGAGCCATCATCGGCCTCTACAGCCGAGCCAACTGGGCTGCCGCTTTCGGCCCATCATCAGCAGCAGTTCGCGTCGCCAAATGCTGGGATTACTCCAGCCGCGACGCCATCGACTGCTGTCACTGCTCCAGCTCCGACGTCTACTGCTGCTCCTGGCCACACCATGGTCACCCGCCTGCGAGATAATACTCGCTGGGAAAAACAGTTCACGGATGGTACCGTGCGGTACGACGAGCGGCGTCGTGCATTCTTTGCAGCCCCAACTTTGCACCGGGATGCGCTTCGCGAGCCGGCGTGGCGATCAGCTATGGCGGATGAATTCTCTGCCCTCTGTAAAACGGGCACCAGGACCCTGGTTCCTCGACCACCTGGAGTCAAAGTTGTGGGCAGCAAATGGGTGTTCAAGACAAAGCACAAGCCTGATGGTTCTATAGATAAGCACAAAGCGCGCCTGGTTGCCCGTGGTTTCACTCAGCAGCACGGCATTGACTACGGTGACACCTTCAGCCCAGTTGTCAAGCCAGCGACTATTCGTTTGGTTCTCTCGCTTGCCGTATCCCGAGGTTGGACACTTCGCCAGGTTGATGTTAGCAATGCTTTTCTGCATGGGTTCTTGTCTGAGGATGTTTACATGCAGCAACCGCCTGGTTTTGAAGATGATCGCTACCCCTCACATGTTTGTAAGCTGCAGCGTGCTATTTATGGACTTAAGAAGTCTCCTCGAGCGTGGTATGCTCGCTTGAGTTCCCTACTACATGAGTTGGGGTTTGTTTCCTCGAAGGCGGATACGTCCTTATTCATCTTCTCTCAAGGTGACGTGCGCATCTTCATGTTGGTCTACGTTGATGATATTGTTATTGCTGGTTCCAGTCCTGTTGCAGTTGATCGGTTGGTGCGATCTCTCTCCGACGCCTTTCCTATCAAGGATCTTGGTGTGTTGGAATATTTTCTCGGACTTGAAGTGACTTACAATTCTGGGGGCATGGCCTTAACTCAACGTAAGTATGCACTTGATCTCCTGCATCGTGTTAGTATGGAGAATTGCAAGCCCACTTCCACTCCGTTGTCAACTACGGAGCGTCTTGCTCGTGATACTGGTGCATCTCTGGGTACTGAAGACTCTTTCCGGTATCACAGTGTTGTTGGTGCACTTCAGTACTTGACTCTCACACGTCCAGATATTTCCTTTGCTGTCAACAAGGTGTGTCAGTTCCTCTCTCAGCCTACAGAAGTGCACTAGGAAGCTGTTAAGCGTATTCTACGCTATGTCAAAGGAACTCTGGACACAGGGTTGACTATCCACAAGTCTTCTTCTGTGGGTATCAGCATTTTTACAGATGCAGACTGGGCAGGTTGTCCTGATGATCGTCGGTCCACTGGAGGTTTTGCAGTCTTTGTGGGATCAAACCTTGTCACGTGGAGCTCGAAGAAACAACCCACTGTCTCTAGATCCAGTACAGAGGCAGAGTACAAGGCACTAGCCAATGGAGCTGCTGAAGCTATGTGGGTGGAATCTCTACTCAAGGAACTTAGAGTTTCTCAGCAGCGTGTCCCCATTTTATGGTGTGACAACTTAGGGGCTACCTACCTAACAGCAAATCCGGTGTTTCATGCTCGTACTAAGCACATTGAGATAGACTTCCATTTTGTGCGAGAGCGAGTCGCCGCTGGTGCTCTAGAGGTGAGGTTTATCTCTTCAGGTGATCAATTGGCTGATGTGTTTACCAAACCAGCCACACGACAGATGCTAGACCGTTTTAGAACCAATCTAAATCTTGTATGTAATAGTTTAGATTGAGGGGGTGTGTTAGAGTTCGGTCTAGATACGTGGTGTGCTTGTATGCCGCCCGTATTCGAGTTGTACTCGTATTGTACTATCGTGCACCGTATATATAAAGAGATCATCGGGTGATAGCTTTGCCACACCAAAACCCTAAACTCAATTCCTTGATGTAAGGTCCCTAGGTTTTGAGAAAAATTCTCAAATATAGTGTACTTCGGTCCTATACTCATATAAATATATATTTTCACATATTTGATTATGTTTCCTTATCTCATACAAACACCTCGTACAATTGTTTCCTCCATGAGCATTCTTTAATTTTCGTGCCAAAATTTATACACCCTATAGGAACGTGTAAACTATGCTTCTCTGATAGCAGTTTGGATACAGAATTCGATCAGAGATACACATATTAGTTCAAGCTGATCTCACCGAGATCCAGGCTAACTAGTTCATCCACGGCACTGCCGTTCTTCCTTACTTCCTAGCCAAGTCTCACCTACTGCGTTACGTGCATCAAATAGCTCTCGGGTCACTCATTCTAGTTTACAAGGCTCTTTTGGCCCATCTTTGGCCTGCAAGCCGTGCTGGAGGCCTAGCTGCTTGCTTGGGACGTTCCCTCTTCGCATCTCCATCAGGTTTAGCATCAGTTTTAGGTACAAAGGAGGATAGGTCGTTGACATCCCCCCTTCCTTGAAACGCTGCTTGTCCCCAAGTAGGCGCGAACAGGAAGCTTTGCTCCAACGCCTCCAGATCTTCCCAATTAGCCAACGAGTCCGGGAGCCACTCCACTAGACCAGGACTTGCACAATTGTTCGATGTCCTTGCTGACGAACACGACGTTGCAACACCTACAGTGGAACCTGAAACACTACATCGGGCGAAGGCAGCTGAGAGATTACCTTTTGTCGTGGACCCAAACAAGGTTTCAGCTACGACACATGGAACACATGATGGATGCGGCTTCATGGTGGCAGCTCCAGCTTATAAGCAACCTTCCCAATGCGCTCAATGACAGTGAAAGGTCTAAAGAACTTGAACGACAACTTGTGTTTTGTTCTGTGCTGCACCGATTTTTAGATGTACGGTTGGAGTTTCAAGAATACCTTGTCCCCAGTTGTAAAAGATCTCTCAGTACGCTTCTTATCTACACGACTTCTCATTCTTTTTTGCATCCTGAGGAGTTGCTGCCTGACAGAAGCTTGGATCAACGAGCGTTCGAATAACCACGTATGTACATCAGTTGCAGCAATGCTGTCAGAAGTAGTAACCCCGAAGTAGCGCGGCTGTCGCCCATAAATCACTTCAAAAGAAGACTTCCGTAGAGAAGAACGCCAATTGGTATTATACCAAAATTCACATAGAGCGACCCATTTTGACCACTGTTCAGGATGGGCACTAATAAAACACCTGAGATAACACTTGATAGACTGATTAACCCTCTCCCTTTGGCCATCTGTCTCGGGATGGTACGCAGTACTAAGTCGCAAATCTGTGCTAGTGGAACAAAAAACGGACTGCCAGGATTGAGTCGTAAACACTGGGTCATGATAAGAAAACTAGGGTGAGTGGCATACCATGGAGCTTGTAAATATTGGTGACAAATAGGTCTGTGACCATGCTGGTAGCTAGTGTAGGGGTGCTTCAACGACGTAAAACGGGCATATTAATTTGGAGAACTTATCAACCACAACCAACAAGTAGTTATAACCAGAAGAGGGTGGGGGCCGTCGATGAAGTTCATCGTCACCATCTCCCAGGGGCCCGACGGTACTGGCAATGGTCGAAGAATACCAGCTGGAAATGTGCGCTCCGGCGCCTGCTGGCACACATGGCATTGGCGGACAAACTGTTTCACCGCCGCCTTCATTCCAGGCCACTTGAATAGGCTATGCAATCGTCTATACAAAACAGGGAAACCTGAATGTCCGCCAACCGGGCTACTGCGGAAGGCGCCCATGATGGTTTGCTGCAATTGCAAATCCTTTCCCACCAATATGCGGTTGTCATAACGCTGCAATCCATTACGCAATGTGAAGTGAGTCTCCAACAAGGTATCGAAAGTCAATTTCTGCAACAGACGTTGTGCGTGTTCATCTACAGAGTAGTTGTCAGTAATTTTGTCGAGCCAACTCGGTGGAACTTTGGAAATAGAGATAATTTCCGACGAAGATGGTGGCTTGCGAGATAAAGCATCAGCAACGTCATTGTGGATGCCCTTCTTGTACACCAATTTACATTGTAAACCCATCAATTTTGTCAACGCCTTCTACTACCAGTCAGTGTGCAGCCGTTGGTCTGTCAGGTGGGTGAGGCTCTTGTGGTTCGTGTGTATTATGAACTCAGCCATTTGAAGGTAAGGTCTCCATTGCTACATGGCGAGAAGGATGGCCAAGTATTCCTTTTCATACATCGAGAGTCCCCTGTTGCGTGGAGTCGTGGACCCAGAGCTCAGCTGACGTAAGCGAGCGGATGGCCACGCTGAGATATGACAGCGCCAATGTCGTGATCACACACGCTAGTCTCAATTGTGATTTGGCAATAGAAATCTGGCAGAGCGAGGACTGGCCCAGTGATCAACGACTGTTTCAGTGTTTGGAAAGCCTCCTCTGTCGTGGAGGGTTCATATGAATAATGCTCCTTTCTTCAGGAGTGCAGTAAGTGGCACGCTAATCAGGGCATACGGGGCAATGAACTTATGGTAGTAGCCCGTGATTCCCAGATAAGCACGTAACTCGTTTAGATTTGTCCGTCTTGGCCACGAACGAATGGATTCAATTTTTGATACGTCGGTGGAGACACCCGCAGCTGATATCACATGGCCCAAGCAAGCAATTTTTTCTTGAGTAAATGGACATTTAGATAATTTCACTTGCCATTTGTCCTTGCGCAGAATTTCCAACATTGTCCTCAAGTGCTCCAAGTGCTCTTCATACGACGATTTGTAGATTAGGATGTCGTCAAAGAAAACAAGTGCGTATTTCCTCAGCACTGGTGCTAGAGAGGAGTTCATTGCACACTGGAAGGTAGCTGACGCGCCTGTTAGTCCGAAGGCCATCACCTTGAATTCATTATGCCCTTCATGAGTTTGAACACCGTTTTAAATTCCTCTCCAGGCATGAGTCTGATCTAGTGATAACCAGCTCGGAGATCCAATTTGGAAAACCATTTTGCGCCGGCGAACTCATCGAGGAGCTCACTATCAGTGCATTTAGATGACTAAAATCAATCACTGGTCTCCAGGTTTTGTCAGATTTTTGCACCATTATCACAGGTGAAGCAACCATCATCACAGGTTTTTGTCAGGTTTATAACTTTAAACTTACGAATACGTTGGGAAATATTGCATGCCCAACCAAGGACGATGGTTGTATCAACCGAGGGCCACGATGCTGTAAGCGGTGATCGCCGGTGCTGCGACGAGCTTCGTCCTTGACGATACAGCGATGCATTTGCTGCCCGAGCGTGTTGGAGACGAGAAGAAGCAAGGTTCTTTTCATCCTCCTTCCTCCGAATCAGTTGGGACAGCTAGGGTCCACCCACATAGTATAGTAGGGAGAAAAAAACGACTTCTTAGATCAGGGAGACCTTCTATAGCTGCTGTAAAAGGATTATTGGGGACGGCAGGAAAACTCGTTTCTGGGAAGATTCATGGGTTGGTTCGAAGCCTCTGTGTCAAAGCTTTCCTAGGCTTTATAACATCTGCTATACTCATAATGTTACTGTTAATAAAGTAATTGGGAGTAATTTTGACTGTTTAAAGTTTAGAAGGTTTTTCCGTGAGGAGACCAAAGAGTTATGGTGTAAACTTGTAGATACGTGTGCTCATGTGAGGTTAACTGATTCACCAGATAGGGGTGAGCTGGTTGTTAACTAAGTCTGGGTTTTTTTCTGTAAAGTCTTTATATGCTTTTATTTCTGCAAAAAGAGTGTCCTTTCCTTATAGAAAAATGTGGAATCTCAGACTTCCTCTGAGAATCAAAGTCTTTTGTTGGCTGCTGATCAGAGACAAAATTCCGACCAAAGAAAATTTGAAGAAAAGAGGGTGGAAGAAAGTAGAACGATATGAGTTTTGTGATAATCACGAAACTACAGAGCATTTGTTCTTCTCCTGCCCGCTAGCTAAATACATCTGGACGGTGGTGAGTATTGCCTTAGGGGCTGGGCAAGCTCCTGAAAGTTTCTTGGATTTTTATAATAGATGGTTAACTGGTTTTGTTGGTAGAGATAGAACTGCTGTTATGTTAGGTGCAGTAGCTGTGTTTTGGTCTATATGGAAAACAAGGAATAAATCCTGTTTTCAACATATCAGACCGAAAGAGCCTACTAACGTGATTTTACTTATGTGCAATTTTCTACATGTGTGGGCGAAACTTCAGAAAAGAGGTCTTCAAGACATATTGCGGCAGGGAGCTGACCTAATAATAAAAGTGGCAAAGGAGATCTTCGGGAAGAGCCATGGATGGGATCCGATGTCTCGCAGAATTGGATCATGATCAAAAATGGCGTTTCAGAGAGTCTCCTGTCAAGCGGCTACTTTCCTTTGTTTTGGTTAGCTTCTGTTGACAGCTATGTAAGAAAGACGATGTAATAGCTGGTCGAGAGCTTCTGAAGTCTGCACTAGATGTTATGTTTTTGTCAGTCTTTCGTTGTTGGTAGTTTGGGTTCTGGTGGGCGGAGGTTGGTTGGCCCATGCCTGTCCATGTTCTGTGTCAGGTTTGTAATGAACCCATTTTTGGGATGCTCTGTTCCAATTTCAATGAAATTGGGATTCCCTTCGGGGGTCCTTCAAGTCTAAAAAAAACGACTTCTTTTCCCCCATTTTTGCGCGTCAGAAAGACGGAGACTTCGAGTAGGCCGTGATTTAGAACACCCTGAGGCCGGCGAGCGAACACCCCGAGGCGTCCCACCAGGGCACCAGGCCACCTGTCAGTCAACACCGTCTCTCTCTGCTTTCACCGATCTTCTTTTCGTCGGCTCCCCCTTTCCCGCTGGTGGCACGCGTTCGTTCCCCAAACGCGCAAAGAAACTTCCCCTCTCGTCTTCCTCGCCGCCGGCGCACTCAGAGGCGGAGGGTCTTCTAAGCAAAACAAACTCCGGAAAAATGGAGCCGTTCCCTGCTACTAGTGCTTCTCGAGCTTGCCGTATTCCTATGCTGCTCCTCCTCTTCGTCGCGCTGTCGGCGCTGGCCCCCGGCCGCGCGGCCGCCACCGGCGTCTTTGAGGTGCGCCGCAAGTTCCCGCGCCATGGCGGCAGAGGCGCCGGCGGGGACGAGCACCTGGCGCGCCTCCGGGAGCACGACGGTCGCCGCCACGGCGGCCGCCTCCTCGCCGCCGTTGACTTGCCCCTCGGCGGCAACGGACTCCCCACCGTGACAGGGTAAGAAGGTTTTTTTTTGCTCGCCAACTCTCTGGGCGTCTGATTGATTGAGGTTGGGAGGAGCAAAGCGCAGGCTCTACTTCACGGAGATTGGGATCGGCTCGCCGGCCAAGAGCTACTACGTGCAGGTGGACACCGGCAGCGACATACTCTGGGTCAACTGCATCTCCTGCGACACCTGCCCCCGCAAGAGCGGCCTCGGGGTATGTATTCATTCACTCACCCCGACTCCATCTCTTACGCCAGTTGCTCCGCGGATTGGGTTCTTGTTTCAGTGCGCTTGCGTTACATCTTCTTCTTGATGGATGACCGGCCGTCGTGGCTTGCAGATTGAGCTCCAGCTTTACGACCCGGCGGCATCGGGGAACAGCAGCGCCGTGACGTGCGGCCAGGAGTTCTGCACGGCTTCAAACGGCGGCGTCATCCCCTCCTGCCCCGGCCCCGACACGCCCTGTCAGTACACCATCACGTACGGAGACGGAAGCTCCACCACTGGCTTCTTTGTCACGGACCTCTTACAGTACAACCAGGTGTCTGGCGATGGCCAAACCGGCTTGGCCAATACAAGCATCACGTTTGGGTGCCTTCTCTAGAAACCAGTTTGTACTGCTGTTCTTTTGGCAGCGAGCTGGAAGAAGCTGATGATGATTCTGTGCCTTTTTTGTGTGTAGGTGTGGTGCCAAGATTGGTGGGGATTTGGGGTCGTCAGACCAGGCTCTTGACGGGATTCTTGGATTTGGCCAATCCAATTCATCCATGCTGTCACAGCTCGCGTCTGCAGGAAAAGTCACCAAGATCTTCTCACATTGCTTGGACACCGTAAATGGTGGGGGCATTTTTGCTATTGGGAATGTCGTGCAGCCCAAAGTGAAGACGACGCCGTTGGTGCCAGACATGTATGTCATTTTATTAGTGCTCCATGTTTACTTGCTTCAGACCTATCTTCATCCATCTAGACCTTCTTCACCATTCTGTTTAATTTCATTCATTCAGTTTTAGAAAGTCTAGCATACGGTTCTACTCCTTGATGAGGCAGAAACATGTGTTACCATGTGCTTCATGTGTCGTGCTTGTTCCATCGATTTCTCTCTCTGCAGTATGTGTCAAAAGCCAACATTGCTTTCCTAATTTAGAAAAGCCAGTCAAGATTTAGGTACAAGCTAATGAAGGCTTTAAGATCTAGCTGATGGTACGTACTAGTGACTTATCCAACTCAGCATTGAGAGCTTTCAGTGAGTGCCTCCAAATTCTGATTGTTGGTCGCACAACCTTTCCGGAAACCGAATCAACTCCAGATTGTTGGATCATAAACACATTCCGAGTCCCGGGGTAGAACTTTAGAGGTCCGGTTTCTAACACGGTACATCAGATACTTGGTTGAGTCTCCATGTCGGAAACTCCTATAATTTCATGTGTCCTCAGTTAGTTTATTTGGTATTGTAATTGGGTCCTACTACTAACTGTAAGTCAAATAAAATGTTCCTTTAGCTATTTTTATAGCAAAGGATGTTGCTCTCCAGCCTCTGCACCTATTGATGCATGAAACCATCTTTACTGAGAAGTTTTAATCCTTCAGAAGATGAACTAAATGCCCAACCAAAGAGCTAGAACAACCGCAATAGCTGTTTAATTATATCCATCGCAGTTCAGCCCTAGGCATAATTCTGTAGTAGGAGTCTAGGCATCATTATCCTTGGACATAATTTAGGAGTATAGTAGTCAAGGGCAAATCATTTGTGTCGTAATATAATATTTTGAAAACATACATTCAGTGCTATAATACGCATGTAAAGCATACGTTTTCCTGTAGAAGTCATCACAATGTTTTATTTGTGACACCTTATGAAAACTTACTTTGTAGGCCGCATTACAATGTCAACTTGAAAGCAATTGATGTTGGTGGTGCTACGCTAAAGCTCCCGACAAATATTTTTGACAATAGTCAAAGTAAAGGTACCATCATTGACAGTGGAACAACATTGGCGTATCTTCCAGAGGTAGTTTATAAGGCTATACTGTCAGAGGTATGCAAAGCTTCTTCATTGACTAATTCTTGCAATGGAGAGCTGGATGTGCTAATTGTTATATCCTCTTGACCATTTGTAGGTATTTGCTCAGTATGTAAACATGCCCTTGATAAATGTTGAAAATTTCGTTTGTTTCAAGTATTCTGGAAGGTATGCTCATGAAGTTCACATTAGAGGGTAGATATTGATACTAGCTTTCCATTCAACACGAAGAGATTATGTCCTTATGTGGTCTCTTTTTCTACTAAACAAGAGTAGACTAGGCCGAATGGGCTATAATAAGTAAAATGAAGATTGTTATTTCGGTTTCTGTTATCAAATGTGTCTAACTCTTTCTCCCAAATCTTTTGCAGTGTAGATGATGGATTCCCTGTAATCACCTTTCACTTTGAGGGAGACCTTCCACTGCATGTTTATCCACATGACTATCTTTTTCAAAATGGGGTAATAATCCATTTCTCTTGTCTTCTTGTTTCTAGGAAACATATAACTAGCAACATTGCATCTACAATTTTGGCACACAACTCAATTGTTCTCATGCTTTACTTATGGTGTCCATTTACTATATCTTGTGTTATGTAAGGCATGGGAGGATCCAGTGCTTTTGCCACATATATAATAGTTCATATAAATACTGTATATTCAGTTTGGTCTTGTCTAACATCTCAACAAAGAACAAACACTACACTATCTTTATCAAAACAATTTGGTATAGGCTACACGTTAGGAACAGGAGTGTCCATTCTGTTTTGAAAGGATAACTGGTAGGGCACTCTCATGGCTGAATGTTTTCCACCTTTATTTTCCTTTGCATTGGATCCGGACATCACTGTCCATGCTTTGCTTCCTTCTAGAAACCTTGAGGATCTGCCCCCTTTTTGTCAATCCTCTTTCTGCCAAAGCTTTCCAAGAGCTATATTCAGGGGCGGCGCCAGGAACTGAAGCCTGGGTATGCATCCCCAAAAAAAAAATCTCTAAATGTAATAAATGAACGAGGATCTAGAGCAAAATCAAGAAATTCTCAAATTGGGGATGAGCGAGGCCGCACCTTTTGCTTCGGTGCCGCTGAGCGGGGACGAAGAGGCGGGGCGGGCGGCCAGGGCGCGGGGCCGGGCGCCGCCGTCGCGGGGGGCGGGGCGGGCGGCCGGCGCCGCCGTCGCGGGGGGGGCGGGGCGCCGACGTCAGGGTCGCCGGCGCAGGGAGCGGTTGACATCGGCAGTTCGGCACTCGGCGGTGGCGGCGCTGCGTGTGCGTCTCGAGGAACAGGGGGCGAGGCTGCGAGCGAGGCTGGAGCGAACGAGTCAACGAGACGTGCGTGCTGGTCTGCTGGACTGCTGGGCTTGGGCGTGTTTGCTCCTTAGTGGGCTGGGCTGACATATACTTATTTGTTTTTCGCCAAAAACATGGGTATGCATTGGCATACAGGTGCATACACCTGCCGCCGCCCCTGGCTATATTAGGTTTTGGACATCCTTTTGAAACTGAATGATGATGGAAATGCTCGGCCTGAGCTAGACCAATGAGGTTCTCTCGGCAGGCTGGAAGATACTCATCTGCTGGGTTATATGAACTCATGTTTGATGGCCTCAGTGTTTCCTCTCGTTTTAAGAAGCTCTTGAGAAGCAAAAAATCTGTCGAGACAAAACGATTTTTATCTGGCTTTTGTTGGTTGATTGCCTTAATAAGAGATATATGATGGGAAGGCGGTATTGGCATCTTGATTTAGGTGTGAACTGTGAAAGGAGAGCACACTTATTCTTCAATTGCCCTTTTGCCAGGAGATGTTGGAACGATGTGAGAATTATTGGACACCAAATTTTGATGTTTAACAGATGTTTATCTCAGCCAAGGCGTCCTCCTTGGGCCCATGTTTTGTCGAGGTAGCGAGTCGCGTTTTCTAGAACATTTCAAAGCAATGGAATGGGCTTATCTTTGAACACAAGGCACCTTCTCTTGCTAGCTGGCATATTCTCTTTAGAAGGGACATTCGGTTAATTGGGCACCGTGTTAACGCCCAAAAGCAACAATTCTGGTTGATTGGTTTGCCTCTCTTTCTTGGTGTTGAGGATTTGTCATAGTACTTTTTATGTTCTGTAAATATGTCACCCTCTGTACATATTGTGAACCTTTTAAATATAATGAAAATCACACAGTAGGTGTCTCCCTGTCAAAAAAAAAAAAAAATCCTTGCCTTTTGAACTGAATTCAATTTCAGAAGGTGGTTAAATTATTAGGACCGTGGAATTTATTAACCAAATATTTTTGGATGGCTTAAACTTTTGACCAAGTGTTATGTGTCTCAGATACTCAGCTGGCCTGTTGGCATCTTAAGCTGGAAATTTAATATTTGCTGACTAGTATGCATTACAGCATATTTCTCTACTAGATTTTAATATTTGAGAACTGGATGAGTACATTCTGCATGTTTGTGATGGGCTTGCGGTGCATTTTCCTGTGCAACTCAGAGTCAAGACATTGAAGTAGTGGAACAAATTTGAAACTTGTTTTGTTAGGATATATTGCTTATAAATATTGAATTCTAGAAGTTCATTAAGACATTGTTTCAGCATCTATGTTTCAGTCCCTCTATTTGGTGCACGATACAGAATCTGGGATGACCTGAACCCCCAGTAATTTCCAGAAGCTTCAGTTTAATTTAAATTTTTAATCAATCTTGATGTCTCCTAAACCACTGTGATGCCTCTTCTGGCCTGGTTACTATTTATAGTAATGAAGGTTGGCAAATTTTTGGAGTTTGCTTAGTTGTGCAACTCGATAACCCTTATTTCTATTATATGGCTATAAGTTGCTACTTTCGTGTGTATTTTCCTGTAAGATGTGTTACCATGCCAAGTTAGTTAAGCGACTGTCATAGTACATATTTCGTACCTGAATATACATTCCTGCTATGCAGAACGATTTGTACTGTATGGGGTTCCAGAGCGGGGGATTGCAAACCAAGGATGGGAAAGATATGGTGCTTTTGGGAGGTATGCGTTACTTTGAACTACTGTATTAATGTATATAAGTTTTCTTGTGTTGCTGCTCCTGATGTTCGCCTTCTTACTTTCAGATATAGCTTTTTCAAATAAACTCGTTGTCTACGATTTAGAGAATCAAGTAATTGGATGGGCTGATTACAACTGTAAGTTTCTAGTGCTTTTTCCTTGAAAATAAACTTACTAATATAATTAATCAGAGACCATGTCGCACCACGAGAATGTTGATGCAGAAAAGATTTCTCTCCATCATATGGCAACAATAGTTCATTTTGAACATGATCCTTTTGGTTTCAGGCTCCTCTAGCATTAAAATCAAGGATGACAAGACTGGATCAGTATACACTGTGGATGCACATGATATCTCCTCTGGATGGAGATTTCAGTGGCACAAGTCCTTGTTTTCGTTGTTAGTAACGACTATGTGTAGTAGCTATATAATGTTTTAACACGCTTTGGACTCTTGGAACTCTATGTGCCTGTAACAATTTTTTTCTATTCTTACGAAGAAAAGAAAAGGATAGTGGCTAGACCGTATACACATAGGGAAAGGAAATACACCGACTACCATCTAAGGTTTGGTCAACTGATTGTAACGTGAATAATACTTATGGAAGTGTCTGCCTAGGGGCTTTCTGCTGATAGCATCTGTAATGTCTTCGATGTTCTGATAGTTGGAGAAAATTTACTTTTCATCAGCGATGCCATTCATTTTGATTGATCTCTACGTATACAAGAGTTGTGCTGCCCGTGATAGTCGAACGTAAAAGAGTTATTTTTTCAGCTGCTTTAAGCGACGGGCATGGGCAAAAGTGATAAGACACTAGCGGCCACCACGGCCGCGCTCCATGACATCTACCAAAACAATGCTCCTAAGAGCATCTCTAGCAAGACCTCTCAGAACCTCTCAGAACCTCAAAATAACCGCCGGATAAGGTTTCAGAACCTAAAAACGCAAAGAACAGAAACCTTAAAACGTGCCGACCCATAAACCATTTTGAGGGGGGCCGTGAATTTCCCCATCCAAACCTTATACTTCCTGTTTTTGCGACCGAATTTAATGTGGCCTGTATCCCACGCGAGGCGTTGGCGGGCTGAACATTCAGCACCCGCGGGTGACCTTCGGCCGTGGAACTTGCCGGAATTTCGCCGGAATCCCGCCAACTTCCGCCTCACCGCCCAGATTTCGGCATGCGTGACAGGCGCGGCGACCAGCGGCGCCGCCGGCCAACCGGCGGTCGTTCTTCGTCCCCTCGTTGACATGGCGGCGGCCGGGAGATGGCCGGCGCGGGACGGGAGGTGCGGGCGAGAGACTGAGGCGCAGACAGGAGGCACGGGCGGTCGGGTGTGAGTGGCGGTCGGCCGACGCGGGTAGAGGGAGCAGGAGGCGGGTAGGCGCAGGCCGGCATGGTCCGATGTAGGCGGAGGTAGCAGGGCCGCAGCTAGCTCGATCAATCGATTCCCAGCTAGCTCCCACGCGGGACTGGGCACGGGCGGTCTGGCTAGCTAGCTCCCACGCGGGAGTGGATTGATCGATTCCTAGATAGTTAACTAGCTTCCTGTCTGATTTGAGCAGGTCAACGCGGCCACGGAGCAGAGGAAGAAGAAGACATGGGAAAATGATACTGCGAATATTCCGTTTTACAGGTTGGTTTTGAGGTTTTTGTTCTACCGCGCTTCGTTTTGGGACTAAAAAATGCGAGCTTCGCGAACCGCAAACCTGTTTTAAACTTGTTTTAAGGTTTCGCATTTTGAGGGTTTTGCTAGAAATGATCTAAGAGGGAGAACAACACCGTCTAATCTGTAAGATCCAGATCTTGTTTTTCCGAAATACATGTGTGTTGCAACTGGAGGAAAAAAAGGTTACGTGGAGACACAAAATTCTTGTTGGTATAGTCGTGGCGTGTGGCGAGAATGAGACTCAACATAAACGATGGCCACATAGTATTCCGAGCCATGAGACTGTACAACACATGAAGGAAAAAAGAGACAATTCTAAAGATTAGGTATTAGCATGGGAATTGCTCCACTTCTTTTTTAGTGTACTGGTTCAGATTAACATAGCAGCAAACTTAAAGCTGTTCCAAGCCACTTGACTTCAGCAGAACCGATCAAGCACACACCATTCTAGGCAGAGACTTTGAGTTGCCGGCGTGTTCACGTCTCGCCTCCAAATAACCAGCTCTCCTTTCTCATTCTGGTGGAGCACTTCGTCCTCAGTGTCATCAAAATCACAGACACAAGACCGGCGGGACGGACGGTCCTCATCTTTGAAGTCTGAGAAATAGCCTATCTGCAACACCTTCCGGTGAGACGGGGGAAGCGATTCGATCCGCTTGACGTTGCCTTGAACAGTTGGAACCGCATAGCCTTCTTTTCCTCATCTCGATATACCTTGTCGAACTTCTTGATCCAATCCTCAAACCTCGCCTTCATTTCCTACTCGCGAGCAGCTGATTCATCATCATCAGCATCAAGGCCTTTCTTGAAATACGCCAATGCTCCACCACCAAACAACGCAGCCGCGGCCACACCAACAGCAGAGTGGAGAGAGCGTGCGGGAGCCGTCCTTGGGGTCGCGTGTGGCGAGAACCTCCATGCGAGGAGGGAACCGACAACCTGTGCCCGCCGGAACATGATTGCCTCCTCCTCCTCCTCAAATTACTTTTCCCTTGTCGCCGCCGCCGCCGCGGCCTCGCCTCGCCTTGATTCGATTATACGGTTTCGATGCCGATGGGCACGGGAGACAATTTATCGACGGAAGTACCAACTGCTTCTCACTTTTCTGTTTTCTCGCTTCCTGAGGGTGTTTCTGTAAAGTACCTCAGGATGTCCACGGAACAAGTCGTGGTGGTGTCACGGCAGATGCCATAGGATGGCTTAAGTTGTGGGCTCGCTAGGACGTTGGGGGATCCGGGGAGGGTTTGCGCGCTCACGAAGCACGCATGAAGATCAACCAAGAACTCACGAGAACAAGCAAGAACAAACAAAACCAAGAAGAACCAAAGCACACCACGATGTACCCTCCTTCGGGGCCCTCCTGAGGAGGTAACACACCTACTGCAGCACTAGCCTACTCTCTTTATATCTCAAGTGGTTACAAGTACAGAGTGCTCCTTGAGCTGTATGAAGAACAATGGTGAGAACTCTCAGAGGAAGATGGAACAAGGGGGGAAATGAAGCCTCTCCTTCGTCGTCTCTCCCCTCCTTCGCACTGGAGGATGTGGTAGCTTACTTATACACTAACCGGATTACCTTTTTGCCCCTGGCTCCATGAGACAATGGCATTGCCAAGGGAAAAGGACAAGCCTCTGCCCCCTGTCAATCCAACGGCCGGACTGTCAGGCCTATCTTGCCCTTCGGGCAATGGCAGCTGTAGCCCATCGGGTCTAGGTCACATCCTCTTTCCCGAATTGGCCGAGTCAGCTCCTAGGTCGCTGCGCTCCCAGGAATCCCGTGGCTTGACCTGGCTGTCAAGTCCCAGCAGGCCTATCTTGCCTCTTCAGGCAATGGCAGGCGTAGCCCACCGGGTCTAGGCCATAGCCCCTTTCCCGAATTGGCCGAGTCAGCGCCTAGGGCCTTGCGATCCGGGAAACCCGCGGCTCGACCTCGCTGTCCTCTGCGCCCCGGTCAGTAGAACTGCAGGACTCGTGACCTTACTGACAATTCTTGGCCCTTGTGCAATATCCGGATTACCTTATCCGGATCCTTCCTGACCAACCCGGCTAATTTAACCGGTACTCTTTAATCCGATCCGGCTTGACTTTACCGGATCCTCCTTGACCTCTTTCCGCACTCCAGCTTGACCGAGAGCTAACCGACTCTCCCAGGAGATCCGGCCCAAGTGACCCGGCTAGACACTGACCCGGCCAGCTCTTTATCATCCATAATACCACATCTTTGCCCTACCCGGGGGCAGCCCCCCGACAGTAGTCCCCGAAGCTGGTGCGGTTCTACAGCCTCGGCTGAAGAACCGTAGCAGGTTAAAAACAAGCACTACTAACCGAATCACATAAACTTGTCTCCGAATTTCCCGGGACACTTTGGCCGGAAATCTCTGCGCAAAGCCGTGTTATCCGGGTCTTTGATTTGACATGCCAATGTCAGCACAATATCCGGATCCACCGGGCACTTGAGTGTATTTGACCAAATGACCGTGTCTCCTCGAATTCTTCGCTGACAGGCACATTTGATCCGTACGACCGCTTCCCATTCTGTGACCCACCATGTGTCTGAAATACACGGTCACAGCGGAGACCACAAAGTTCCAGGGCGCAGTTATCCTGCGACGCCCCGAAAACTGCGCAGTAGTGCGTCAGTTACCACTTAGCACTATAAATAGGGGTGCGGGGGTTTCTCTTCTTCTCCGCTCGTTCCCCACTCCGAAAACCTCCATCTGCGCCACTGCCGCCGCCGCAATCTCGCCCTCGCACCTTGCCGCGCCGGAGACGTCCTCAACACCTGAGAAGACTCGCCGGAGCCGCGCACTGCGCCCTGCACCGCCGTTTCTCCACTGGGCTCCTTCCTCGCCGCGCCATACCCGTAAGTTCTCTTTCTTCCGTTCATGGCCACCGCGAGCAAGTTCATATTCCACGGGGAACTCACGCCTGTTTTTTGTAGATTCATCCGCATATTAGTCCATCGCCAAGCCTCAGTGCATCCAGTAGATCCCTTTCTAGATTTTGCACTAGATTGCCCTAGTTTTGCTTGCCACCGTATGAGCAGTTCAATCACATTTTTACTCGTGATTTCCTTTCTTTTTTACTGCCGCGGTAGATCTTGTGTAACCCTAGACTTTTGCGGAAGGTGTTTGTGATTGCCATCCGAATCACCTTCTCTGCTGAACCCGGCTAGTTTCATCCGGGATAATCTTAGCCGAATCACTTTAGATCTGGTTCGATTATACCATTATCCGATTCATTCTGACTCGGCCCTACCCGACTTCTTGCAGGATCGATCCGGATATGGCGAAGCTTCCTCCCGGCAGGTGGGAGGGTTCTGATGTGACAAAGGACGATCTGGAATGGCTATTAAGCACCCGGCGTATAACCTCTCAAGTTATATGCCGCAAACCGGGGAAGGAACTCGCACCGGTCACCGAACCTGGTGAACGTGTGGTGTTTCTAGCGCACTTTGAGCGCGGATTCGGATTGCCAGCGAGTGATTTCTTCCGGGCTTTCCTAGATTTCTTTGGCTTACAGCCTCATCACCTCCCGGCTAATGCCTTCGTTTCTCTATCGGCCTTTACTTCCTTTTGCGAGGGCTATCTCGGTGTCTGGCCGACTGTCGATATATGGGCAAAGTATTTTCACCTCCGCAAGCAGACTATTCCAGGCACCAAGCCGAAGCTGATGACTGCTTGTGGTTCGGTTAGCATTACGCCGAGGACGGGATCCATCTTTCCCCGTATCACTGGCCTAGACACTGTCAAGAAGTGGCAAAGGACTTTCTTTTATGTGAAGAGTGCTGAAGGCCATGATGCCCTCAATCTGCCCGAGTTCAAGATCGAGCCACCCACAGCCGAATTAAACTTCGGTATAATCCGGCTGAAACTATTGCAGAGCTCCAGACAATACATGAAACTCTGGAGGACCTTGTGGAGAAGGGCCTGGAATCGGACGATCTCCTCCGGACCTTTATCTCCCGCCGGGTCAATCCTCTTCAAAGACGTGAACACAAGATATGCCACATGAGTGGTCTGCTAGATCCTACCCGGATCAGCAAGCATGACCTTAACCGAGCTTCCATCAGGAGACGAGTAAATGCGATTGCCTATACGGAGATGTCGGATAAGTGGCGGTGGGGCGTAAAGCCGTTTCACCGGAATGCACTTCCACCACAGGTTCGTTCACCATCTTCCGAATTCATCCATACTTCATCAAAATGCCATCGGACTAATCCGGATTTACCTTGACTCTTATGTAGCTGTTTGACCGCCAAGCTACTGAAGATGGAGATCTCTCCACCAAGGTATGGGGAGCGGATCGCAGCCCGTTGCGCGAGGGCGAAGAGGATGCGGATACGGATGATTATCTGCCGATTCCGCGCGCCAAGCCAATCCGCAAGGGTAAGCAAACAACTATTCACAACGAAGATGAGGATGATGATTGCCGGATCCTAGATCCCATTGATGCTATTCCGATTTCATGGTCACCACCTTGTGTTCCAGCCAAAGAAGATACTCAAGGGACATCTCGGAAACGCGCTGATGCGCCCGGATCTGATGCCCCTAAAGCAAAAAGAATCAAGAAGGCTGGCTCCAAGCAGAATCGGCTCAAGCCCATGCCTACCACGAAGGGGTAATGCCAACTTAGCTTCATTTGCTTTCTTCCTTCACTAACCGAGTCATCTTCATCCGGATTAATTGTTCACTTGTTTTATGTAGTGACGTCATCGTCACCGAACAAACTCACTCATCCATTTCTTCTCCCATTCCTCCACTGGATTCGGCTGTGGAGAACCAATCTCCTGAGAGGGCGGTCCCCTCTCCAGCGCGTACTACAACTGCCAATACTCCCCAGCCGACTCCCGTATCAGAGCCAGTTATTGACTTGGAGAGTGAGGAAACCCTGGTTCCTATCCGAGACTCAACTTGGCCACGCCCTCTGAAGGAGCTGGAGAAGGAAAAGGCTAAGACATCGGCTCAGCCCTTGCCTAAGCCGGATTCTCGCCCTACACCGGCAGCTCAAGCCCTGCTGAATCAAGAGCAGCAGAAGAAGAAAAAGCAGAAGCAGCAACAGCAACAACAATTTCCGAGAAGCAGCAAAAGGAGCAATATCCGAAGCAGACCCCGGGTGCGTCACCTCCACCCAAGCCGACTCAAGGTGCCCCTGGCACAACTCCAACCACCTCGGATAAGCAGGTGGCTGCTAGCAAGAAAGTTCCTGCCGCCCCATCAGCGATTCGATTCGGCCAGGCCCTGTCGAATCCCCGCCCTCCGAGCAGCGATAAGCTCGAGTCCGCCAAGCAATTCATTGAAGCTTGGAATGATGCTGACCTCGCCAAAGACTTCTCTACTTCAGCGCCACATCCGGCTGGGCCTAGTCGGATGTTTCAATCTCTACACTCCGTGCAGACCTCGGTTGTTGAAGCTAACCGGGTCTTCGAGGTAACTTTACCGAATCTGCTTTTACTTTATCATTATCAATCTGCACTATTCCCAGTCCCCGAGATTCGGGTCGAACGACTGATACTCCTCCGAGTAAGAAAGTCATTCGGCTTGAATCTATAAAACTTGATCATGAATGTTGTCTTAACCAAGGAAACCGTGGGACTTCCAGTCCCCGAGTCTCTTTTCCAACTGATTCGGTTAATCTCGGGCCAGTCCCCGAGATTCTTTTGACGCCATTTGCATGTTTTCTTTCAGGAAACCATGACCGCTCGCAGCAAGCTCTTTAAGCAGCTCGCCCATCAGCACCAGAAGCTCCAAACTTCCTTTGATGGGCTCTGTCTTGAAATGGACAATAAAGAAGAAGAGCAGAAGCGCGCTTTAGAGGAGCAAAAGTCAGAGGTGGCTCGGCTCCAGCGAGAGCTTAACCGGGTTGAAAAAGTGAAGGAGAAGGTCAAAGGAGAGCGGGATGCGCTGCGGAATGAAAAAGACACTATCCAGAAGGAGCGAGATGTTTGCAAAGCCGGACTTGCGGAGCGGGCCAAACTGGACAAGCAAATTCAAACGGCCATTGCCGAATCTGAAGCCGAAGTCAAAGCGGCGAAAGAAGAATTGAGTGCTCACAAAGCAGCCAGTGCGAAATGGCTGTCCGGACTTGCAAGCCTCAATGATGACATGGACCGTAAGTTTTGCCGAATCTCTTCTTTTCCTTCTGCTCTTATCCGACATATATTTTTGTGTTCCTTCTCGCTTAACTCGGTATTAGCTTATTTGTTTGTAGGAGAGTTTACCAGCATCCGGCTTCAAGCCGCCAAAGCTGTGAGAGACGCCCGAGCTGAGAGAGCCAAATTAACCGGTGCTCCCTTACCAGAGACATGGGACATTGAAGATCACATTACTGCACTCAAGGCTCGGATTGCCCCTTTGAAGGATTCCCACATTGATCTGCTCAATGCAAGCCTCAAGGCTCACCGAATCTTATTTCCTGAATCTCGGCAAGTCCGGTCTGCGGAGGAGCTAATCAAAGATCTGGATCAAACGAAGAGCCGGTTACAGCAATGGAGATCTTCATCTGCCCGTGCCGGTGCTGATGCCGCCTTGATCCTCATCATGTCTTGGTATGAACTAATCGATCTCGCCAGAGTGCGCTCCCTTCGCGAGGGTTCTTCATGGGCTAAAGATCCTGACCGGATCAAGATCCGCGAGGAGGCTGCCAACTTTATGGCGGAATTTGCAAACACCAAACATCTTGATCTGGAGGCTCCGGTCTACACTGACGGGGAAGAGACTGAAGAAGAGGAATCGGACGATGCCTCCGCTGAAGAATATGCCGATTCTGAGGGCGAGTCTGATGATTCGGCTAACTCTGCCGAACTGCTCCTATCAAGTCCATCAAGATCCCAGCCTCTGACTCGGCTAAGATACCGAAGCAACTCCGGCCCAGACTTCGGAGATACAGCAACTGATTCGGCAGAGATTACCAAACAAGCTTCAGCTGATCCGGATACTTCCGAATCTGCCCAGCCTTCAAGCTCTCCACGCAAGGTTACCCTGAAGTTCCTCCATCTTCTGAGTCCATTCCAGCGACGGAACCCCCTGCAACCGAATCTACTCCAACCGAAACTCCTGTAACCGAAGCTCGCGCGCCCGAGGCTCCTGCAACCGAAGCTGATGTAACCGAACCCGCTACAACCAAGTCTGCTGCTTCCTGAAGTGACTCAGTGAAAAAACGTTAAATCCCCGGTATGCCGGGAGCAGATGTAATAAACAATTTTAAGTTCTTCCGAGACTACTCTTATTTAGCTTAATGCGATCCGGACGAGGTTTATGTTGGATCATTTTAAACCGAGTCCCCGAGTCTGTTTTCTTGTTTACTATTTTTGCCGAATCTTTGCTCTTGTCTACCTTTTAGGTGTTTGACAGTCGAGTCACAAGATAGGAATCATAGCATACAATACTTGAAACATGCGAGTTATGGTTTAGAATCATCTAACATAAACAAAAAATAAATAACAGGGGTTAGTAAACGACATCTGCCGAATCGGTTTTGGACCGAGTCCCCGAGTCCATTTTCATGTTTCCCATATTCCTCATCTCTGCTCTTGACTACCATTTTGGTGTTTGTCAGTCGAGTCACGAGATCAACAACACAGCATACATTACTTGAATTTTGGGACGAGGTTCAAAGCAATTCGACACATGAACGATATGGACAAAACAGTAATAAGAAACACATGCATAAGGACGAAGCAGTCCCCGAGTCCAGACTCGGATTGCTGCAATTTCATTTATGATAAACTGAAATACATACATTGCGCCCCTTAGGAGTAAAAGGGTCGAAGCAGAGCTACATTCCAGGGTCTCTTAGTTTCTTGTCCGGGTCTATCCAGGCCATCCTTCCTTGGTTCCTGTGCATCTACAAGGTAGTACGAGTCATTGTGCATAGCCCTGCTCACAATGAATGGTCCCTCCCATGGAGGTGACAACTTGTGTCGGCCTTTGCTGCGCTGCACCAGCCTTAGTACAAGATCTCCCTCATGAAACACTCGAGGGCTGATCTTTCGACTATGATATCGTCGGAGATTCTGCTGGTATATTGCTGTCCGAGATAGGCCAATTCTCTTGCTTCCTCTAGCAGATCCACTGCATCTTCCCGGGCCTCTTTTGCCTCGGTTTCAGTATACATTGCCACCCTTGGTGCATCATGTTCTATGTCAGTGGGTAGCACAGCTTCTGCCCCATAAACCAGAAAAAATGGCGTATAGCCAGTTGACCGATTCGGCGTGGTCCTTAGACCCCACAGTACTGATGGTATCTCGTCTATCCAGCATCCCGGAGTTTTCAGCAATGGTTCAATGAGACGAGCCTTGATGCCGGCCAACACCAGGGCATTTGATCTTTCCACTTGCCCATTAGACTCCGGATGTGCCACCGAGGCTATATCTAGCCGGATTCCCTTATCCATGCAAAACCGAGCAAACTCTCCGACAGCAAAGTTTGTGCCGTTATCCGAGATGATGCTATGAGGGTAACCGTATCTCAAAATAATTTCTTTCAGGAAAGTCACAGCCGAACGACCATCTACCTTCCGGATTGGTTTCACCTCTATCCACTTGGTGAACTTATCCACCATCACCAGCATATGTGTCATGTTACCCCTAGCCGGCTTGAAATCTCCCACCATATCTAAACACCACACAGCAAACGGCCAAGTGATAGGAATTGTTTTGAGCGCCGATGCGGGTAAGTGTGTCTGCTTGGCAAACCTTTGGCATCCTTCACATTTTCGGACTATGTCCTCTGCATCCGCGTGAGCAGTGGGCCAGTAAAATCCATGCCGGAACACCTTAGCCACCAGGGCTCTCGTGCTGCAATGATGTCCACATTCTCCTTGATGTATCTCCAGGAGCATCTCCTTGCCCTCGGCTGGCTCCACACAACGCTGTAGCACCTCGGTTGCACTCCTCTTGTATAACTCCTTGTTGATGATGGTGTAAGCCTTGGACCTCCTCTGCACTCGCCTAGCTTCGGTTTCATCATTTGGCAAACTCCCCTCCGACATGAACTTCATGATTTCTTCAGCCCATTCCGGTACTGGATGCAAAGGGAATAAGTGCTCATCTATCTCCACTGGTTCGGCCGCCATTATTTCTTCTATCAGCTTCTGCCCATTCCCTAAGATTCGGTTAGCACCACCTTCTTCTCTGCTCCTCTTTCCTAAGATCCGGTTAGCAGTCCCCGGGTCTCGCCATGCAGTCCCCGGGTCTTCCCCAATGTACCGACATCAACATTCATAGGGACAGCCTCAGATTCTTGCTTTGGGATAAAAATTGACTCGGAATCAGGCGAAGGTTTGATTGAAGGGACCCTTAGGTGATTCAAGGATATCCGGGTGGAATTGCATCCCTAGACGACCCGAGTTTTGACAGGACATCAGCAGCTTCGTTCTCCAACCGAGGTATGTGCTTGTACTCGCAGCCTTCAAAAAATCCTGAAATTTTCTGGACATGAAACCGATACAGTGCCATATTGGCATCAAGAGCATCCCAATTTCCAGAAGATTGCTGCACCACTAAATCCGAATCACCAAAACATTCTATTCGGCGGATGCCGATATCCCTAGCCACATTAAGCCCATGGATCAGTGCCTCATATTCGGCCACATTGTTTGAGGCTGAGAAATGAATCTGCAACACATATCGCAATGATCTTGCTTTGGTGACGTGAGTACCACCCCAGCACCTAATCCGATTTTGGTTTTGGAGCCATCAAAGTGCAACTTCCAGTAATTGTAATCCGGCTTGGGTGGCTCATACTGCATCTCGGCCCAGTCACAAAGGAAATCCGGTAAAGCCTGAGACTTGATAGCATCCCTTCTCTCATAATGCGGGGTGTAAGGAGATACTTCTATTGCCCACTTGGCAACCCGGCCAGTCGCATCTTTGCACCCAATGATCTCCGCGATTGGAGCTTCACATACCACGGTAATCGGGTGTTCTTGGAAATAATGTTTCAACTTTTGGCCGCCAGGTATACACCGTATGTCATCTTCTGGTAGTGAGGATAATTTTGCTTTGAGGTTGAGATCACCTCACTTAAATAGTACACCGGTCTCTGCACGGATTTACCCTCCTCTTCTCGCTCTACCACTATGACCACACTTACGACCCGGTTAGTGGCCGCAATGTAAAGTAGCATTGGCTCATTCGGCAAAGGTGACGCCAGAATTGGTGCAGTGGACAACATCTTTTTTAATTCGTTGAAAGCCGAATCTGCCTGCGGGGTCCACGTGAACCCGGTGCTCTTTTTCATCAACTGATACAAGGGCAAGGCTTTTTCTCCTAGCCGACTCACAAACCGACTCAACGAGGCTAAACACCCGGTGAATTTTTGTACATCTTTTAGACATTTAGGCAATTTCATTCTTTCTATGGCTCGGATCTTAGCCGGATTCACCTCAATACCTCGGCTCGATACAAGGAAACCGAGCAACTTTCCAGCCGGGACACCAAAGGTGCATTTATCCGGATTCAATTTCAACCGATATTTTCTCAAGTTCACAAATGTTTCCTCGAGATCCTCGAGGAGAGTGTGTTTTTCTTTAGTTTTGATGACGATATCATCGACATACACCTGCACATTTTGCCCATTTGGGAGTGTAAGCATTTCTGCATACATCTCTGATAAGTTGCACCGGCATTTCTCAAACCGAAACACATGACACGATAGCAATACGCCCCGTACGGGGTAATAAAAGCAGTCTTTATTTGATCTTTAGGGTTCAGTGGTATCTGGTGAAAACCAGAGTACGCATCAATAAAAGACAACAACTCACACCCAGCAGTAGAATCGATCACTTGATCAATCCGAGGTAAAGGAAATGGATCCTTCGGGCACGCCTTGTTTAGGTTGGTGAAATCGATGCACATGCGCCACACCTTGACCACCGCTGGTTCGTCCTTCTTCTTCTCTACCAGAACCGGATTGGATATCCAGTCTGGATGCAACACCTCCATAATGAATCCGGCTGCAAGCAACTTAGCCAGCTCATCCAGCACCACTTTTCTTCGATCATCTGAGAGACGCCGAGTCGGTTGCCTCACCGGTTTTACATCCGGCCTGACAAATAAAGAGTGCTCTGCCAACTCCCTCGGAACACCAGGCAGGTCCTTAGCCGACCATGCAAAGATATCCCGATTCTCACGGAGGAAGTGACAGAGCGCGCTTTCCTATTTCTCATCCAGCCCGGCACCAATGATGGCCATGCGCTCCGGGTTCTCCGGGTCAATGGGATCTTCTTTGTTCCTTGGGCATCTCAAATGTTGCACCTCCATCCGGATTGGTCATAGCCAGCACACCGAGCTGAGCTGACTTCGCCATTGCCACCACCTCATGCATCTTGCTCTTCTCAGCTTGGATCACCAATGATTCGGCTAAGGTGGAACCGATCGTGGCACACTGTATGGCCTTTTTGTAATCTCCCGCAACAGTGATAATACCATTCGGGCCAGGCATCTTTATCTTGAGGTAGGCCACATGAGTGGATATCATGAACTTGGCTAACGCAGGCCGGCCAAGCAGAGCATGGTATGGGCTCTCCAAATCTACCACCTCGAACTCGAGACTCTCAAGCCGGTGATTGTCCTTGGTACCAAACAGCACATCTACCCAGATCTTACCCATTGGGGAACAAGACACCCCGGGTACTATACCATGGAAGGTACAACTGCTCTGCTGCAACTGATTCGGCGAAATACCCAACTTGACCATTGTGTCCCGATACATGATGTTTATGGCACTGCCATTGTCAATCAAGACTCGGCTAAACCTCACGTTAAGCTTGGGTCCAACCAAAGTCGGATCCACCACCAGTGCATAGTTTCCTGGACTTGGCATAATTCTGGGGTTATCAGCCCTGCTCCAAGTGATCTCCTGCTCGGACCAATTCAGGTATTTTGGGACTGCTGGCATGACTGCATTCACCTCCTTCGCCCTTCGCAGCTGACTTTTCTTGTCAGTTGGCTCGGTCACAAAAACCACATAACTTTGATGAGCCTCCTTGTACTCATTACCGGGGTATCCACCTTGCCGACTCGGACCAGCACCATTGTCGTTGCCTCCCATGTTTACCAGGTTAACCGGCTTTGTGGCTGCCGGTCTTGGAGCTCCTGCGTTCACCGGGATTGTATTGGCTCCGGTTAAAGGCATATTCGGCCTGAAATTCGGTCTAGGAGCACCTCTCTGAGGTGGTCCTCTCTGACCCTCCGCCTGAATGCGATGATGCCAGCTACAATTCCGAGTTGAATGATTGGCCGGCTTGCGTGGGTCTGTAGTGTGATAACAGCAAGGCCCGTCTAATCTTGACTCAAAAGTTAGAGGAGGACTTGATCCCTCCCATACTTTCTTCGGCCAAGCACCTTGATTCGGCCTCCAAGCTGGACCCTCTGTCTTTTGTCTCTGACCATCTCCTGCTCCAGGATGGTCCATATTCACTGCAGCAACCTGATCTGAACCGTATCTATAATCCGGATCTCTTCTTTTGTAACCGAATTCATGTCGGTCACTGGGCCTCAATGGTCCTACTCGGTTGTTAACCGGTTGCCTCCTGCTTGTTCCCACTGCATCCAATGCTGGCTGTGTCGGATCACCAAGAGCATACGTATCTGCTATCCGGATCGTTTCCGCCAGTGTCTTGGGCATATCCCTCTGGAGCTTCTGCCAGAGCGGGGTGCCATGTCGGCAACCCTGCGCGAACCAAGAAATTGCCTGCTCCTCCACGACACCTTCGCAAGAGTTGCGAATGTTGCTCCACCGAGTCAAGAATTCTCGGTCTGTTTCCCGTTCTTCCTGCTTGCACGCAGCCAGGAGCTGAGGTCGGTTAGGCCTCTTGTAGTGCTGGAGAAATTACTGTAAAATGCCTCCTCCAAGTCCACCCAAGAGTTGATACTACCCGGCGGTAAGTTATTCAGCCAAATCCGGGCTGGCCCTTCCAACATGTGCGGGAGATACCGGACCGCCCATCGGCGATTGCCCCCCGCAATGTGCACTGATGATACATAGTCTATCAGCCAATCCTGTGGCTTTGTGCTGCCATTATACGGCTTTGTGCTTCGGCCAAGCTGAAACAACGGCACGCTCGGCTCGTTCATGATCCGAGGTCCAAAGCATGGAGGACCCGGTGGGCCTTGCTCTTCTAGCTTCTCGGACTGGTAAATTCTATCCAACTTGAGACGCTGATCATCCGGATCCAATGCCCGAGGTCCCAGTCTTGATGCAAGTGCATTATCATACGTCTGGTATCCGGCTCGCGCCATAGCCGAATTTCCGTCATCATAGCGGTAGCCCGCCTGGCCACCATCTTGCTGTTGCGCTCGCACAATCACTTGCTGCCCCGGAGGACGAGGTGGTTGACCTCGGCCAGCCGAATTGCCCCTTCCAGCTCCCGGGTAGCCTTGTCCACCACTGTTTCTGCTTTGGCCACCTCTTCCTTGAGCGGCTAGCTGCTTGCCGGCATATTCAGCATCATAGGTCTGCAGCTGCTTGCTCTTACCCGAGTTCACGCTCTGGGCCCGGTCAACTCCGACGTGCGGGGATGACGCCTGCCCCTTGGATCTCTGGCTAACAGCCTTAACCGACACTACTACCCGAGAAACACCTGCATCCGGATTAGCTTTCCGGTAAGCCTCATTCTGCCGGTTACACACATCTACTAGCTCATTGACTCTCTCTGCCTGCCTTCGCCAAGCGTCCCCGGTTAGTGTACTCAACTCGGCTCGCGCTGCCGCTGCAGCCCTAAGATTCTTAGCCGGGGAGCTATACACCGGCTTGCCTGTGCCAGATCTATGACTAGTAGCCTTACTGAGCTCGATCCTGCAGCTCTAGCTAACTCGTCATTGAGGTCCTTACCCCGGTTACGCAACTCGGCTTTCTTGCGTGAGCGATGCACTACAGGAGTAAAGCCATCAGTGATACCATTGGCAGCATTGTACTCTCTCATATCTCTATCAAAGGCTTGCCTAGACTCCACCACTAACCGGGCTTCTTTTTGCAACCTCAGGCGCTCTGCCTCTAGCTGAGCTACAGTGAGCTCTACATTTGCCCCAGGTGCCACTGGCCGAGATAACTTCTCCAGGACATCCTCTAAGGGAGCCTCCCTACTTGACATGCCAAGCGGGCCAACCGGATCCGGTTTCTCCTTTGGGAACTTGGCCGTCCGAGTCGGCTTGTCAACCAGATCAACTGGCGTGGCCAGCTCCTCGGGCATGCTCTTGCTGGCATCTCCTTTGCCAGCCGCAGCACTTGTTCCAACCACCATTACCTCCACGCTACTCCCGGGGCGAGCGCTACGCCGTCCGAGAGCTGCGCGGAAAGAGGGAGGATCCTCAGCCACGAGCACCTGCGCCGGGTACTCGCGGACAGGCTCGGTGGCGACGTAGGTGACGAAGCTGCCGAGCGTCATGAGGAAGCCGTCAGCGGGGAAGGGCTTGTTGGCGAAGCACCCCGCGTTGTCGCTGATGAAGTTGAACTTGCCGATCTTGCAAACGAGCCCAGAGAGGACCCGCTCGCCGGAGCCAGTGACGGAGCCCGTCCGGAAGGAAACCCCAGCCAACGCCACTGCTGCCCCACGGTGGGCGCCAACTGTCGTGGTGGTGTCACGGCAGATGCCATAGGATGGCTTAAGTTGTGGGCTCGCTAGGACGTTGGGGGATCCGGGGAGGGTTTGCGCGCTCACGAAGCACGCATGAAGAACAACCAAGAACTCGCAGAACAAACAAGAACAAGCAGAACCAAGAAGAAGCAAAGAACACCACGATGTACCCTGCTTCGGGGCCCTCTTGTGGAGGTAACACCCCTACTGCAGCACTAGCCTACTCTCTTTATATCTCAAGTGTTTACAAGTACAGAGTGCTCCTTGAGCTGTATGAAGAACAATGGTGAAAGCTCTAGGAAGATGGAGCTTGGGGGGAAATGATGCCTCTCCTTCGTCTCTCCCCTCCTCGCACTGGAGGATGTGGTAGCTTACTTATACACTAACCGGATTACCTTTTGCCCCTGGCTCCATGAGACAATGGCATTGCCAAGAGGAAAAGGACAAGCCTCTGCCCCCTGTCAATCCAACGGCCGGACTGTCAGGCCTATCTTGCCCCTTCGGGCAATGGCAGCTGTAGCCCATCGGGTCTAGGTCACATCCTCTTTCCCGAATTGGCCGAGTCAGCTCCTAGGTCGCTGCGCTCCCAGGAATCCCGTGGCTTGACCTGGCTGTCAAGTCCCAGCAGGCCTATCTTGCCTCTTCAGGCAATGGCAGGCGTAGCCCACCGGGTCTAGGCCATAGCCCTTTCCCGAATTGGCCGAGTCAGCGCCTAGGGCCTTGCGATCCGGGAAACCCGCGGCTCGACCTCGCTGTCCTCTGCGCCCCGGTCAGTAGAACTGCAGGACTCGTGACCTTACTGACAATTCTTGGCCCTTGTGCAATATCCGGATTACCTTATCCGGATCCTTCCTGACCAACCCGGCTAATTTAACCGGTACTCTTCAATCCGATCCGGCTTGACTTTACCGGATCCTCCTTGACCTCTTTCCGCACTCCAGCTTGACCGAGAGCTAACCGACTCTCCCAAGAGATCCGGCCCAAGTGACCCGGCTAGACACTGACCCGGCCAGCTCTTTATCATCCATAATACCACATCTTTGCCCTACCCGGGGGCAGCCCCCCGACAGAACAAGAGTACGGTGTTTTGTCCCCCGGCATACATGTAGCCCGATTTTCTGACAATTCAAAATCTACAATTTTAAGTTCCAAAAAGTTCTGAATTTTTTTAAACGTAAATAATGACCATTTCTACCTGTGTGCAAAAAAAAAAGTGAAACAATATGTACTTTATTCTGTGTAAAAATGACAAATTTCTATATCTGGGTGATAATTTAAAATCTCTTAAAATTGTGGGATTTATCATTTTTATGTGGGGCGAAATACAAACTATTTCTAGTTGAAACTTTGCATAAGCATAGATCAAGCCATTGTCAACATCTATTATTTTTCCCGGAATTTTTTGAAACTTTATATGGTGATTTAAAAATAAATCAAAACCCAAGATACAAAGAGACTTTTCGACATAACACTTTCTATAGGCTAAACTCTCGAGTCAACACAAAATTTAATGCTGGTGGCATACTCGTATAGTCATGTATGCAGATGCAACTGCCTTATGACAATATGTATACACGTTCTCCAAAAACATATATATGAATGGTACTTCTAGGTGTGTTTGGTTGCTTGCATGATTTTTGCCCTTCTGTATTTGTGGCTCAGCTGGGTCTGGCTGAGTAGAAACACGACCTGAGCCAGTTTTTGCATTACTCGTTTGGTTGCCTAAATCTGATTTTTCTTTTATAGGCATTTTTGAAATATGTTTGTGTTTGGTTACTTACATTGCACCACTGTGTAACAAGTTCGTCTAGTTGACAGCTCATGAGACCGGCGAGAAAGATAACACAGTGGCGCAACGGCAGGAGGTGGCGAAGGTCACGGCATGATCTGCACCGACGCCGATGAAGTTTGGAGCTCCAGCAAACACAACCACACCGTGAACTGATTTTAACAAGCAGATTGTAGAACATACACGTGTAGTACAAGATCTATTCATATATGTCCGCCGAAACAAATAAATTACCACACAAAAATTGTGCGAAACAGCGAGATCGATCTATTCGTGGAAGGAAATTTTAAACGGTTCACCGAGTGCGATAAATTTGACAAAATTCGTCTAAAAATGGTGTAAACTTCGGTCCAAAATTAAGAAGCTAAAGTCCACGAAACTCGAAAACAATCACATGAACAGAACCTACATGTCGGCGCAGACATATTTCATATACAAATTATTTCAAATCAAAATATATTTGTGTGATAAAGGCAGCTGCTTGTGCTGCTCTTTTGCATGCCTAGCTATGCTATCGTGCTATGAGGAGCGCGGGTGGGGCTGACTCTGGTTTATGGATCTTGCTAGGCCTGGTTGAGCTCTTAGGAAGTTCAATAGCAGCTATGCCCTGTGGCGGCGTTATCTGTTGTATGGTTTTCGTCTGTTCCTCCGGTAAATAAACCGGACACCCTTCTTCGTAATTAATGTACTCTTCTTAATTAATGGATAAGACAAAAAAATTGTCTTCATTAAAAAAACTTCCAAGCAAACAGACCAGCTAGCATAAAACATCAGTACCTGCTTTCACAGTGCCCAGAACCATGCAATTGCTCCATCTGTAACGCTATGTTACTCCAACTTGTGGTGTGTCATCCAACAATATGTGAAGAGCAGTATTTCCCGAAAAGGCCATCAGGTTATAGAAAGCAGCGAGTTAAGCTGGGGCGCCACAGCGACCAGCTGGCACTAGTCAGACACACTATCATTTTTAACACGCCATAGAACTTGGACATGTCCCATGAAGTTCATTGTGTTACTTCCAGTTGAACATTGATATAGCTGCTAGCTGCTAGGACTCTTCAAATAAACATATTGATTTTGTTTTGTTATAAATGATAGGTAATAAAACGAAGAAGAAAGTGGAAGATCAAACCAACGGGGACACGAGATTTAACGTGAAAAACCCTTCCAACAATGGAAGAGAAAAAACCACTCGCGCCAGCCAGCAAATCTTCACTATGATCGGATGAGGTTACAAACGCCGGGAATTTACAGTTTGCGACTTATCCCAACCGGCGGCTTACAAGAAGTATTTATGGTGGTAAAAACCTAAATCGACTGCAATCCGACACTACGGCCCAAGCCTCCGACGGGCCTCCACTTCGCTTCAAAGTTAGCATTTATCTTTATATATGAATTTTGATCACATCAAAATAATACTCCACTTTGAGATAAATTCCATCTTGTAGCATGAACGAGAACCTTCACCCTGAAACAAAAAAGAAAACACATTCGGCGTCAAATAGCCTCTTAGACTAAACAGTGATACCAACTAAGTCCGAACAAACCTCGAACTTAGTAACAGTCTGGCTTTGTCATCATATCAGCATGATTATCATGAGTGATTATCTTGCATATCTTCAGATTACCTTGTGCAACAACATCACGCACATAATGGTATTTAACGTCAATGTGCTTTGTTCTCTCATGAAACATCTGATACTTAGTAAGGTAAATAGCATTATGACTGTCACAAAACAGGTTAATGTAAGTATCATCTTCACAAAGCTCAGCAAACAAATCTTTCAGCCAAACCGATTTACATGGTTCAGCATAGCCATGTACTCTGCATCAGTGGTAGATTGGGTAACAGCGGTTTGCAACGTTGCCCTCCAACTCACTGCACAACCACCAAGCGTGAACACATAACCTGTGAGGGACCTCCTCTTATTCAAATCGGTAGCAAAATCTGAATCCACATAGCTAGCGAGTCCCTTATCAGTCTTGCCAAACTTCAGACAAGCATTGGATGTGCCACAAAGGTATCTGAAAATCCACTGAACAGCCTTCCAATGTTCTTTATCAGGATTAGCCATGTACTCCCTCCGTGCATGAATATAAGAAGTTTTAACTATCCAACATGTTGTCTAGATACATACTAATATGAGTGTACATACACACTAAAATATGTCTACATACATCTAGATACATGTGAATGTGGACAAATACTAAAACATCTTATATTAAAATGCGGAGGAAGTATCTACTAACCAAACTCATAGCATATCCAATGGCGCCGTTGTATTGTCACCCTGGTGGCATATGTCCTTGATCTATGCGAAAGCAGATAGAACTCCTCATCCTTGCTGAAAACTTGAAAGATTTTTGTCGTTGCCTTTAATCATGTCAAGTCACTGATGAACATGTTACTTGCCAACATTGTTCATATCCACACTTGTTTGACCACATGTCAAACCACCAGTGTCATGATTTATCGCCGTGTTCATCAACAGTCACGCCAAGTCTCATGGGCCGTGAACCCACACCACCTCAAGCTCCGTGTAGAACAACACCAACCATACCTGACCGATGCCAAGCATGTATCCCTCACACCACTAAGCTCCTGTCCGAACATCGTGTCACTCGATCTGCTGAATTATGCTTCCACTCTCTAAGCTATTACGCCGTAGCCCCTCCATCAGTTGAGTGTAATCTTATATTACAAACCAGCTCCACATTCAACATGGAGTCTCCATGTATATGTACATACTAGCTCGCACCCGTCGACTCCAAACTATCCTTGTGCATATTGTTGAGTCAACACCACGCCATCGCATCTCCAAGCGCGCATAACTATGCGCCGCATGTTGGCACGTCACCGAATTTAAGCTCCATCAACATCAAGTTTCTACGTCGTTGTTGCCGTTCTCACTGTTATCTTCTGTCCAACCAACCACTTCTAAATTCGCCAGTACAATATCAGATCTGAGCTTGCTTGGCGTGTTATTTTTTATACCTACAATATTTCTCCCCCTTCTAATGTCACCAATATGTTCGTTAATTGGTTGAATGGGGTTGGTAAAAAGACCAAAGCTAGGATTCGTATAGGCGTTTCAGCTATCTGTTGGTCTCTTTGGAATTGTAAGAACAATTTGGTTTTTAACCGAAAGGAAAAATTTCATGTTTTACAGGTTATTCATATGGCGACGCACTGGATCCAGCTATGGGCTTTCCTGCTACCTTCGGACCAGCGGGAACTTATGGTTGCTGGATGCTCAAGACTCCTGTTGGTGGCACAGGATTTTTTCTCCCGGCATACATGGCAACATATTAGTAGACTTTTGTAGTTGCTGTTTTGTGGCTGCGTTCGGTTGAGCTTCGTCTCAGTTTCTAGGTGATTCGTGAGATGTAAACTTTAAATACTTGTGGATTTGGAATTTGTAATAAATGACCGTGTGCATCACTCGATGCAGAGGTCGGGATACCCCTTTTCTAAAAAAAAAATCAGATCCGAGCAGAACTTGTCTGATTGCACAATACAATTAAGGCTCCACGACAGGCCGCTCGAGTTGTTGTGTGCACACTCCAAGCCCTTTCAGCAAATGTGATATTGTGATCCACCAGAAATAATCGTCGCGCACAGCTGCCACGTGCAATTTGTTTTTTTATTGTCTCCAGTTGCTTGTACCTCGTCCTCATGTGCGTACGTACTAGGACTTCCATTTTCTCTCTCAACCAAATGACCAATCTCTCGTGCACATTGTACATTGGCTTATATCTCCTCGCTCTACATTTGTTTTTTGAGAAGCCTTGGCCTACATCTGCATGCATCGTAACCTGTCAGCTAGTTACCTCGGCCGCGCTGGGCCACCAGCAGCAAACGACTTCATGCTCAGCACTACCGCGGGTGACCTGGCCCAGGCCACAGATGGGTCTTGCGTCACACTTAGAGCATCTCTAGCAGAGCCCGCAAAACGTGAAATCTCAAAACAGGTTTACGGTTCGCGAACGTGTTTTGAGGGCTGAAAACCACCCGGACAGAACAGAGACGGTAAACGCAAACCGTAAAAAAGAATATTCCCGAATATTCATCTCTCTCTTCTTTTCTACTTTTTCCCCATCTTCTTCCTCCCGTGAGGCCTTGTTCATACTGGTACAGACACATGGATCGATCAATCCATTCATTGATGGGAGTAGCTACCTCGTACTAGTATGGATCGATGGAGCGGCTGGTCACTCGCCGCCCACGCCCGCACCGACGGGCCTGCAGGCAGGGAGCTTGGTCGCCTGCGAACTCGCGACCAGCGGTAGCCCAAGCTCGATTCGATCGAATCGAACGACAGCAGCGACGCCGGCGCGGACGGAGCCGCCGCCGCTCGTTGCTCCTCGCCGGACCGACGCGGTCCTCCCGGGGGCGCCGCAGCCGACGGTCGCCTCCGCTCCTCGCTGGGGCTGACGCGGTCCTCGCCGGCGCCGCCGCTGCCAGTCCTCGCGTGCTCCACCGCCGGTTTACCTCGACGTCCGGCAGGCCGGCGGCGCAGCAGCTGCCAGTGTCCTTTTGCACACGATTCCGGCGAAATTCCGGCGAGTTCCACGGTGGAAGGTTCACCGGTGGAAGGCCCTTGTCCTGCGCTGCCCGCTTGGGCCAGACCTGCACCGACGCCTGATGTGCGGACTCATCCGAGCAGGTTTTGCTGACTTCTCATGTGAGAATGAGAGTAAAAGATTTTTTTTTTTGAACTCATGGAGAAGATGAAGTCACATGAATTGGTGGAAATTCTGGTTACTCTGTGTGCTATTTGGTATACTCGAAGGAAGGCCATTCAGGAGGGCATTTTCAGATCCCTCTCTCGACTACATGTTTCATTGAGAATTTCTTGAGTGATTTTCGTTTCCAGAAAGAGAAAAGGTAAAATCAACAAACAAAAAGTCGATAATTACATCATCTAGGTGGATCACCCTCCACCTGGCAGTGTTAAAATTAACACAGATGCTGCTCTGGGCAGCTCTGATGGTAAGGCGACGGCAGCAGCTTTTTTTTTAGAAAAGGAGGCTACGCCCCAGCCTCTGCATCGACTGATGCATGCAGCCTTTATTAATTTTATTGCTCAAGTCTTACAAGCGTTCATGGGTCACAAAGAGTCGATACATGAATCAACCATCTAAAAAGACAAGATAACATAGTGGAGCTAATCATCAACAAGTTATCCTAAGATCAAAACGCCAGCTGCACTGGGTGTAGAAGTCCCGCGCTACCGCAAGGAGACGGTTGCACCCAATATCCACAACGGCCCGCTTGTCCGTTGTTTGTAGGTAAGACCACGTACGAATCGAATGAATAGCCATCGGAATTACCTGCAAAAAGGAGGAAGGGCTTGCATTGTTAAAGATAATGTTATTGCGTATGTTCCAAATGGCCCAAATTAAAGCACAAGAACCCACTCGAATTTGTGCTTTCTCTTGTTTGTCCACCCCTCTAAGCCAACTACCAAAAAAGTTGGCAATATTTTTTGGAGGTGTAATGTTAAAAGCCATATGTACAATACGCCATACCATCTTGGCCAAAGGACAATCTATAAAAAGATGTTGAATTGTTTCATCTTTGTCACAAAAACAACATTTTTTACATCCTCGTTCCTCGTGTAGAGATGTAGAAGGAAAAAATTTAGACGTGTCGTGCCTCGTTCCTCGTGTCTGAAGGTATCACATATCCCAAAGTGATGAAATCTTTGTCTGGAGGGAAGCCATCGCCCTAGATGATGTCTTGTGCATCAAGAAAGTTCCATGTCGCTGGCGATTGTTTAAGAGTTATCAACACAAGTTTATGAAAGTTTATCTCCAGGATGGACAATTGTTCAAAGATACATAGGATTAATTTCATGTTAATGAATTCCTGCAAGTCTTGTTCCATAAAAAGAATTGTATCTCATCATCATACTACAGAATGGAAAACTCGCCATCCATGAGATGCGGAACAAGCCCGACGACTTGGCCCTCAGTTTTTGCCATGGCTATAAGAATTGCCAACATGTCCGCCACAATTTTAAAAAGAATTGGAGATAGAGGATTTCCTAGCCGCAACCTTTCCTAGTTTCAATGTAATGGCCAATGTCGTAACTAACCCTTATTCCAACGCTACCATATTGAACAAATTTTGTAATCTTGTCACACCAAATTTGATCAAATGCTTTCGTACTCACGTTTGGTGTAAGAATGACCATTTCACTTTTATCATATTCCTTTTAAAAGTCAATCGTGAACAAAACACCGTCCAATTTCTTCCTATATGAAGCTCTTGGATAGTTTCATGTAAGAACACTACACCCTCAAGAATATGTCTTCTAGGAATAAACGCAGTTTGGATGGGATTAACCACTTTGTGAGAAATAGCCGAATTTCTATTGGTTGCAACCTTTGTAAAACAAATTGAAGCTTACATTTAAAAGACAGATAGGCCAAAATTGTTGAATTTGCACCACATTCTCTCTTTTGGAGAGCAAGTTTATGATACCAAAATTCAGCTTGTACAAATCAAAACCTCCAAGTTAGAGTTGAACAAACATCCCCATTAAATCAGTTTTAATAACTTTCCAAAAAAGTTTAATAAAGTTTTGCAGGGAACCCGTGTTGTCTTGGAGCCTTATTATGTTCTATCTAAGAAATAGCATCATGCACTTCCTTCTCTGTGGTGGCCGCAACAAGAATACAATTATCCTCAGAAGAGGACCGCGGTATATCATTGCTACGGGTTTCATCTTATTCAGAGCCAATGATCCAAACAGTTTCTTATGACAATTCTCCGTAACATACACTTTCAGATTCTCTTTCCCAAGTTCCCCGGCAATAGTCCCGTCCTCTTATTCGACTTGGAAAATCTATTTCTTTATACTAGCATAGGTCTTACAGATGTACATGTTTCTAAGGCCGCATCACTACGTATGCAGGAACATAGGCAGACATCGGAGCCACACGAATCATGGCACCGGCCTAAATTCAATGGTTACGAAGTCGACTAAGATTTAACTAATTTTTAGTCGACTGAGAATTATCAACGTTGAATGACGTTATAGGCATTGGGTGGATATGATGACATGGTATATTCATTGCACGGGAGAAAATTATTAGAAGAAAAGGAACTACGTTGACTTTAGGGATATTCGTTTAAAAATAAAATATTGCTTTGTATCAGCCACGTATAGAAGTCAATCTCAAGAACCAATTAGATTGATCAACCATTTTCCCTTCCATTCACGTCAATGGATCTCGACCCACCCAAACTACATTCAAATCTGAAGAACAAATAACCGGAGAGAAGAGACCGACAGGGAACAGAACACGTAAAACTACTTTGGAGCCAGAGCTTATACAAACATAAACACACTCTCTAGAGTAATCCAGTGCGCGTACAGAAAACTGTGCACAAATCTTGCATTAATCACACCGGAGGCATCTGGTCTTTTGAAGGTGCCTGCACCGTGGCCCTACATAAAGGGCAAGTGGAGTGGGATTGAAGCCACATGTCGACGCAGCCTACGTGGAACAGGTGCATGCACGCCGGCAGTTGCCTCAGCACCTCTCCTTCCTGCACCAGGTTGAGGCACACCGCGCACTGCGCCCACCCGCGGCTGCTTCCGCTGCCTTCTCCACGACCGTCGACGTCGTTGCTGCCGTCGACGGCCACGCCTCTGTGATACAAGAACGACGGCAGCGCGGCCACAGCGGAGGGGCTCAGCCCACCCCCGCCATCACCGCCGGCACGCACGAAAAACGGCCGGGCTCCCACGAAGACGATCGTGCGGCGGCGGCGGCAGCACAGGCAGTCGCAGAGCACGATTATGAGGACGCAGACGGCGGTGACGCTGAAGCCGATGAGGAGGAGGGCGAGCGTGTCGTGCGTGCTGTAGCTGCCGCCGTTCGCCGAGTAGGGCAGCGTCTCGGGGCTAGAGGACAACGACATGGTCGATGGACGGGCAGCTATCTCTAATTTCTGGCCTGGCCAAACTACAAATGTGGGAAGCTCGTCTGCAAGCTACGAGTATCTACGAGCTGTATTATTGCTGGTTTCTTGTATTCTGGAGGCCTGAGTCTTGCTGGGAGCATGGAACTAGCCGATAAATATGAAACGCCTGTTGTGAAAATATATTCCAGTTTTGAGCGATTCAGCAACCGAACGTGAATTAGAGAATGCTAGATTTGTTACAGAACTAGTCACCGAACTACTAATCATATGTGTTCCTGGCGTCATGCATAACTCTGCATCTATCTATTATATACTAAAAGCAAAATGAGTTAGTGTTTTGAGCCACCACATTAAGCCACATCATCTAAATTAATTTTAGTGGTTAGATCTAAAATATATGGCTAAGATTTAACAAGAGATTTATTGTTACCTAACCAATTAATCCACAACATATACGTACCAGCATGTTGCACGTGAATTTTTCCCGAAAGTTACATAACCAATTAATCCACACACATATACGTACCAGCATGGTGCACGTGATTTTTTCCAGAAAAAAGCTGATTGGACATTAGCTGTGTATTTAATCTAACTTGGACTCTATTTTTTCTTTTTTCGACCGATCAATCGTGAAAATGGCAGGCCATATGTACTGTTCTGCCGAAAAAAATAAGATGGGCCTATGATGTGGTTTTCCAAATTAAAATTGCTGCTTCATCACGATTAAAAAATGAATCTTCACATATTTGTGCGTATACGCATGTACGTGCCAGCAGAGTGCACGCACAACTTTCGTGAACTTTCAAGAGAGAAAAAAAACTGATTGGACGTTAGTTGTGTGTTCAATCTAACTTGCACTCTACAGTCAAAAAAATCTAACTTGCACTATCTTTCTTTCTTTCTTTGAGAACTATAACTGATCAATCATGAAAAGCAAGATAGGGCATACCGTTTCTTCCGAAACAGAAAAAAAGCTGCTGGTACATGTACCAGTTATATGTGTAATGTGTGTGCATCAGTTAACTACTTCGTGATTTTTTTTGTAACCACAGTGTATGATATCGACATACAAATAGGGGTACAGACTGCACAAAGGTTATTCTGGGAAAATATATTTAAAACTTTTAAAAACAATTAAGAAAAAAACATGCATCTACTCAATAATATACTCCGTATGTTACAAGCGTGCACAATCCCGATAAAAAGTAGCAAATCAGAAACTATACTCATATATATACATTTGTCTTTCTGTGTAGTTCAAAACGTAAACAATTTGCATTGAAATTTTTCACGATATATTATTGCGAACATATACGATCTGTTTCCAAAAAAAAATCTTACCTTTTGATATTTTAAAATAGTGAGATCACTGAATCTCAGGAGCACCAAATCTGAAAGGGAGCAGTCAGCTGCAAAAAGTTATTTTGGCTCCTGAACTCCAATGATCACACTATCGATGGCAATGCCATTTTTGGTTCAAAATAAAATCTACTTTAGTGAGACCATGTCGATAATTTTAATGTGGGTAATTGCACAATATAGATAAATATTGTAACAGTTTGATAAAATAATTTAAACGGATATGAGGAAGAACTATCTTGCATATTTCAAACACACCGGCAGAGATTCCGAACCCTATTGCACACATGCCACCAAGTTCCTCCGACCACCTCCCCGATGATCATGCCAATAAAGGATGACAAATGGTTGGATCCTTCAGTAGGGTGAGAAGACATGCTATGAAAAAATTATAATTGGTGGCATAGAAAAATGGAGGAAGATGAAGTCGATACAAAGTCTTATGTTTGATAACTCATGGTTTTGGAATTTTCAACATCGATGAACCTAACACTAAGCTAGCAATGGGAACATCAACTTCCATTTAAAAGATAATCTCCCTTAATCAGACACAGATGATAAAATTTAGGGGGTTGATATTTGGTGATCAGAGACACAAGCACCTCCCTAGCCATCCAACCACACACTTTAAGACATCTACATTTCAAACTTCGAATTTAAAACATAGAATAATATATGAATGGTCGCAAAACCGACTCATCAAAAAACTTTTAAATGGAATTCCATGAATTCGTGATCCAGAAATTAAAGAATTTCTTCACCATATCATTTATGTCGACGTTAGAGGCGTACTATTTCTTCTCACATAATGTGATATCCATAACATAATATTATTTCTCATAAACTTTCAACATACTGAAGTCGATGAGCTCAGAATTGTTATTGTTAATTCAACAAAAATATGAAGACTTTCTAACTATATAATATTTATGTTAATCCCACACTGCACCATATAAAAAAATATGTTTAATAATCTAATATCAGACACAAATGACACATATGTTTGTTCAGGGAAATGACATCATAATCCTTAGCCTATAAATTAATGTTGATTAGAGATACTAGGTACCTACATATCAGAAATTCACTTAGGCACCCTGGTGCATATGAACCTGGTATTTGAAAAAGATATTTCAAAATGTCAAATAATCTGAACCAAAATTTCATGGATACATCTTCATATTATATGTGCTCACAAAGTCGATTCACCAAAAACCGATAAATTTTGTGCCTTATGTAAGAAAGACAAAAAAGAAGTGTCGTTAAAGCCTCATTTTAGCACCAAATTTTGTGTTTTCAATACAAGACACAGAAAATGTCTGTTATTCATGAAATGACATTGTGAACACATAACATGTTACGATCTATGCGTGAACATTTTTTCCCAAATTTTTTAACATTTCAAAATATGTGCAAAATGTATTTTAAATAAAGGGTGCATATGCACTCAGGAGCCAAAACACCACTCCCCATGCATATGATATATCTAAATTTATGGTGGTGGTAGAGTTGTATGAGTTCGTAGGACATGATATGATAGCAGATTAAAATCAATTTAATTTGTTAGATTTTTCAAGATGCTAAAGACGATGCCCTCGCATTTGCGAGGGCCACCTTGCTAGTTTATTTGAATAACAATATCCGGATAGATCTAAATCTTTCGTGATCTAAGTTGATGTCATGCTTTCCATTATTTATGGCCACTGTTCTTTTCCAACCTATATGTATAGCCGCTCTTAGATGACCTACATCCTCACAGAAAGTCGTCTCGTTGGTTGTTAAGTGTACAACTTGCTTAGTTTCTTAACCACTGACATAACCAAATGATGCCATTTGGAAACTGTGGGTTACTAGAGCAAACTAGTTGCCAAGCGCGCATCTATATCAGTTCCGAAACAAAGCTTTGTGTGATGCAAGATTTGACTTAGAATGAGGAAAGTATTCCAGAAAACTGTGTACGAATAATTTTGAAATATTTCAATCAGTCACACTACCGGACTTTGACCATTTACCGGTGTCCGAGTCGGTAAAGGCTATTTTGCTTTCGGTCAAGACTTTGCCCAGTATCACACTCGGCAAAGGACCATCGACGGAGACCAAGCAGGCCTTAGGTGTAGGCGCCTTCGCCGAGTGCTTTCAGTATCACACTCGGTTAAGTCTTTGTCGAGAGTAAAATAGGGGCTCTCGGCAAAACAAAAATGCATACATGATACATAAACAAAAAATGCATACATGATACGTAAAATAGGCGCTCCGCCTTAGCGCCGCCTGAAGCTAGCCCGCTAATAACTAGCCAGCCCATTCGGCGAGTCTTCATTTGTTTTCCTTTTCTCTTATGTTTTTTCATTTTTCATTCTTGTGAACAAATTTCAAATTTGAACAATTTTAAAAATAAAGAAATTTCGAATTTGAACAATTTTAGAAAATGAATAAATTTCGAAGTTGAATTTTTTTATATTTCAAATTTGAACAAATTTCAAAAATGAACAAATTTCAAAAATGAACAAAATTCGAATTTGAACAATTTAAAAAATGAACAAATTTTGAATTTAACTTTTTTGAACAAAATTCAAATTTGAACAGTTCTTGAATTTGAATTTTTCGAAAGAAAAACGAAAATAAGAAATGAAAAAAAACAGAAGAAAAAGAAAAACGGAAACAAAAAATGAAAAAAACAGAGAAGAAGAAAAAGAAAAAACCCGAGATGGGCCGGCCCAGCAGCGGCGTGCTTCAGGCGGCGCGACCGTCTAGCGCCGGGCGATATACGGCGCCCGTAGGCGGCAGGTCCTCACCGCAAACCCTATATGCCACCAGTTAGCGCCGCGAATCGGCCCCGCCACTAACAGGGAGCTTCTGCCGGGCCGGCCCACCTCGCGTGATGAGGGGAGGGTACCTGGTGTGGCCATCTCTACATCATATTTGATTCCGGCTAGGCGCAAAGGCACGAGGCATGTTGCTGCTATTGTAAATGTCGCTTACTAGACGGGAGTGGCAAGCAAGTTCAGCACGGAGCAGATGATTTCTACTAAAAATAGTGCTGTCCAGTTTGTACCACCGGATGAAGTGATACCCACGTTCAGAACACCATGCATGTCCATTATGGTGGGATCGATCGAAGTCTCACTCGGATCACTTCCAGCGTGAGCATGGTCAAGTCTTTTATATTTCTACTCGTTTTGGTACTAGCTAGTACGTGAGTTTGGTCCAAGTTGTTTTGGACTCTTGTGTTCAACGTGGCCGGATTATTTAATTAGGAAAGAATGATTAGTATAGTTAGGAAATGATTCTGTTTTGATTTGCTCCCTAGTTTTCGTTCAGTTGCGTCGCCTATAAAAAGGGCTGGCTACGGCCAATGTATCCAGATTAGAATTTGAGATTAAGAGTTATCGTGAGGTGATGGGTCGCCGTATCGAAGTGTTGCTTGTTTTTGATTGCCGTATCGATCTGTTGTTTGCGCATCGTGTGAGATTGATTTCATTGATCCAACATTGCTGTTCTTGGTTCGCCGTGAAAGATTGGGCCTAAAACCCTTTTGGACCACGTTGATCCTTATCATCTTGGTATCAGATTCGTCGGGTTTCTCACGGCGTTTCGTTTCTGAGATTTATCTGCTGAGTTTGCCATCAATCTGTTGGTCTGCTGGAGATTTTTGCTGCTGGAGGTATCGCGCCAAGACACCGGTTTTATTTGTTTTTTCCACTGCTTTGGATCGTGAGGGAGCTGGAGTCCTACCGCCGCCGCGCAGGTATTTGGAGTCCTGATCGGATTCAGCTTGTTTGTTCCGTCCTTTTCCTTGCGTGAGAAAGAGAAAGTAATACGGATCCTACTCACTTTCCCCTTCCTCGGCTCTCACCCTGCAACAGTAGTTTTGAGAGTCGCTTCCTGAGAGCCGGGCCGATCTGGCCTCTCCGCCGGAGTAGCTGGCCGGAGCTGGTGCTGGTGAGGTGTCGGAGTAGATTAGGTTGCTTAGGCGTAGTCTAGGGTAGGTGTACAGAGTAGTTTTTGTGCTTGCCTTCATGGCGTTTGGCGTGATGCCGGTTTGGAGCTCGCTGCGGGCGCCTCCGAGCGGTGCTGCGTGGCTTACGGCGACGCTTCTTCTGGTGATGGCGGCGTGGTGCCGCGTGTGGCCGGAGTGGCCGGAGCCGGTGTCTCCTGCAAATAAGCTCGATGGATTTTGTCCTCTGCATCTGGCTTTCTCTGATCTCCGTGGCGGAGAAGGAGTTGGTGCGGATGGAGAGCTTCTGGTAGCTTCTCCTCTCTGGTGGATTTCTTGCGAGCTGCGTGAATGGCGTCCTGCGTCGTTTCCGGCTCGACCGCCTGCGCAGGTCGGGGCGTGCCCCCCGCCGACGCGGCATCTTCGTCGCCAAGGTCTCGCCGTCCGGCGAGCGACAAATGCGGCGATATTAACGGGATATGATTCCCAACAGGCGTGTGCAGGCGACTCAGCGGCCATCCGGGTTCTTCTCGTCTTCCTCAGCAGCGGTTGCGGCGGTGCGACGGCGAGATCGAGGACGGCGGCGGAAGAGAAGATGCAGAATTCCCCAAGGGTGTGTGCGTGTTTGTGTTGTTCTCCGGGGTGTTTTCTGCAAATAGGGGACAGCTGTGTGTGTCTGGATGTTTCCAGTGTAATCCGGTGTAATATCTAATAATCCAGATACTTTTCAAAAAAAAAAAAGTAATACGTGATCAGCTTGGAGTCCTTTCCATGAGATTTTCCTGACTTGTTTATTGGGGAAAGGCTCCCAGATTCGTTTTGATTTTCCATCAAGGAGAGCTTCTGTTTCCGATCAATATACAGAACTGATCGCGAGACTCCTGTCGCCATTTTTTTTTTTTGAGAGGTTCTTACTTCTGCGAGCTGTCTGCTGCTACCGCTGATTGCTTTGTCTGCCGAGGACGTCTAGCGCGACAAAGAAAAGCTGCTGACGCTTTTGCGCGATGGAGAACTCGGTTCATGGCGAAAATTCAGAGGCCACTGCGGAACAACCGGTGGAGCTTGTGCCACCCACCTTTGCTGCAGATTTAGCTCCTAATGTTCGGGCTGGTTTTGACAGTACGACTATATTCGTCAGAGTCATGCTGCATTGACGGCACAAATTGCACGGTTGGCTACCCGGATTGATGCCTTGGGTGATGCCCCTGCCCATGCACCCCTGCAGCCTCCTCCTGCTGCACAGCCCGGCGACTTGCTGCAACGCCGCGCTGCTGAAAATCAAGATCGTCGACTAGTGGCACTCAATAATGATGAACTTGCAGATGACGCTGGTTATGCACCACCACAACGTCCGTTTGATGCTCGTCCTGCAGGTGCTCATCAAGTTCAGCCACAAGCTCGTGATCGTGTTGGTCATGCTGTTCGTGTTCCTGTTGATGATGGTGGTATCGGACGTATCAAATTGTTCATCCCTCCGTTCTCCGGTGACCGCGGACCTGAAGATTATTTGGAGTGGGAGATGCGTATGGATCAGATTTTTGCTTCCCACCATTATGCTGAGGAGAAGAGACTCCAACTTGCTGCAGTTGAATTCACCGGTTATGTGCTAATTTGGTGGAGTCAAATTCTGCGTATGCGTACAAGGCCAACGACATGGACATGTATGAAAGAGATCATGCGGCGTCATTTTGTTCCTGGGCACTATAAGAGAGATATGCACAATAAATTGCAGCGGCTCACTCAAGGTAATAAATCAGTTAATGAATATTATAAGGAGATGGAGTTGCTCATGATACGTACAGAAACACATGAGGACCCGGAGGCCACTATGTCTCGGTTCTTTTATGCGCTGAATATTGAAGTACAAGATCGTGTGGACATGGTTCTATATTATGATATTCAGAACCTTGTGCACCAAGCTGAGCGTGCGGAGCAACAACTCAAACTACGCCAAGCTACAGCCCCTGCTCCTACATGGCGTCGTTCCACTAGCGAGGCTGCTGGTTATAGTGCTAAGCCGGCATTTTCTACATGCTCCAATAATATTTCTCTTGAGGCGTCCAAATCTGGTATGTCTAAGGCTGCGTCTTCTCAGTCCACCGCTCATATTGAGTGTTTTACTTGTGGAGGCCGAGGACACATGAGGCGTGAATGCCCTAATGCTAAGAGGGTGATGCTCACACAAGATGCTATATTTCTGCTAGCGATGAGGAGAAAATTGATGAGCCGTCTAGTGAGAAATCTGATGACAACAAGGTTGGTGGCAGCTACACCAATATAGTCAGCAAGAGCTTGGTTGATTCGTTGTCTTTACCTACACGGAAGCATCCGCAGCCACATTGTGTTGAGTGGTTGTATAATTCAGGCAAGCTGAAGGTAATACATAAGGCGCGTCTGAACTTTTCTGTAGGTGATTATGAGGATACGGTGGTTTGTGATGTGTTGCCTATGGATGCATGTCACGTGCTGTTAGGCCGACCGTGGCAGTTTACTCGACATTCTATTCATAATGGGCGTACCAATGTTTACTCCTTGTGGCATAAAGGGAAGCGTCATGTGTTGCAGCCTATGTGTGACAAGGATATCAAAGTGAATGTCGTGGTTGTGAAGAAGAAGGTTCCAAGTGACAAGCTGAAACCGAGGACGGTTTCCTCTCAAGTTGGGGGATGATGAGGGGAGGATACCTGGTGTGGCCATCTCTACATCATATTTGATTCCGGCTAGGCGCAAAGGCACAAGGCATGTTACTGCTATTGTAAATGCCGCTTACTAGACGGGAGTGGCAAGCAAGTTCAGCACGGAGCAGATGATTTCTACTGAAAATACTGCTGTCCAGTTTGTACCATCGGATGAAGTGATACCCACGTTCAGAACGCCATGCATGTCCATTACTAGATTCGAACGGCGCGGCTCGCCGCGCGGCACTTGTAGCTTCTTTTAATTTTTTGCCCATAGTTGTCACAATTTATACAGATTATTAAAAATACAGTTTATATCCATATGTATTTGATCACAATACATAGATTTGAAAACATTTTTTTTGGATCGTATGGAATTGACAATCATCATATCACACAATAAAAATCTTATGAAACAGGAAGATAAAAGCAATGTCGAAGCTCACAGGGGAAGTAATATAGAAATTGACAGCACGTAGTAATAACATAAGATAGATGTATGAGGGTTGCATCTTGGTGGACAAAATACATACGCACACATGGAAGTAGTTCAAAATACATAAGGTTTTATCAGTTTGGAAATATGATTTCAAACACCTGATGAGTTTCATGTAACTCACAATGATTCCAAAAGGCAAAGATAGCTGTCCTCAACAGCGTTAACAATGAGACATAGCAATCAAGACCTAGAAGGCAGAACCAAACTACCACCAAACACGGGTTGTTGAGGCAGTCATGGACATGAACTTTGTATATTCAAAATAGGTCTGATCTGCAGCAACAAACTTTGTACAGGCAAAATAAGTCTAATTTGCAGCGTTAACAATGAGACATAGCAACCAAGACCTGGATCTGCTAGCAGCAACCGTTAATGCAGCAATCTGCTCCAAATCTCATGTTTGGTGATACATGATTAATTTCAGCACAATCTGCAGAACTAAATCAGAGTACAAAAAATAATTGGATGCAAATCAAGAAAATAGGAGAGCCCTATAGCTACTATACTATAAAAGAATACATTTTACGAACATATAATTAACAAACTTATGATAGTTGTTTGGATTGAGTTGTTACAAAAGGATCGCATAATTATATAGCAATGTGCAAAAAACTTAACTTTCCATGAACTGATAGGGAGAAGCAACATGACATACCTCATTTACAAATCCGGTGACCAAGCCAGAGGAGGTATAGGAGAGCAAGGAGTCGTGCCGCCGTCCAGCGTCCTGCTTGACCATGATGGACCAGGGACAAATAGAGAAAATGGAAGGCAGTGTTAGGCGGAGCAAGGCGACCAAGTAAAGGGCATAAACATTTCAACAAATATATTCATATGAACAACACAGGAGGTTTTTTTTTAGCTAACAACAGGGCGACAAAACTGGAGGCGAGAATTTGCAGGCGTTCGCAGCAGAACAACGACTCCATCGGATGAGGCAAGCACTATGAATGTTGGTAGAGCAACGCCACCCCAAGACACCATGTACTGTCAACCAAGCTGTAACACATAATGGCAATGGTTAGGCCATTGAAAACAATAAATGTACATGCATAAAGGGTAAATAGAGCATCTAACCCTTATTTTTATTGTAGTACAATGGCCCAATAAAGTAATATCTATGCATATTGATACAATCACAGAAAAAAACTTTAAATGACATGTGGTGGAGCAGATGAAGCAAAGTCGCCGTACTTAATTAGACAAAGATAATAGCAGCCAAAGCAAAATCAATAGTAGAACAGATTCTCAAAAAGAAAAACTGATATTACACATGGCACTATAATGGCATAAGTAGTAAGGAGCACTTCTATTTTGGTCCTGAACATGCATGTTACAGATGTATAATGTAGCCTATGGTGAAGATCTCCAAGGTTTGAAAGTTTATTAGGTCGATCAAAAGATTTAAAAAAGGTATGCAACAAAATATGAGATTTATTTTAAATGGTAGACCTTATGATGTGTTCATGATGAAATGTAGAAGACATCGTCATTTCTAACCAAGTTTTTGAGCAATCATATCCTCCTTGGTCTCCCTACAGAATCTACCTATGCTGTGTTGGCAAGAAATTTGAGGCAAATACAATCATGCGTGCCCCTTCCGGCATTGCTCTCCTGTAAATTTATAAATATATGAAGCATCCCGTGGTAGCTTGGAATGTGATTATCAGCTTCTATCCGAGTTTACATATACATAAACTTGACATTTAAATTTTGTAGTAAGACTAAAACCTCCATATATCAGCCAACAGGAATGACAACGAAGGATCTACTTTATTAAAGCGCACCATGTTCATCAACTTTTGTTCTCTGACTATCTTTTCTGATGTCTAGCCATGCTCAGCATTCGCTAATGGTTAACCATAACATAATGGATGAAACACGCGCAAAACAATGAATAAGAACAAAGACACATTTTCAGTACAGTCTTAGGAAGCGTTCTCCTACCTTCCAACCCCTCAAAGCTGAGGCAAGGAGAGGAGAAAATAATCACATTAAGTAGGAGCCTACTACACGTACAACCGATCCAGTTTATTTATGATCTAGCAAAATATGCATCCTAAAATACGAAGTCATACTTTATGAGCTTATGAACAAAGATGCACAAGATATACAGAGTTAGCGAAAGATACTCCTTGAAGATATGAACACAGATGCATAAGATATGGGAATCAGGGAAGGAGTGAGGGAACTGGTACCTTCAATGATGGCCACAGGATCCCTCCTCGTCGGATACGTTCCCAGATGATGATTTAAGCTGCTGCAAGCTTAAGTCCAAGGAAGGAACTGATCCTATGTGTCACCATCTTCAGTGACCTCAAACGTCGGATGCGCCATCGCCCAGCCATCCGAGCAGCCACAACCATAGCTAACAGAAGATTAAAAGAAGAAAACCAAAGCATCAGATGCATCTGAAGTTACACCACCCATATATTAAATACTTGATGTGCCAAGTTTCCTAAAAACTGACGACAAATATTGGTTATGGCCTTATGGGTCTCAATGCAAGATCGACAAAGAAATGAAACATTCAATGTGTTCAAGAAAGGGCCGCACCACACAAGCACGGTATAAACTTCCTATTGCAGGTTAGACTACATGTCCCTATACTATAATTTAATAGTATACCTACTGCATTCTTTATTTTCTTAAATAACCAGATATCTTACATAACCATAGACCTTGAAATAGATCTACCTTCACATAGATCAGAAAGAACTTGCCAAATAAACATGCCTCTCCTGATATGCAAGCTACATTTGTGATCTTTATCTTTGAATACTATATACATGTCTAGAGATAATTTCAAGTGCATGATTTAAACCAGGTCTTTGCGGTCGGGTGTAAAAAGTACACTTGGATATATAACTACAGGGGCAAATCATGAAAGATAGTGGACACACTTTAAATTCTTACAATGGTGAACTATAGTTATTACTTGTTCTCTATTCTCAGATACAATTCTAAAACACCTAATTTTGATCGAGTAGTAACAGAACTAATCTAATTCAATAGCATATCAACCGAATATCGTAACACATATTATCAGATCTTTCAAAACTTATGCTCGATTCAAATCTTTCAAAGCCTCCAATCGCTGCACGAACAAAGAAGAGAAGCCCCAAATGAGCTCACCCAATTCAACAAATAGAGGAAGTAAACAAAGGAAATTCCACAAAATAAACATGCACTGCAGTGGATGGGTGGGCAAATACATTAACAACATCAATGCGAGGAAGTTGTCCTTACAATAATATGGATTGTGTCTGCTCAAGACAAAAGCGTCAGTGAAAGTAGGAGAAAGAGGATGCTAGTAAGATGAAATCCACAATACAACCTGCAAGGAGCAACTCACGTGAGCCAAACATCTGTACCTGGCAGCAACCCATGTAAACAAACTCCGAGATAAAATTGTTCTTTCGTCGAACCTATCTCCACTTCATGAATGTCATGCTCCAAACTGTTTCATGGCAGCAGCAAAATAATTAGCACTTTGGGCCATATTATGCAGTTCAAATAGAAAGCATATATGACTGGTGTATGCATTGAAATATTAAGATTTCCATTGGGCCAGTTCAAGACAACCTGTAAAATAAATAAATCGCAGCTCAAATCTTGCCACTAACGCCATATTGGAGATCTCAACCGAGGAGAATCCATGGCCACACACATGCATCAACATCATCTTTATGCCTTGTTTCCCGTCTCTATCCACCTACTGTATGAACGAAATGGAGTATAAACACCTCTGCATCCTACTTGGAGTTTCATCAAACACCTCATATGTATTTATAAAGAATCTGCACGAAAACATAAGAAGCTATAGATTAAATCCTCCTGTTTCTAAACCAACCAGGGATCATACCAAATGCAATATGCAATGCGTTGAATGAAAAAATATAGTGTCTACATAAGAGCATCACTGAATGATACAACAATTCTTTCCTAACCTACTCCACGATAAAGAACTTATAGGCCATATGTGGTGCTAGTAACAAAAGGAAATAAATCTACAGGATGAAACAATATGCACCAGCTTACCATATTTCACCATAAGCGGAGAACATTATGCCATTGTGTAAACAAATGGGTGCAGTCCAAAATAGAGAGTACAAACAAATTACTCACCATTATCTGCAGAAAACATCTATGGATTATAAACAGATTTCTATCCTCCTCAAAGATGAACCATATAGAGAGAGTATAAACAAATTACTCACCATCCTCTGCAGAAATGTTGAACTTTGGTAGGCAAAAGAAGGAAACGCCTCATAACCTGTGAATGAAGATAAAAGGCTTGTTAGTTGCCGACTTCTCTTCTTCCCTGTCCCCTTCTCATCACCACGCCTCATGGCATGTGAATGAAGATAAAAGGCTTGAAAGATGCATTACATGGTAAATGGAAATCATTTAATAGGGGAGGTGATATAATGTGCAGGCAGGGTATCTCCGGATGGAGGCTAAAGTTGATAAAAACTAAACTAAGAGCAGAATAAACATCACATAGTCTAATATTTCCTCTGCAACCAGCTTGGTTTTTTATCAAACGAACTGTAGGCAGAAATTGAGAAGAAGCTGGACAAACAAAGAGTCCATACCTTGCAAAGCAGAAATCTCTAACCAGAGCTTCCAGTGGGAGCACCAGATCCAACCAAGGAGGAGGTCACAACAGCAACTGCCAAGAGAAGAAGGTCACGGTCAAATCTAAGAACAACAAAAACATAGAAAAAAGGGGAAAAAGGGAGGGTCCTGCCGCAGCCTACCTCAACCAGCCTCAGCACAAATAAATCGGATGTAAGCGGAGCAGATGACAGCAACAACTGCAGAGAGAAGAAGATAGTCGTCACGTCTGCAACTTTTCCATGAGGAGCAGATCTAGTGGAAGTCGAGCTCCTCGCGTGCGCCACCAGCTGAGAGATAGGAGGTGAGATGGGGGAGAGAGACAGAAAATCAGAGGTGGAGGACAAAGATACACACCTAAGACGCTTGTGTAAGACCTCGTGAGAGAGAGGAGGTGAGATATGGGTTCGAATTCAAAGATGCTCGTGTAAGACCTCGACCAGTGGATCTCCATCGCTAGGCCTGAACCAAACATATTTTTGGATTTACATAGATCTCTGTTTCATTGTTTCAGATATTAGATATCCCAACAACCCTAGGCACAAGTAGGGCTGGGCATTCGGTTAAACCGAACCGTTTGGTTCGATCCGTCGGTTTATTGAAAAATTCGGTTTTGGAAAAACATGGACCGATCGGTTAGCTGCAAAACTGGTAACCGAGGATTCGGTGGACCGATAGTTCGGTTCGGTGTTCGGGTTGTCACCGAATTAACCGACTGATGTGTGTGTGCAGAGGAAACATCACCCAACCGTTGGTCGCCGTGCAGTCCCCAGTCGTCGGCTAGTCGCGGTGCAAGTGCGCGGTCATCTGCCATCGCATCGAGCGAGAGCAGCCGAGCTACAGCCTGATGGCGTGAGGCCAGAAGGACCTGAAGAGACGGATAACTCAAGGGTGCAGCCGTGGAGGAGATAAGGCCGCCGCCGTCCTACCGCCATGCACAGATGGAGAGGCGGCGCATGGTGTGGCAGCGCCTAGGGCGAGTCTTGGACTTCTCGACTATGGAGACATGCGTGATTTTGGGTGAGCTGTGGGAGATGGAATCGTGAATGATTAGTCCATAATTCCATATACGTGGGTAACTCATGATGAGATCGGAAGTTAGTGGGCTGATGGCGTAGGTATTGGGCTGGGCTATTGAATTGTTTCAGCGTATTAACTTGGCTATTCGGTTCGGTTGGTCAATTCGGGTGACTGAGTGTTAAAACCGAAAGCACCGTATTAAATTTGGTTTTTCAGAATTGCTGACCGAATTATGAACTGAAATACTCGGTTTCGGGTAGATCGGTGTCGGTCCCGGTTTTTTCGGTTCGGTAATTCGGTCCTCGGTTAAATTGCCCACCCCTAGGCACAACTAACACATAGTTAAGGTTGCATAGAAGGAACCACAACATCCGATGAATGTTATTTCCTTCAAGAAAAGGCAAAGAAACATTCTACATTAGCAAAGCTTGCTCTCTAACAGAAAAAGCAAACCAACAAATTACAGCTCAAAACAGAGAGGAAAAGGTAGCAAATAGAGAAGCACAACCTCTCAAAAGGGGAAAGAGACATCAATACTCGATCATGTGCTGCCTAAGCTAGTCCACTTCTCAATCACATAGACCCTCACAAAACAAAAATGATTTCATTTACAATTACAAACATATCTGATCCTGGTTGTTACTTACAATTACAAAATATCTGATACACCATCCTCAACGTTTTTGCACCAACTGTATACTGTGGAGCATTGAATATCCAAGTGCCAACCATGGCTATGTAAAAATAACTAAGATGGGAACTCTTGTGTATGATTAAAAAACCAGAAAATGTGTTCAACTATGTATTCAGGAGATAAAGTAGTTGACAATGGTCTACTGATAAATCTATATATATTTTACCATGTGTTTGTGAACTCTAGTCTAAAATGTTAATATCTTGATAAAGTAGTCGATAGAGAAAAATGTCTTGACATTATGAGTATAGAAGCGGCGAAAATACTCAAGAATTAGCAAAATGTAATCAGAAAACTCAATTGCAAGATTATGACATCCAAACGGAAAATCAAAATTACTACATGCAACATACATGAGCTACTGACGAACAAAATGTGGTCTGAAAATTCTGAAGGTATCTCCTTGAGCCTGCAGCACTCACCTTATCGCAATTAGGAAAGGAAACAGTGACAATCGGGAAGTCAGGAACAAATTAATGGCTGACAATCCATTTGTCTTAGACCAAAACAATGCACAGATCGCAAGCCTTGTAAGTCATAGTTCTCAGGCCTGCACAGATAAAACAAATCCTATTGGCAGAATGTAAACCAGAAAGCTAGCATCTTTCTCATCGAGCCTCCAAGGTTTACATGTGAAAAATGAAGTACCTTGGAACATCTCATTCACAAATCATCAGCTTTTGAATATTGTTCCTCTAATTTGTTCTGGAGATCAGTTTTAGTAACATTACAGTCGATATATGATATCATTTCAGAAACATCACATGTGCCTGATACACAGAAAATCACAGACGCTGGTCAGAAAACATGGAGAAAATCACTGGTATCATCACAAAATATGAGTGGTTCCTAAATGAAAGGAAATGGTAGTACATATATCCAAAAGCAAGTGAGCGTTTGTTCTTAGAAAAAAGTAGGTACAGCAGAATTACTTTGTTCTCAAAATTAGTGATCACTCAGTAGCACTAATACACAAATATCATGCAGTTTTGATTCTAAAAGTCATTACTTCAACACAACAAACAATAACTTACATTATCATAACAAAATGATATTACCTGATATTATCATACACAAATATCACAGTCGATATATGATATCATTTCAGAAACATCACAAATGCATGAGGTGACCTGCATGAGAAGTAGTTTATAAGGAAAGGGGTTAAAAAGATCCAACTATGCAAGCACACTATATTTCAGTGTTAGAAGGGGTTTTGATCAGATGTCTAAAGGACGGTCAGGAGTGGCTGAGCTCTGAGAAGCAGGCTGGCACCACCAAGGATGTTATCTTTAGATGGTGGGATCGATCGAAGTCTCACTCGGATCACTTCCAGCGTGAGCATGGTCAAGTCTTTTATATTTCTACTCGTTTTGGTACTAGTGATACGTGCATTTTATATCATCATTTATACAACTTATATTATCATATTAGAATGTTATTGGCATTGTTATATCATTGTTTTTACATGTTTTAGATGATTTATGGGACTTTCATACAAAGTCCCTATTTTTGGTATTTAATTTCTGGGAGGCAGAAAACCTCCTTTTCCTTGTTTTTAATGTTTCAGGAGCTACAGGGACTCAAATGGAAAAAGGAAAATTGCACAGCTGGTTTTTCATCGTGAGAATAACAGGGGAAAGAAGATCGAAGGAAGAAGAGCCACGAGGCCCAAAAGAGGGGGCCCAGCCGGTGGGACCCACTATCTGGAGCCTCGGGCACTTCCTCGCTCGGGGCTTTTAGCACGCCTTCGTCTCGCCCGAAAAGTGACGCCCTAATATTCCCAAGTCCATCCGAGGCCGCGGCGGCGGCGAAACTCCTGATTGCCTCCGAGGGGTCAGATCCTGCTGCTCCGGAGCTCCAGAGAAGGGGGAAATCACCGTCATCGTCATCACCTCTCCTCTTGGCGTGGGAGGAGGCCTCTACATCATCACCATCACCAAGACCAGCACCATCTCCATCATCATCTCCGTGATCCACTCCGTTCCCCTCGTAGTTTGAGAGTTGCTATACCCTAGATACTTGTCTTGTGCTACTATTCATGTTTGTGATTGAGTACTTGTCATTATTTGGAGGTGAAGTTATATTTTCAGATTGTGTTGTACCACTTATGCCACTGAATATCATTATGTTTGCACGTTGTGAGTAGTTCCCGTATGTTCCTGAGGGCATAGGATGAATTGGCAATGATTTATATATGACATGTGTTGGTATTTTGTCTAGTGTTTATCTTTTTATGTGATTCTATGATGGTGTTGTGCGAACGTCGACTGCACAACACTTCACCTATATGGGCTCATAGGAGAACACCGTAGTGTAATGAATTGAGGGAGACTTGGGGGGACATGTAAACCTGAGACCGAGTCATGAAGTTGCATTATGAGGGTATTAGTATCGGGGACCTTAGAGTGTAATGCTATGGTGGACTTTATGTCTTAATAATTCTTGTGCAGTCATTTACTTGGCCACATGATCCATCATAAGGGTTTAGTTTATTTATTTAGCTATACCTAACAATGGCTCCGTCCAAAGAAGATTAAAACTTGACAAGATATTCAACGTGTTGTTTAATAAATCTCTATGCCTAGAAGTATCCATGCCGCCCTCGGGAACGTTTTCCACATATAAGTTACACATCACTTGAGCTTGTCCTCTTGCCACATAGAGGATTGGGCTTTCTCTCTTTGAGAGCTTTTTACTTGCTATCATTTATATTCAGCATTTTTACTTTCTTGCAACTATACAACCAAAAATCCCAAAAACACTTGCATCTTTCATTGTTTTATTTATCATTCTTGCTAACCAATACCTTCAGCTCCTCGTGGGTTCGACAACCTTTTCTAATCGAAAGGTACTACAATTGATCTCCTGCACTTGGGAGTCATCAAGACACTTTTCTGGCGCCGTTGCCGGGAGCGTAGCGCTATTGGTAAGAAGTTTGGTAAGGAAACTTGAAAGCTGAATTTTATTTACTGTTTTATCTCATTGTTACTATGGCATTTATGAATCGTGCCTCGCTGCATCTTGCTTTATATGAAAGTGCTTATGCCACTACTCCTAAAGTGGTTGAAACTACTGTGTCTGAGGTACCTAAAGTGGGATTTAAAATTCCCATTGGTCATGTTAAAAGAGTTATGAAAAATCCATTTACAGGGGATGGAACTAAGTCTGCATGTGAACACGTGGAGACAATTGAAGACATATGTGGCTTATTTAGGCTTCCTGTTATTTTGAGGATCAGGTAAAAAGGAAGCTATTATATTTGTCTTTATCTAGTAATGCTCGTATTTGGTTCAGGTCTTTGGATGAAGAAGTCATTATTGAATGGAGTATTTGAGGAAGGTTTTCTTTCTTAAGTATTTTACTCCTAAAGAAGCTTATGAGAACCGCTGCTATATATTTAATTTCTGGCCACATCTGGGAGAGAGTATTACTCAAGCTTGGGGAGGTTAAAGGAACTCCTTCGCAAAATCCTTGTCATGATCTTACAAGGAAAATTATATTGATAAACTTTTATGTGAGGCTACCAATGAAACAAAAGGAATTTCTGGATAATTCGTCTGGTGGAAGTTTTACAAATAATACTGAAGAAGAAGCATGGAATTTATTGGAGACTATTGCTGAGAACACTTGTCATTGGGATCTTGATAAAGGTAATGAGCCCTATTTGGATATGGATATTCGTGTAGAGAACTTCTCTACTTCTATTTTGTTTAAGAATCTGAGTGATAATTTTGGTCTTGATCCTTATGTTATAATTGAGATAGCTAAAACTTTTGCTGATCATATTGTTTCCTAAAAGTGGGTTTGAAGTTTATGTTGAACCTGTTAAACAATCTATTGTTGTTCCTAAAGTTATTAAACAGGTAGAACCAGTGTCATCTGTGACAATAGAGTATGTTGAACCACTCCATATCCAAACCAAGTTAAGGAGAATTTACTTATTGCTGTTACTAACAAGAGTAAAAGAAGATGTTCTCAGCCTTATGAACAGGTGGAAGTCAACAGTCAAATTTCAATTATCAAACAATTAAATGAAGAAGACCCTGTGATGTTTTATGTGAAGATGCTACTAAAGTCATTAAAGGAAATTCGGCCAAGGTTGGTAAGCCGGTTATATCATGCTCTATTGGGACTTCAAGTTATCATGGTTTGTGTGATATTGGAGCAAGTATTAGTGTCATTCCATATTCTCTTTATCTTGAAATCAAGCCTGATATTGATCCTATCATTATGGAAGAGACAGGTATGACAATTCAACTTGCTAATAAAGATTATATTAATCCACTTGGAATTGTTAGAGATGTTGAAGTATTGGTTGGCAAAATAAAATATCCTGCTGATTTTATTGTGCTTGGTTGCCCAAGATTCATTTTGTCCTATCATTTTTGGTAGACCTTTCTTACACACTGTTGGTGCTGAAATTAATTTGCTTAAAGAGAAAGTGTTTATTAAATGTGCTGGAGAAAAACTTGAATTCAACTTTTCTAAATTTGCTGATAAACATTCAGAGAAAGAGCCAATTTCTGAAGATGTAATTGAAACTCTTGCTCATATAGCTGTAGCTTCATCAGACGTGGTAGAACGTTATATGCTTAATCAAGATGAGCCATTTAATGATGAAGAAAAAGATGTCTTAGAACAAATATTATGGCAACAACCCCCACAATTACAATTGCATATCCCACCTGATAATTTAGGAGTGCTACCACCACCTAAAGGGGATCCTAGTTTTGAATTAAAACCTTTGCCTAAAAATCTTAAATATGCATACTTGGATGAGAAGAGCATATATCCTGTCATTATTAGTGCTAACCTTTCAGCTGAAGAAGAAGAAAAATTACTTGATGTGCTTAAAGCTCACCGACCAGCCATTGGATACTCTCTTGATGATCTTAAAGGTATAAGCCCAGCTCTATGTATGCATAAAATTAATTTGGAGGAGGATGCAAAACCTGTTGTTGATTATCAACGCCGTCTCCATCCAAAAATGAAAGAAGTGGTAAGAAAAGAGGTAATAAGACTTATTGAAGCTGGTATCATTTATCCCATAGCTGATAGTAAGTGGGTTAGTCCTGTTCATTGTGTTCCTAAAAAGGGTGGAATGACTGTTGTTCCAAATGATGAGGATGAACTTGTGGCTCAACGTACTGTTGTTGGTTATAGGATGTGTATTGATTTCAGGAAGTTAAATAAAGCAACTCGTAAAGATCATTACCCATTGCCATTTATTGATCAAATGTTAGAAAGGTTATCTAAACACTCTCACTTTTGCTATTTAGATGGTTATTCAGGTTTCTCACAAATTCCTGTCCATAAGGATGATCAAGAAAAGACCACTTTTACTTGCCCATATGGTACATTTGCTTATAGGAGAATGCCATTCGGTTTGTGCAATGCTCCTGCTACTTTTCAAAGATGCATGAATGCTATATTTGCTGATTATATTGAAAAGATAATGGAAGTTTTTATGGATGATTTTTCTGTGTATGGTACTTCCTTCGATAATTGCTTGTTCAACCTTAACAAAGTTTTGCAGTGTGAAGACCAACACTTAGTTCTTAATTGGGAGAAGTGTCACTTCATGGTTACTGAAGGTATTGTCTTGGGCATCGGATTTCTGGAAGAGGAATAGAAGTTGACCCAGCGAAGATAGAAGCTATTGAAAAGCTGCCATACCAAGGGACATCAAAGGTATAAGAAGTTTTCTTGGGCATGCAGGTTTTTACCGTAGGTTTATTAAAGATTTCTCCAAAATATCAAAACCTCTAACCAATCTTTTGCAAAAGGATGTTCCTTTCTCTTTTAATGATGATTGTATTGAGTCCTTTAATATTTTGAAGAATGCTTTAATAAGTGCTCCTATTATTCAACCTCCTGATTGGAAATTGCCTTTTGAAATTATGTGTGATGCTAGTGATTATGCAGTTGGGGCTGTTGTGG